>JARHVA010002002.1:2672500-2770000 GCA_037957365.1 Torreya grandis
AGAGAATAGTATAATTACACACATATGCAAAATTTTTAGGTTACCATGTGTTGAAATAAAAACATTGCATTGCATTATATATTTATCATGATGTTACACACACACAAAATTGGTATAATAATGTGATTTATGATCCCTCTTTGGAGTATTAGATCATAAGAAATGATTAATCACTTAGTGGTGATTGGTTGGGGAAATCCAAACCAGTGTACTAATTCATTTTTCAAGGATCATCTTATGGTTAAATTTGATTTGATGGTTATGAAGGAAGGAGAAGGAAAAAATATATCAATGAAAATGATTGAAGGTGAACTCACACATATGAGACATATATAGGTGTAAGTTTAGTGATCTTAGGTATTAAAGACCTGCATAAGGAATAGAGGCACTACTAATATAAATTATATAGTACCAATCAACATAGGAATATTCATTTGACCAACACAATTAGTGCATTATTTTATCTTATTTTTATTGATCATTAAAAATAGAAACAAATATTTTAAAAAATAATTATGAACACAATGAAAAAATAATATCATAATAAACTATGTGACTATATTCCATATTGGTTTGTTAATTAAAAATCATCTAAGTAAAGTATCAATATACCCATTTACATTCAAATTTTTATGATTATGGATTATTTTACATAATATTAATATTTACAACTTTACCTCATTTATATCATATTAATCACAAAATACATAGAACATTTTTAATATGATACTGAATTGAGAAAGAAAAGCCATAGGCTTTTTCTACCTTAGTATTTCATATTCTCTTAGGGTTTTATATTTATCCTCTATTAGGTTTTTAATTTCATACTTGATTTCTTATTATCCCTCATTCACATATAATAACAATGGAAGATAAAATTAATGTGGATGTCTATAAGGAAATAATTATATCGGCTTTCATGATCAAGTTAAAAATATAGATTAGAGTGAAATTATATATTATATTTAAATTAATTCACATATAAATTATGTGGTCTTACATGTAGTTAGATATGAAAATAAAATGTTTGCTAAGGAATCCACATTTAAGGACCAAAATGATTAATTTTAAATGATGATTATTGATCCAATATGATCTGAGACACCATTTATTACAATATTTATCATGTGTTTATAATCTATAATTTATCCAACATTATCAATTTTTGTATCAATTTCAAAACCCACATACCAAAGCACAAGGTTATCTCATAATTTACATTACTACATAAATCCTACAGTTTAACACTAAAAACCTTACAGGGAAATTTTAAAGGTATTTGATGTGTTTGTACAGATAATCACATATAACATCATAAACTTATTATATGTGAACCTCTATACAATGAAACAATCTTTCCAAAAAGGTATTATGGTATAAAATTAGAGCATACCCAAAAACATTAGGTAGTTCCAACTGAGATGGATTACTTTGAAATCTAGGGTAAGTCCTTGTGCTCTATCCATATTTTTTTATTCATCCCAAAATGATGTAATTAAATAATAAAAGAATGTGTGAATCATACAATTGCATGCATTATCTTATGGCCTATGTATATCTTTGACACTCATAGAGACTCTTTGCACTCTTCTGTGCTTCTAAAACACCAAGATGAATCATCATGGTAATATGTAGCACTTGTACAACCTTTGTAGTGTCCTTATGTGATTATATAGTTTAAAACATAATACCACATACCACTCTAGTAATTTGCATGAATTATCATATTAAAAACATCTCACACCAATCATAAAAACGTGTGGTACCCTTAAGTTATTTTTAAACACCATATAACATACTACACATCAATATAACTCAGTGCATGACTCGACATACATGAAAAAAAATTATACCACATGGAATGTAGTTGGAATTCCTTAGATCTATGCCATGTTAAGTATCATGTCATAAACACATCATCAATGGAAGTGTAACCCTCACACATACAAGGATGTCAAATTATCACATAGGTAGAAGATGAGTCAATCTTGTTACTATTTATTGTAATTACTTCCTTATAATGATATTTATTAGACATGAAACATGGTGGGATAGATGCATAGGAGACTCACACAATTACCAAGTGATTTTTCATTATCTTATTTCCTAATCATCCATACCTAAAAAATCATCAATAATTTCATTCCTTGAGCATCTCATATCAAATGATCCCTTTTAAGACTAGGTAGATAAGTTAGGATAATTATCTCTCTTTAATCATAAGAACCTTCTTCCCCTTTAAAAATTAATCAATATGTTTATCCATTTCTGATCACTGTAACTTGTATTTCTTGTCTTATTATGCATTATACGCATACATACTTTTATATGTTATTTATATTGGATTAAGTGACACCATTATAACAATCTCATGTGTTTAATGTGTAATGGTTTTTTCACATATTATTATTATATTATATTATATGTTTATCATTTTTGAAACTCTAGTTGAGCTCACTTATTCATATAACCCCTTTAAATATGTTTATGTAGGTTATCCACCATGTTTCATCCTAGGACCTAGATCATTGGTATTATAATAGAGTCTGTCATACCTTAATATATTTAGTTGTCTACAATAATCCATTAAACTTGTATTCAAACACATGCTCCTTTTCCTCTCTATTGCAGTCATGGTAAAAGTGATCAAGAAGAAAAAAAACTCAAATCGAAACTCTTTGGAAGAGAACGTGTGATTTATTAAGGAGATCTAATGTATCTACCACCAAAATCAAAAGTTTCAATATGATCTCAAGTCCAAGGAGAAAGGGTTTTGTATTATTATGTAAAAACTAAGTTATTGATGCATAATTTTAATCTCGATTAGCCTATCCACCATGTCCTTTTAGTGTTGAGGACATATGTTTTCTTGTCATGAAATACACACACACACACACACACACATATATACATATATATATATATATACATATATATATATACATACATATATATACATATATACATATATATATATGTATATATGTATATATATATATATATATATGTATATATATATATATATGTATGTATATATATATGTATGTATATATATACACACACACACATATATATATATATATTTATATGTATATATATATATATACACACATATATGTATATATGTATATGTATATATATATAGATATATATATATGTATGTATATATATATATGTATATATGTATATATATGTATATATGTGTGTATATATATACATATATATATATATATGTATGTATATATATGTATGTATACATACATATATATACATACATATATATACATACATATATATATATGTATATATATACACACATATATACATATATATACATATATACATATATATATATACATATATATATATATACATATATATACATATACATATATATACATATATACATATATATATATATATATACATATATACACATATATACATATACATATATATATGTATATATGTATATATATATATATATATGTATATGTGTGTGTGTGTGTGTGTGTGTGTGTGTGTGTGTGTGTGTGTGTGTGTGTGTGTATGAGTTCTCTACCAAGGAAAAATAGGTTGAATGACTTTAATCCAAGGGGAAAAAGTTGTAAGTTACTTATCCTATGGTTATAGGTGTGCCACCATGCCCAATCATGACATGTGATGTAGAGATAATGACATAAGATAAATTATGAGTCTTAGTCATTACAATGTGATTCATGAATAGTCATGTTTGGTAGATTTGACAAACAAACCAAGGGAATTGGTTCCATGTAGATAAAATAAATGGGATATGAAGGCTAAGGCATAGGAAATAATGGATAAGGCATCATCAATCCCCTCTAAATAGATATGAGATTGTATAATATGGGTCTTGGCTACACTCGTTGTAGCACAAATATAGAAGGTTTATGTTTTTTTATATTTTGGGATTATAATCAATTTCCTATATAATAAAACATTTTGAGTGCATTAATAGTAACATTAAAATTCATACAATATCATATAATGTTTCACAATAAATGTAATTAATCATGTGTAACAAATATCACAATAACTATAATATTAGGGGACTTTATAGATATAAAAGAGTGCCTCTTATTTGATAATCTATTTGAGACTATCAAAACTATCATAAATACTCATAGGCTCCTTCCCCAACTCTATATATTGTTCATTATGTGATCGTATGATTTTTCATGTTTAGACACTTGAATTTACCTAGGGACACTTGTATTATTGGTATAGTCCATGGCTCGATGAAAATATATTCTACAAAATATATACTTTATCAAAATGTGATGACCAACTAGGTATTTTTGGGTTTCTTATTATATTCTTATTGATATACCTTGATTTAATGTGAAATATTTGTAATATTTTATATAGATCAAAACCCTATTTATTCAAATTCAACCACATATGATTCAATAAAAATGGGTTAGTATGTGATTTGAGTTAACTATAACAACCCATATTATTTATAAGTGTTTTGTACATAGTCAATACTCTAAGGAAGGCCCTATAATCACTTGTAGTTATCCCTCTATTTTTATGTGTGTGTAATTATGATTATTTTACTATATGTTATTTATCCTATTTCAACCCTTGGTATAAGTAATGCAAGAAAAATTGAACCTTTGGTAATACTTCAAAAACAGAATGTTATGTAATCTATTATAAAGTCTAGTTCAGTATATTTTTGAATAATAATATATGTGTTAATTTATAAATTTGTTTTCTAACCAAATAAAATGTACTAGCTTTGTATATGTAGTGATACTTTTAATTTTTTTTATTGAAAACCAATTGTCATGTGAAATATGATAATAGATAAACATAAGGGCCTTTTTAAAATAGTAAAAAAGTGGTAAGGATTAAAATATAATAGAAAATAAGATATGAAACTTGCATTTGGATTAGGACACTAGCATTGATGTTAGTGTATAATACATAATTCAAGTGTCTAGCCACTCAAATAATAAAACCAATAAATTAAATAATAGGGATCCCTACCATTAAGTGGAAACAATATGACACAATAATCAATGAGTAAAAATATACATCACATGTAAACAAAAAGACATGAATCCCAAGAGACCCATGTGAGACCATACCACTAAGTAACCAATCTTATGTCTAGATGCTTATACATGAATAACTAGGAAATAAGAGAATACACAATAGATCTTGTACCAGATATGGGTATATATAGTTTCCCCTCTCCCCCCCTCCCCCACCTTTAATCTAGTAATACATAAGGATGGAAATAAATTAAAAGAGTTAAATTTAATTCAAACCTAGGTGTGTGAAATCACCTTGGAATTTACATGGTAGTTCTAACTTGACTTTGTAGATTCATATATTATAACCAAAAGCATGATATGATATCATTAGCATATACAAATTGAAAAAAATCAATATATAATAATGCCTAGAAAGAAAGATCTTGGATAGAGTACACCTATATTTATTTTACATAATAATATCTTCTATAAAAAATTTCCTCATGATCGAGGCTACATAAATAATAAGGGGACTTGGGGCCCCATTCATTTTCTAGCTAGGAAAATGAATGAGTCCACAAGTGGTTATGTGTGTTACATCATGCGGATGATTTTCATATATAAGGAGGGATGGGAGGTGATCATGGCCCCAACCTAGTAAAAATTGGATTAATTTCAATTCCATTTAGAGTAAAAAATATAAACCACAGCACTCAAGTGTAAAAAGTATCTCTTATAACCAATCTAGCCAATCTCACCTGAGTCAAATGGTATACCCATATCAACCTATAATAATATAAGTAGTTTCAAGTACATTTAGGGTGCATAATATTGATCAAACTATTCTAAATATAGATACCTATTATAGACATATAAATCTCAAACATTTCATATTTGTAAGGTTGGTGAAACTTGGTAAATGAAAGAAAGTACAAAATTTGCTTGTTCCCCCTTTAATTTTTTTGTGAATAATGTATAATTTTGAAAAAGAGTATTTGTAATTTGGAGCATTTACACCTTGAATGTGTCTCAATTTGAAGTATCTATTAAAATTTAACATATAATATATAACATATATAATATGTATCATAAATATAAAAGACTTTGTCCCTAATCTATGCCAAATGTATATAATTTCTTCCCAAGTTTATATCTAAATCACATAAATAATGTAACTAAATCAAATTATACCCATTTTGTCAACTCTAGAGTCATGTATATATTACATTACCCTAATTTTTGGATGAGGATAATGTATAATTGTGATAAATTTATTAAAACAAGATAAAATTGCCCTCTCATATGTGTATCCATCAGGTAGTATGGAAGTAATGATGATGGTATGCCATGGTAGGTTGTAAATTGGAAAGTTTTCAAGTGATATTTATTTTTGATTGAGTGATTATCAAAGTGTAGTGAATTGGTATAGTATTTTTTATATTTATTATTTTTAATATAAGGTTCATGAAAATTATATCACATGGAATATATCTTTTTATAGACTCCAACACAACTTGTGGTTTGTGATTTAGGTATACAGTGCTCAAGATATTGTAGTTTTAAATTTAAAGATGTTTGTAATAGAAACAAAATTCAATTGATATATATTTGGTTTTTAAATTAATTTTAATTTTGTATTATTTTATGTTCATTCTCTAAAATACTTTTCCATCATTCTATGAGGAATAATAGTACGTCTGATGAGTTTTCATGTCCTATAAGAGGCCCTGTAAGGATAGGATCTTGGTGAGTTGTAGGTAAGCCTTTTTGCCCTTATTTTAAATTTTAAAAATAATTTTTTAAAAAAAAATTTAAGCATGATTTTGGGTCTTGAAATATTTCATTATATGGTATAATTTATTATTTTGGATAGTATTGTCGAGTTCACAATGTTAGTGTCTAGGCTTCAAAACTAGTGTCTAAAGGTAAGATGCAAATATCAAACTCTAGCATCCAAGGTGAATGCTAGCATATTACATTAGTGTGTGGATAGATATGGATTATTTATGACATTTTGATGCCATTTTGTATTTATTTAGTAACTAACATGGTTTTTTTGACTTTTTTTATTGGTGTAAGGATGTTCACATTTATTAATTTTGATAAGGCCAACATTTATTTACACTACTAGATCTAGGCTTGAATGACATTGATTGGGAAGGAATTAGATAGGTGGATCATTTGGGGACAATTAATTATGATGTAAATTTTATGAAAAAAATAGTTGAGAGTTGAAATGTTGATACTTGAACATTTTAACTGCCCATAGGGGAGATAATAGTTACTTTAGAGGATGTGTATCATATTTGAGCTACCTATCCCTAACAAATAGGCCAAGGTGTTTGGAGATGGAAATTTGGGATATATAAAATGATCTCATGGATACTTCACTCATCATAGATTAGATTTATGGGATTATCCTATCATTTTATGTCTAGAGGACATTTTAATATTTGGCATTCATCAGTTGCATAAGTTCATTTATTGATTTATAACTTCTTTTATTATTGTAGAGGGAAACAAGGTTACCATATCATACCACATGTATCATAAAGCATGGACCATTGAGTGATAAGGAACTAGGTATAATTTGGGGCACACAATGGTGGATCAACTATATAGATATTTTTATAATTTTTTCTTAGAGACTCATGGAGGTGGATTGGGTGTAGCCACTTCATTGCACACATGGGTGTATGAGAAAATTATAGGTATACAATTAATTGGTTGAGCCATTATTGGATTGGCCCACACATAACTATTTTATACATGATGGGTGTTATGTCACCACCATATAGCCTACCATGGAGTAACATACCATATTGGATTGATTGACTCCAAAAAATATTACCTAGTGTCCATACATGACATTTTATAGTTAGCATAATGGTGGGAAAGAAATTTGGTAGATTCATGAAAGCATGTGTTTGGTAGATAGAGTTCCTAAGGTATATGACCATTTCAGTTTGATTGTATCGTAAATTAGTTTATCATTGAGTAGGGTACATAATTAGATCCATATCCATAGCATTAGATTATACGAGCTAGGCATAGGCCTAATGATAGACCCACCCCCACTGATGTATATCTAACAGCATTTCCTACTAGGGAAGTGGATCCTATTGTTCCTTTATAATATAGGGATGATTTTTGATACTAATTAACATATACATAGTGGTGGTCTAGGGTATTATGACCTTTATTATTTACTATTATGTAGATCATGTATCATAAGGTGGAGATATAAGAGATAGAGGTGTGTGGGTTCATATAGCCCCATAAACTTTGGATGAGGATAAAATAAGAGTTGCCTATGAATATTTTAATTATAGTTTTTTTTAAAGTTTGTAACATATTCAATACATGTTTTTGAGAGATATATCATATTCATAACTTGATTATTTTGATTGCAATCAATCATGAGTGTGTAACTATGATTGATTAAGTTGTGTAGGAATTGATACATAGTGTGTCAATGGATGTTATAGGTGATGGTTTTATAGAGAAAGTTATTCATATTATTGGTGCCCATATACCACTTTTTGATCTAGTGGCAAGGAATGTAGCAATGCACCATACATTTTCCATTAATCAGGATGAGTTACATGCTGAGGTTGATAGGTGAGACATTCATGAGAAGATTGCCATTGAGATCATGCAAACATTGATCAATAGATATGAAAATATATAGGATGAACATGAGGAGACATGACATGATCTTGGAACATTGGAGGAGATATTATGAGAGTGTGTCCTCTTTCATTGTCCTAGACAATATGTTTAAGCCTCTACCTCTAAAGGGGTTGGACCCCTAGGCAATGATAATAATAATTATTATACACCTAGGAATATTACCTTAAATTTTGATTGATGTATTTAGAAATTCTTGGTATGATTTGGGATATGTGTGTGTGTGTGTGTGTGTGTGTGTGTGTGTGTGTGTGTGTGTGTGTGTGTGTGTGTGTGTGTGTGTGTGTGTGTGTGTGTCTGTGTGTGTGTGTGTGTGTGTGTGTGTGTGTGTGTGTGTGTGTGTGTGTGTGTGTGTGTGTGTGTGTGTGTGTGTGTGTGTGTGTGTGTGTGTGTGTGTGTGTGTGTGTGTGTGTGTGTGTGTGTGTGTGTGTGTGTGTGTATGATGTGTGCATGCATGCATGTATGTATATGAGATTATCATTTTTGGCATTATATAGATCAAATGTGTACTTATTTTTTAAATTTTTATGCATTGAATTATTTTCATTTTATATGTGTTATGGATTGAATGTAAAGGTTATCATCATATACCATGTTATCCATATAGAAATTAAAAAGTTTGAATATAATTAATGTGTTCGAATTGAACATTTTCTATTTACATTTTAGTGTTTTTTCTTGCTGTATAGATAAACCAAGTGGGGATGCATGAATAAAAGATTTATCAACTAATGAGTCCTTGGTAGGATCAATTTTGGATATATCAATAAGTGTAGAGGATAAATTAGGGGAAGGGATTATTCTAATGGTTTTCTTCTGTATAGGTCAATAGACCTTTCACTCCTTTGAAGGAATGTCATGGGATATCTTAGCACTATAATAATCACCTATGAAAAGCACATGAAAAAGAGACTACTTTATATCATGTGTGAATTTAATATATATTTTATTGGATAATTATGAAAACTCATGTTGTAAATTGTAACAATCATTGTTATAATTTATAATAATTCTATGATAAGTGAAGAAGGGATTCCTTTTATCTTTTCTAATATTTGTGATGGTTGTTAATAGTTTGAAGGAAGGGTGATTAATATTTTATCTAATATTACATTCAATATTTCATGTGGTCAATCCTTAGTGTTATCAAATTGATTTGGTTATTTAATAATAACATTATATGATTTAGTTGTAAAAGGTGATCAATATATTGTCTCATTCCCTCTATGAGGCACTTTTACTATTTGTTCTTTAATATGCATATTTGTAGTTTGCATAGGATTTTATATTATTTATTGCTTTCTCTTATGGACATGATTACAAACACATTTGTATTTTGACCATGATGTTTATAATTTTATGTTTTCATTCATGAGATCATACACATATTGGTTGACATCCATGTACAGGTTATCAAATGAAGTGTGGAGATAATGAAAGGATCTTTATTTAAATGGAGAAAGAAGACCCATACCAAGTATAAGTTATAAATAAAAATCTAAATGTTGATATGCCAAATAAGATAATGCATCCTTGAATATAATAATATAAACTTTAAAAGTATCATCATTGTGTTTTTTCAGGATTTTTAAGTGTTCTAAAGTTCTAAAATAATTACATAAAGGAACACTCATAAAGTTGATGTATGTATTGAAACAAATATATCATGTTGAGCATCACCAAGGTTTGTGTTAGCCAAAATTGGCCATAGTAGATGAGTTTCAATTCAAAATTTTATTATAATGGTCTTAACTTTGTTGATACCCATATGAAGAGTCTTGTATTAGTCATGGTTGGTCTCAGAGTGATAAGCATTGTGTTTTTCTTGGTATCTTTTAGAGTATCTTAGAGTGGTATAGTTAGAGGTGGATTCAAGTCACATATTATTATCATTAAGTCATTTAGTGTGGTCACCTCCAATGTGTTTAACATGGATTAAGGTAAATTTGATAAGGTTAAGGTTTAATTTTGAAACTCAAGGTAAAGCCTAAACTATGGTAAAGCAAGAACATGGTGATCCACCAAGAAGAAATGTGTTCTAAATTGAACAAGTAGACTAAGGAGGAGATCTAGTAAGTTGATCACATTGAATTTTCAAGTAATTTTGAGAAGTTAAGGTATTTTTAAAAAGATTAAGGGATTTCATTTACTTTAGTATTATGATATAATTTAATTCTATAATGAGACTTACCAGAGAAGATCAAAAGTGAAGATCTATATCATTAAATAATGGTCTCTTATGTCATTTAACACTTGTATAATTTAATGATACTGGTACTTGTCCTTACATCTTGTCAAAAATGTCTTAAGACAACTTTTCTAACATTGGAATACTTTTGTAACTACCTATTCATCATTTTATAACATATAAATGAGGGAAAATAAAGAATTTATCAAAAAATAAAGGTGGGAAATGCTTTTTCACATTGATCCACCCTATACAAGTTAATAAAATCTTCATAATCACCTAGTTCATCAACTCCAATATGTTAGAAAGGTAGAATAAGTATTTTATTAAAGAGAACAACCCTGTGATGATCCCATTATAAATGGTTTCTATTGAAGATCAATTTATAAACCTCTAATAGGGTCTTCCTATATCCCTTAGAGTCAAATTCATGCTTAAAATCAAGTGACAAATACAAAAGATGAAAAAACCTACCCCATTTCTCCATCAGGTTTATAGGTCTATTTATAAGCTTAAAAAAACTAAAAAAATTGATGTTGGTACACAAAGGAGAAAAGATTAGGTTCAATAATATTATGTTGAGGGGATAGATATGAAATTATAATTTATGTCATGATTTATGATATTTAGGCCATAATCTTTGTGAATAATCCTTAACAAGATAAAAGGTCTTAAACCCTTTCAAAACCTTGTAGGTTCAATTTGAATAGTTTGAAGTCATTTGTCATATTTTTGGTGAAAATGGATATTATTTGAGTTAATGAAAGGTCCTACTAGTTCTCTCATCTGATTTCCTAGAATCTATTTAACACATTCAACATCAAATGATAAAATACTCAATTTTGGATGAGTTGTAAACCCATTCAAAAGGTTATAGGCAAGGTTAGGTTGGTTTTGAAAGTTATATCTCAAGTGACCCTCAGACCAATCTATAGCCAACTCATACTCTTTATATCAATGTACTCATGTCTAATTACACCTTCAAAAATTTCCTCTTGCATTCATATAGAATCATAGCCTTAATCAAAGAGACTCTAATAGCCCTATTGGAAGGAAGCAAGGAATGAGTTTATGGACATAGTTGAGATATTTATTAACAAAATATAGTTCTTTTATATATTTTTAATAGTCCCAAATAATTAATACAATATCACTCTTAACGGAAAATACTATATAGTAGATTATGAGAGATATTGATCTTAATGTTCTTTAATAAGTTTGCAAGTTTAAAGGAGTGGATAGGCCTATGATTTATAAGCAAGTTCCAAGGAATTTTGGAGTATTTATGTTGATGAAAATTTTTAATATACCTTTATATGTCCATAATATATCATCTAAGAAATTATTATTAGCCATGTGGTGAAAGAAAGAGGTTTTTTAGGCCTAAAACAGTCACCTACAGGTTAGATTACAAGGTAAGCATAAAGTGCCAAGGTTTATGATTGTAAATGAGTCTAAGAAACCACATAAGGTGTGTGAGACCTTATATGAAGGGTTAAAATTTTTTAGATACTATATGAAATAAAAGAAACATCAAAATGGTCAAGAACACCTAAGAGAAGTTAATAGGCTTATAGAGCCTAGAAGAAGGTTTTTTGTGCATATGGAGTTGAAATCTCAAGAAACCAATTAGATATTGGTTTTTCATTATGATATATAGTCTATTAAACTTTATATAGGAATAAAAATAAATTTTTCCAATGTTTTCATGAGAAATTTTAAGGGAACAAAATCACACTTAGTTATACACATGTAGTTAATAACAATAGATCTCAAAACACTTGTGTAGGTAGTTGAGTTTGAAGGAGATAGGATGAGCATAGAGAATTAAGTGAAAAATATTAAAGGATATAATTTCATTAATAATAATAATTATATATATCTCTAAATCCCAAATCAAGTCATAAATAAACCAAAGTGGTGAAGTTAAATAAAGATTAAGCACTCAATAGACTGTGCATCATGGTGAAGACAAAATCAGTTGGTCATATTAGTTTACATGACTGAACACATGTGGAAAGAGTCATGAGACATGAATATATATTTTCTAAAGTTTTATAATGGATCAATGAGGTTCAAAGATATATGAACATTAAGAAGGAAAGTTTAGGCCTAAGAAAAGTGCACTAATAGGCCTATCATAGGTAGAATTGAGAAAAGCACACCTATGGTGTCAAGTGAAGTGCTAAGATGGTATGGAGGGTTCATATAGAGTTTATTAAGGTTTATATAATTACTATAATTATAAATAAGACTAAAAACAAATAGAGATAACTTAATCTCAAGGTATTATAGTGAAGATGTCAAAAGAGCACCTATAGGCCTATGCATGAAACATGAAGAAGCTTGCAAATTTTTTGAGTCATTTGAATAATTAAGAATCTTATGAGGTGAATGAGACATTTTAAGATATTCATCTGAAGTTTAAAATCATTTTAAGGAAAGGATAGTGTTAAACAAGGTTTGTTAAGTTCAATCACATAGGACTATCCAAAAACCCTAGAAATGGCATAATTCAAGCTCTAATGGTTGAAGATGTAAATTAATTTAGGAGTTATTTCCAAATAAAACCAAACACATTCATATCTATTTTTCCAAATTATGCCTTCTTGAGTCCACTACTAGGCATGTCTTATCCAAGAAGCCCAACTTCATCACATATGAACTTCATGAAGAGTTGCATGGGTATACATAGATATTGGAGGAGTCTCCTTACTCCAATATAGTGGTATTATTTTAGATATCAAGGAATTGTTATTTATGAACAATCCTTAACAAGTTAAGACCCTAAAACCCTAGTGAAACCTCTTAAGACACTTGATAGAGAAGATTAGTCTTCTAAGTGACCTAAATAGATTGAGATGGATATAAAACTAATTATATATTACTTATAACTCTCCTAGGAATATGATGGAGTATGACATTAGTACACATGAGGAAAAGAGTGCATAAAACTAGCCCAAAAGCTACTATTTTGAGTCTATTTTTAGGATTTTAGGTAAATAAAGCATTCACGAGTATTTACAAAGGTCCTTTGAGCTAGTTAAAAGGCATTATGATCCTTAAAAAATCATTCAATAGGTTACCATAGTTATAACAAAGGTTTAAATTATATTTCAAGCCTTAACAATGAAATGTGGTCGATCTTTCATCAATAAGGTAGAGTTTCAAACTTATGTCAAGACCTTAAGACTCAAGTGGCCTTAAGAACATCTTGATTAAAACATAATGTCATCTATACAAGATTTAGGAGTCATGAAACATAATAAATAATCCTTATTGGCCCTTAAGATCACTTGAAACTTATAATCATGGAGGCCACTTGATACTCTCTTGACAAATAATTATGAAGACCTAGTTACAATTTGATCTCCAATATTTGAATGAAGATTCCATGACCTGACGTAGAATCTCCATGAAATAATCAGCCATGATGGAAACCTTCAAGACATAAAACTATATATTTATTGGGAAATAAAACTTTGATAGTAAACAATACATAATGAGAAAAGGCCTGAAGCCTAAGTTCAAGTCTCACATGGAGGAGAAGCATTGAAAGGGGTAAGGGTTTGCATACAAGGTTATTAGGTATCCAACTATTAATGGAGCAACTTATAACTACCCTAAAATAATTAGATGCATAATTCCATGGAAAGAGAGTTAAATTCAAGAAGTATAAAGTATGATAAGATGGCCTTCCATGTCACTCTTCATGAAGAGCCTCATCAACACTTGACCTATAATGTTCAGAACCAAGATGATAACACACTACTAGTAGAATTGGTGGTAGTTTATTTCTATTTTGTAAATAAGTTGATGAGTTATCTCCTTGTCTTATATATCTCTCTCTTTCTTCTCTTCTTCTTTAAATGAATCCTTGAAAGGCATTTGATGTATCCTCAAAGTAAGTATGGACAAGCCCTACCAAATTTAATACTTGTTATTGCCTTTGAAATGAATTCAATCTATGTTATACTATCTTCATCTTTCATATATTTATTTTGAGATGAATTTTTGATGGATGTTAGTGATAGTTGTATTACTTCCTTGAATTTTTCCTTTTCTTTCATGCCTCTATGTGAGTTGGTTATCTTTCCATAGGTCATATGAAGTGTATCAATGGTTTTGTTAAGTTTCAATTTTGAAATCTCATTAGTGTATTTTATAATGACTATTGATTAACCATCTTGGTTATTTTATTAACCATAACATTCATATAGAAAAACTTGTGTGGGAGGACCTATCTTGAATTTGTAAAATTAAGTTGTAATCTTGTATTTCATAGTGCAAACATTGGCAAGTAGAAGAAACAACATTTCATGCATCGCATCTATGTTTTATTCTGGGTTTTAGTCCTCTTTTACCCCCTTTTCCTTGAAATTTCATTAGGTTAGTATTAAATTTGGGTGAAGCATCAATGGAACTATCAGCTATCCAAATAGCACCCAATAGAGGTCAGATATGTCTAATTCTAACCCATACTTGTACTAACATGGGAATGATCTAAGGCTATGGGATGCTTATATCTAGACCAGACCTCTAGGGTTTTTTAATGAGGCTATTTCCTCATATATGATAGTTTGGACCTTTATTTTTAATAATTAAACAAGTTTAAGGGAAAAGAGTCAAGAGATTTGCATAAAGTAAAACATATTCTAACATATGGTGATGCACTAAATGTTTAAAGATCCACTCTCAAGATTGAACCCATTGACACACTAATAGACTATGAATATAACTAATTCAATGTCTACATTGGTTTCCAAGAAAAACTAATTCACCTAAAAGTCAATTTGATGGACTAATGTCAGAGGCAATGAGTGTAAGGTTTGATTGAAAGCATTTATAATCAATAATCCACTTTATACCTAAGATATCAATATTAATACATACTAGATGACCTAAAAAAAATCTTATTAACACTTAGGTTGAACTTGGACCTACAAAGGGAAGATGAAAACCACTTTTATATATCAAAAAAATACAAAACACTAATCACATATTAGTAAACAACTACAAGATGATCTATTTATCACTCCAAGGGGTGTAGGATACAATTTTTGGTAGAGTCTAGTTGTACCAGCATGAGATTTCTTTTAATAATAGCTCAAAGGCTAAATTTATAGAGAGAGGAAAGAAAGAGAGAGATGTTTTGGCATTAAAGAGGGGATTCAATGAGTTCAACTCGATTTGAACCATAGTTATAACTATCACTTCACTTTACTCTATTGCATAGTTACATTATTCCTTCATTGATGCTCCTTGATGGTTACAATGGCAATATCAAGTTATTTTGAGCTAAGTTTCAACTCAATGTAGTTAAAATAATTAGATCAATCTATTATAATTTTGTCCTAGTGCTAAATACTCCTAAGTAGTTTTTCATGGCATATAAATGTGAAGAAAATAGTCCTTTTCATGTAGTTGGTCATCGAGATGAAACCATTGGGCTCTATATATACATGAGGATTAGTTTGATCATGATCTAATTTAAATAAGAGATAACATTTCATAAGATGCGAAAAAGATGTGTGTGTGTGTTTGTGTGTGTGTGTGTGTGTGTGTGTGTGTGTGTGTGTGTGTGTGTGTGTGTGTGTGTGTGTGTGTGTGTGTGTGTGTGTGTGTGTGTGTGTGTGTGTGTGTGTGTGTGTGTGTGTGTGTGTGTGTGTGTGTGTGTGTGTGTGTTTGTGTGTGTGTGTGTGTGTGTGTCTATGTGTCTTTTTAGCATCCTATGAAATGCTAGCTCTTTTTTAAATTGGATCATGCTCAAACTCATCCTCATGTTCATAGGTCCACTATAGATGGAAAACCAATATCAGACTATTGGTCTTCTTATAGTCATTATGTTGATGCAAAACTATAAACTATATATGCCCATTTATTAGATATATTAAGTCCAAATATACCCATTCTATCTTTTAAATAATCAAGAGTTTAACATATGCATGGATATTTCAAAAATTATAAACATAGTCATAGAATGAACTCTATATGACATAAACACTTGAGCTATAGGTCCATATTAAGATTTAATGGAGGTCCATTTATGTCCTTGAACCTAACTACATAAATGTATCCCTTTGATGGTGTTTAGTTGAGATCTAATGGAGATAGGATGACCCTACAATATCTATTTGATTTGGTCAAAAAACTACCCTTTGGCTCAACTTTGTCCATCAAAAATTACTTGGGCCAATAAAAATGTTCCAACCTATCTTTATTTCCATTGGCCTCATAAATCTCTACTGTCAAATCTTGAATTTTTAACCTCCTATACACCATTGATCTCTTTGGTACAAATGAATTTTGTCCATTGATTTCCTACCATGAAGATCCTTTAACATTTTGAATTTAATTCACATCTCTAGATCAAGATGTATGATCAAATGCTAGCCATAGATCTCATTGGGCCCATTTTCCTATCAATCAAGCTCATGTTATTAGATCATCAATATGATTGAACACTAATCATTGTTCTATATTGGACCCATTTTCTTATTGGTGACCATACACCATTAGATCATCTAATTGATAAACCTGCATCATAGTATCTCATACAACTTGTATCTCTTTAAAGGGCTTTAACAAAGGGACCTTTTTATGTGTTTGACCCCAACATGAACCATTATATATCATGTGCTAGTATGTGAGCTCATGTGGACTATTATATCTTGATCAAATTTAAACCTTTTAAAGAATTTTGAACCCAAATGGTTACTTTATCGAGCTCAAACTTGATGTTAGCATGAATGTCTCATGTTGCAAGTTCAACTTTGAACACTCATAATTTGAGTTAGGAATCTCAAACAAACTTGAAATTTGTAGATCATGTTCCTACCATGGAGATATTTATGGAATTGAAATATTTACGGCTCATGAGTATTTTTGAGATGCATTTATTAAATTCAAAATTAAACTAGTCCATTTATTTTATACATGATGTCTTGGTGCTAGTCTAGTTCATTAGACTTTCCCAAGCCATTTTAATTAAATATTTCAAGGTCCTAATGAGTTTCCAAGATTTTATCAATCTTTTCCATGTCCCCATGATCTTATAAACACTATGAGATCCTTCTTTGATCTCTCCATTTGCATTACTAGACCCATTTATAAGCCATTTAATCTTCTACCTTATTAGGACCTTGATAGGCTTCTTCCTCTAAATATAGGAAAAGATTTATGTGGGCCAAAATGGCCAACACTTATGGTAACTCAGCTAGCTTGACTAGCCTACTATTCATGGGACCTAAACTTTGATCAGGATTCATGATGACTAAAAAAATGAAATTCTACTTACAAAAAAACTCTACTTAATTTTTAGAAACACTTTTTGGAGCAATGGGGAAAAAATAACAAGAAATAAATAAAACAAACCAAGTTAAAAAAAATAACACAATGTGCAAAAGTACTTGGAGGAAAAACAAACTTATCTACCTATGTACAAAGATCATGAAATTGATTTAACCTTTTTGGGAATATTTATGTATTATTACTAATTTAGTTAAAGGGTCTAAGTAGTACAGTCAGTAAATAAATATGAAATTATTAAGCTAATACTTAATATAATTTGATTACAATTTAAAATTTTCTAAAAAAGGTAATAAGGGAAAGAAAACAAGACTTAGCTAGAAACTAAGATAGAAGCTATAATTCATTACACAGGACTAAGACACTATTACAAATCAGGATCTAGCCTTCATTTTATGATTGGATAAGAGCACCAAAAATAGGACACCCTAGGATTTAGTCTTATATTCCTCTTCTACCACTTTTATCTAGGAGACCTAAGCTTTCTAAGTTTTATTTTTTGTGTCTTAGAGACCCTACTTATGAAATTTTAGCTTTTGGATGTCAATGAAACTCCCTATAGATCTAATTTTATCTTAAAACCCTAGATTCCATTTTTATTTGACCAATTTTATTAAAGAGTGGGGGGGATTAGTGTGTGTGATATTTATTGAAAATGTATCCATACCCATTACATGGGAATGCTACTTACATACTAATAGTGTGAAGAGGGATCAAGCCATATGTTGTTCTCCCACTCGAAGTGCTTTGTGAAATATTATGTATGAAGATGAAAAATGTTAAACTGAGTGTGATTGAGGTGACTAGGGACTAGTGTAAGGATTTGGATAAGCTTGTAAGTGTATTGGTTGTCTATATGTAGAGAATAGGGAAGTTACCTGAGTAGTCTTGCTTGTATTCTTTCTTATTTAGTGATAATTGTGAAACCCTTCTAAAGAGACTTTGAATGGGATTTTATAAGGATATATTGGTCATGGGTCGAATGTATTCATAGTAGGTTGACAAGGAGGAGGATAAGAACCAAAAGTAAATGATAGTTTGGGCTCAAAATATGATTAGATAAGAGTACCAAAAATAAGACACCCTAGGGTCTGGTGATATAGTCCAATTTGGGTGCTATAGTTCTAAGCTGATGGAACCCAGTAGGATAGATCTATCATGGAAAGAGGAGTCTGGCTCAACTAGGATTAGGTTTGGAAGGCTATACATGACTAAAAATTGGTGAAAGGATGCCTATGAGGGTCATGAAAGTAATCAGGAGGGACCTATGGGATGGATGTCATAAGTCACACTCAAATTACCAATTTTTTTAATTTTACATCACTACATTTGCCCCCTCTTTATTCTAGTGATGAAACAAAGTGAAATACTAGTATACAGGAAAAAATAGAAAGCTTACCTAAACTTACCTGTAAGGGTGAGGATCATATAACTATTACGATGTTGGGTGTGCATAGAGAGAGCATGATATGAAGTGTGAATCTATAAGAGAAAACAAAAAGTAAATCAGTTCTTACTAGATATGTTATATATAAAATAAAAATTTACAAAGTTAGGTAAGAGAGAAAGTAATGAATACACCTCATTAGGTACATGAATCAATACAAAACTTGTTTTGATGTTGAGTAATGTTTTACCAAGAGTAATACCATGAATGGAGCTAAGTGCTCAATTCTTTGAGAATTACTCAAGAATGTAAAGGATAGACCTTTGGATTCATTATCACCCACTAAGTGAAGCTATGTTATCATGCATGTGCTAATCAATGTTTGGATTATGTCTTTGATCTATCTGAATAGGTGGCTCAAAAATACAAAGGCTAACTAGTCCTTTGGCTCCATCATTACGCTATGAAGTGAAGTATAAATTGATACCAATATGAAATTTATGTCATATGAGATGGATTATGAATCCCATGAATGCTTTTTAGTCTTATAATGTTGGCATGTATAGTTAAATGTATGCTAGAAACTAGGCCACTCTTGGCCACTCTAAAAGATGAAGATTAGGCTTGTATTAAAGCCTATCCAAAATTGGGCACTAGGCTTATATGAAATCCATTACAAAATGTGGAGGTTAACCTTGTATGAAATCCACTCTGAAGTGATTCACACCACCTAAAAATGGAGTAAGGCATGCAACTACTGAGAATAAGTGGGTAATATGATGAACTTGAAAAGAAAAGAAAAAAAATGTGTCATGCACATTACCCGCAATCATTGGTGTCTAGAACATGGATTTTGATCTATAAGTTATACCAACTACCATATATAAAATGGAAGTAAGATCCATCATTCCATGCATGATGCCCCCTATATCTAAATTCTCTTAGCAAAAGTGTACTAAAAAATACTGATTCTAAACTGGTTTGAAAGTGCAAAACTATAGTTGAACCTACTTTTATGATATTTGGATAGGAGGAAAAAAATAGGAAACCCTAATGTTTAGCAATATTATTGATGTTTGATACTATTTTCCTTTTTTTAAACTAAAAACTATTCTAGAATCATCACTATTTTCTAGTCTATTTTGCCTAGTTTGACCTCTGATTATTATTTTGAGTGTTATAAAACTAGTTTTTTTCAACTAGTAGGATATTTAATCTCTATGTAAAAACCCCTATTTATTTACCCCTCTTATATGGGTAGGAATGAATACCCTATACTAACTACCCTTAGAAGAAAGATCCCTACACGTGTGTTATGCTATGAAATACATGATATAGAAATGATAATTGGCAAGATATCTCAGGATATATCATAGTTTGTAAAAGAGAATATTATATCAAAAAGGGTATGCCTAGATAGATATAATAAGGTAATAGTATGTAAAATGTACTAAATTCAAACTAGAATTTGAAGTCTAGTTAATTATTATTTGGAAAGGAAGGATAGAGCATGAAGTCCATCATGGTATCCAAGATATCAAGATAATGCATGATATGGATCATGGCATTGCAAATAATGAGAAACAAACAAGAACACTAGGCAAGAATCAAGAAACATACAAGAGTGGCCAAGGGGCCAAGTAAATAAGGGACATGGGCAAATGCCACTCAAACTAGAAGGCAAGCATACAAGGCATGTTTAAATGTTGTATACATATATAAATGAGAAAATCACATAGAATAGTACAAGAAGAGGACATTGGTAAATGTCTTAAGGCACACACAAGAATAGAAGAAAATAATATTATAAAATGTCTTAAGGCACATACAAGAGATAAACAATAATTGATAAATGCAATCACATCTAGATACATAAAGCAAGAAAGGAAAATATGTAAATTCTATTAATACAATTGCATCTAACTAATAAAAGTAATAAGTGAAAGTATGCAATACATGTTGGTGCAAGACTAGGTATATGCGAATAAAATACATGAGTGCTATATACTAGTGAGATGTCGATAGAGTAATATGTGTAAGCTAGTAAGTAATGTACATCATCATGATAACTAGAGTGTGTGGTGTAGGAATGATATAGCATGGATGGTATAGTCATGTAGAATATTACCTTGATGGGTAGATATGTTAATGTATGTATTGAATGTAGAAGTAGGATGCTTCCTCAATAGGAAGAGTGAAGCAATCAAGGATCTAGATGTCACTGCACATACTCAAAGAAGATCAAGTGAAGTATGGTAATGTAGATAAATTGATAAATAATAGTATAGAACAACAAATGTAAGTGTAGAATGGTAGTATAAATGTAAAGAATGGATAATACATAAAATTGAAATGTTTTTGGTGTTTTAACATATTTGAATGTTTTTGGAATTTTGATATATTTGAATATTTTTATGTTTTTGATATGTTGTATTGTTTTTATATTTTTGATATAAGATATATACAATCAAGAATAAGACTATGTATAGGTAAGATGGGAAAGGATGATACCAATCGATGAGTCTCATCAGAGAGCCCCTTTGATGGTTCCTTGTATCAAGGAGAGGAATCATGCGTGATCATGAATCATGATAGAAATGTTGAGACTATGGCTCTAAAAGTTGTATATGTTGTGAATGCTTTGAAATATCTGAAGTAGAAATAGAGTGTGGGGTCCCCATGTAACTCTAAAAAGTGGATGCAAATATAAGGCTCTTAGGGACCCATCTAGTAGTAAGACAAGTTCTCTAAATATGTGCTTTGTGAGTAGAGGTATGAGACCTCAATGATACTACCCTAGGTGTGAATACTATAGATAGAAGCTATCTAGAATCCTAAAACCATGGATTCTATAAAAGAGGCCTCTATGGAAGTGTATGAACTCTCTATGATGGTGATGGAGGCTTTAACTATGTCTAAATCTATATTGGAAGAACTAAAACTCGTGGAGCAACTAAAACTAGTGGTTGAACTAAAACTAGGGACTATGAAATAATAGATGGATTTAAGTGGGGAGTGGTAATTCATATGGAACTCCATCAATTATACAACTTGATTATCATGAATTAATTTCATGCATCTATGAAATTTAGAAGGTACTACTCAAAATTTCTAAATCCATGGTCAACCAAGTAACATATAAAAAAACTTTGGCACTAGGAACTATAGTAAATGGTGTGGCCATGTATGTTGGACCAACCTATAGAGGAAGTAAAATATCACTCAATGAACTCTGTATGTTCCCATTAAATCCATTGATAACTATGTCTATCAAGGTAATATCCTACTCTAAATATCCTAAATTCTATAATAATGTCATAGTGCACATGTTCACACTAGATCCATTATTCATGAGAATACTATGGATAGGATGATTATTAATGTAAGCTCTAATAAAGAGTGCATGATAATATGAGTCATTATCAATAATCTCCTACTCTAAGAAGGAGATGGAAGGCTAGCTAAAAATCTAGAATTGTATACACTAATCATGTTTCTCAAATGATGTAAATTAGTTAAAGGTGCCCTTTATGTATTTGGTGGGGGATGTGCATTATATTCATGGTGAACCCCTGATGTGTCCCCAATCTCTTTTTTAAAATGTTATGGAAAGGGATTTGAAAATATATTAAGGTTTATCTTCTATTTGCTTTACACGAGGAGGCTCAACTAAAGTGTCAAGATCAATATGATTTCCATCTATCAAATATTGTATCTTGTGTCTCAAATTGATTCATCTTTTTTTTGTATGGCCTAATGCCATATGAAACTTGAAAAATGCATGATGATCATACCTCATGGAAGAGGCTTTGTTGGGTCAAATTCCAAAATAAGAGGGAGAGATATGATGTTATATTCTAATAGCTACTATAAAACTCTAGTTGGAGAAACTAGTACATTGATAAAGGTTCACCAAGGAGGTGCTAATAAAACCACATACTGAGGGGGATCGAAAGCCACATTAACTATCAATTGATTCTAACTCTTGTTATCATTGTCCTTGAATTTTTATGGAAATTTGTTGTTACTCTTGTTTATTCTTTATGAGATACTTGTGCACTTGATTTTTCCTATTGAAATTAGTTTGACATCTCTTTCCTTTAGTGTGTTATATAATTCAATGAAGGAAGAGAATATTTTGAACATAGTTGATTCATGCAAAGTTGGTAAAATACTTTGTTTGAAGAGATATTATAACCCTTGATTGGCCATGGGGCTAGTCATCTTAGCCAAAATAGTCTTATATTAAAGAACGTAATCTATGAGATGCTCATTTGACCTTTGTTTCTATTATGCAACTTGGGCATATAAAACCTTGTCACGAATGTTAATGATGAAATGAGCTAGGAACATGTCATATAAAGGATTGAATTCATTGAATAACAAATTTAGTAGAGTTTAGAACCATTGTAAAGAATAATCCTTTAGGCTCTTTGAGAATAGCTTGGTAAGTAGCCAGTCCTTTAGTAGATAGTCCAAGAAAGCTACATAAAAATCTCTCAAATGTGTCTTTGGATCAACCTAGCCATCATATAGAGTAAGATTGGGTTGAAAAAAACCTTTTGGAAAGGGTGTAGAAGTAATGTGACATGCCAATGGTGTATGTAATACATCAAAAGAATGCAAATCTTGTGTAGGTCTATAGGTATCTTGTTCAACATGTAGCACCTTGGATTGAAGATATATTATCTCTTACACAAGGGATACCACATCAGGAGATAGAGATGTACAAGTTATAACTTGTGGTGGCATAGAGGCAAGTTGTGCTACTATAGGGGGTTGTTGAGACATAGTTACCCCCATAGTGTCATTTATAACTGGTTGCTCTATGGTTTGAGAAGATTAACCATTATTCATTTTTTTTGTTCTATTTGAATTATTTTAAGCATGTCATCTTGCATTTTAAGGTGTTGAGTTAAATGTTCTTGAAGTTCCCTTTTATGAATTTCATCAAAAGTGATTTATTGGGCCATTGTTAATTTAGGAAAACAATTTAAAATATGATTGAATTTTTTGCAATAATTTTTAGTAGATAAAGTGTCAGAGAAGAGAAGTACCAAATATAATAAATGTAAAGTCCTAAAAATAATGAATTGGAAATTGCACAAAAAGGATACAAAGATCTCACACATGTAAGGTAATATCTCAAGAAGTAATGGGACCTAGTATATGTAGCTAAGGTTTGAAAGATGATTATTTTGAAAATTTACTATGAATTTTTGAAATTGAAAGTGAATTTTTGGGTGTAATATGCAAGGTAAAAAATTAGGAGTTTATTGGAAAATTTGTGATTTAACAAGGCCAAGTATATATAACTAGGGTTTTAAAAAATAAATATTTTTGAAAACTAATATTTAATTTTTAAATTTGAAGTAAATTTTAGATTATAATAAGATAGTAAAAAATTAGGAAATTATTGAGAAAATATCGAGACCTGGTATGGACAACTAGGGTTTGAAAGAAACTTATTTTAAAACTAATACAAAATTTTAAAATTTAGTGCTATCTTTTAATTTTACTATGTAGGTAAAAAATCATAAAAATATAGATAAAAATCAATAGGAAATTTACCCTAGGGTTTCTAGGGTTTTTATGTGTAAACAAAGTAAGTAGGGTTCGCCAAATGATTTAACAAATTTGGGAATATTCATGCATTATTCCTAATTTAGATAAAGGGTCTAAGTAGTAAAATCAATAAATAAATATGCAATTATGAAGATACTAATTTGTATAGTTTGATTACAATTTGAACTTTTCTAAAAATAGTATTAAGGGGGAAAAAATAAGACTTAGCTAAAAGTTGATTGATATGACTGAGACAGAGGCTAGAATTCACTATGTAGGATTAAGACATTATCATAAATCAATATTCAACCTTCATTTATGATTGGGTAGGATCACCAAAAATAGGACACCCTAGGCTCCAGTGTTATATTCCTCTTTTGCCACTATTGTCTAGGAGACCTAAGCTTGTTGGTTTTGTTTATTATGTTTATGAGACCCTGCTTGTGAAATTTCAACTATTGGATATTTTTAGAAGTCCTTGTAGATATGATTTTGTCTTCAAACCCTATACACCATAATGCTCTAACCAATTTTTAAAAAGAGGGGGGGTGGGGGGGGGAGGGGTCGGGGTGGCGAGGGGGGGGGGGTTTGTGTTAGTGTGTGTAAGATTCACTGAATGTGTATCCACATCCCTTATGTGGGCATTCTACCTACATATAAATACTCTGAAGAGGGATCAATCCATATGTAGTTCTCCCATGTGATGTGCTTTGTGCAATAGTATGTATGAGGATGTAAAATGCTAAATTAAGTGTGCTTAAGATGACTAGGGAATAGTGTAAGGATTTTGATAAGCTTGTAAGTGTATTGGCTGATTGTATGTAGAGAATAAGGGAAATTGCCTGAGCATTCTTGATTATTTAGTGATAATTTCCAACCCCTTATAAATTAACTTTGAATGGGATTTTATAGGGATATATTGGTCATGGGTCAAATATATTCACATTAGGCTAAAAATAAGGAGGTCAAGAACTAGAAGGAACTAACCATTTGGGCTTGAAATGTGATTAGATAGGAGAATAAGAAATGGGACACCCTAAAGTTTGGTGCTATAGTCCAAGTTGGGCACTATAGTCCTAAGTTGATGGGACTTAGTGGGATAGATCTGTCATGGAAAGAGGAATCTAATTTGGTTGAGATCAGATCTAGAAATCTATGGACGATTGGAAATTAGTTAAAATATTTATGTGAGGGTAATGAAAGCAATAAAGAGGGACCTATGGTATGGATGTCACAAGTCACACTCAGGTTACCATTTTTTGCATTTTATATGACTACAAAATTAAAACTAGTATAAGAACTTGAGATACCTCCCATTGATATGGATGGGAAGGCTCTCTCCATTAAATTTAGTTAGATCAAAGGTATTGTTTTCCTTATAACCTATGATGACATAATTCCCACTCCAAAGGTTGTTAAACTTAGAGTGTTTTCCTAGTTTTACATGGTCCTCGTCCCATTTGAGGACTATGTCACCTTACTATAAAGTATTTGATGAAGCTATTTTTTCAAAAACTTTCTTGACTTATTTCTAGTTAGACCACATGGTATTCATAGCATCATCTCTTATTTCATCCAATTATCTCAGTTCATTCATCCTAACCTCCATTGCATTACTTTCTAGAAGATCTAGCTAGTTTACAAGTTCCAAAGCTAAGAGATATAATGAGATAGGCAACATTGCTTCTCTTACATAAACTAAGAGATAAGGTGAATGAACTATGGCCTTTTTGGGGGTTATTATATCAGTCCATAAATGACTCTTCAACTTTCTATGCCAAGATATATAAATATCTTTTAGTGTTTTTTTGATGATTTGAATAAGGTTCTTATTACTAGACTTAGCTAGTCCATTACCCTATGGGTAGTAATTTGATGAAGATGTTAGATAAATACCTTGTTCAAGAACCCATTCACATACCTTTACACTATTTAATTCCAAGGCATTATCTGATATTATAGTGGAAGGTACTCCAAAATGGGTGATTAGACTCTCATAGAACTCAAGCATAGAGTTTTCATTTGCCTCCTTCAAATGCATTGCTTCCACCCCCTAGGTGAAATAATTGGTAGTTATCAAGACCCACTTATCACCAACACTAGATGGAGGATTTATCATTCTAATGAAGTCTAAACCCCATTGTATGAAAGGTTTCTTAACCTAAATAGGCCTTAATGGGATATCATCTAGTCTCTATTTTCCTACAAACATTACACACTTTGCACACTTCCTAACCCATGCATGTGAATATTTAAATAAATTAGGAAAAAATTAATTAGATCTAATGATTTTTTTAGCTATGGTCTTGGATAAAAAATTCCCTCTAGAAGGAATATCATGAAATATTTTAAAAATCTTATCAAATTGATTAGATTCAACACACCTTAAAATCATACCTCCAATGTCCCTTTTTAACAACACTCCAATTAGAATGTATGGTACTAATTTCAGCCTAAAATGTCTTATCCTTGATGAATATAATCCCATTAAAAATTTTATTTTTTGAATGAATCCATAAATGTCTTGTGTCTAGTTGGATGGAGAAGTAGTTTCAACTTCTTGTTGGGTATCCTGAAGTGCCAAAATCATCTCCTTGTCTTCTTTCACATATTTTATAAGATGTTCACGAAATCCTTTACCTTAGAAAAGTTTTTTAAACTTTAATTAAATATTATATTCCATGTATTTAGTGACCCATACAACTCTCTTTTCACTTTATTCCCTATTGAGCATGAAATCCTTCACACTAGGATGAGCTACCATTAGTGTAATCTTGTTATTTGAAACCAAAAGTCTGAATTTTGTCAAACCTCTTATAACTAATAGTAAATGTTTTTAAACAAAATAATACCTCTCCTCATAGTCTTCCAAATATTGACTAAAAAAACCAATGGGTTGCCCTAAACCTTCACTATTATATTGCATAAGCATGGTTCAAATTGTATTAACTATAGAAAAGGCATACATAAATAAATACTTACTAAAATTTGGATTAATCAATGTATGAGCTTGGTTGATTGATTTTTTGATGGATTTAAATCTTCTCTTACCTTCTTTACTCTAAGTAAATTTTTGATGTTTCTTCAACATTTGAGTGAGTGGCCTTACCAATTTTACAAATCTAGGAATAAATCTTTTGATGAAATTGATCTTTTATAAGAAGATTTAAAATCCTTTCTTATGTTTTGGAAATGATAGAGAAAGTATTAGTTATATCCTCTATAGATTATTATAAAGACCATCCTTGGATACTACATGCCCAAGTAGTCTACCCTCATGGACTAAAAAGATACACTTTTTTGGATTCAATAAAACTTCAAATTGTCTACATCTATCAAAAAAATCTCTCAAGTGTGTTGATGATCATTAGGATCCTTGGAAAATCTAGTAATGTCATCAAGACAAAATAAGACCATTTAAATCAAAATACCTTGAAAGGCAACATCCATTTCCCTTTAGAAAGTGGTTTTAGAATTAGAGATCCCAAAATGCATCTTTTGATAGGCATAAGTACCCCATTTGGTTATCAAAGTTTTTTTGTACTGATCTTGCTCCTTCTCTAGTATCTAGTTGTAACCTAAGTACCTATCTAGTAAGGATAACCTTTATGAACATAATACCCTCTACAAGATTTGATCCATGTAAAGAAGAAGATAGTGGTCTTCAATGACACTTTGTTCAAATATCTAAAATCCACACATAGTCTTATCTCTCCGTTTTTATTTCTCATTGCTATAAGTTTTTCCACCCATGTTTAATTATTGATAGTAAATATTATGCATGACTCAATAATCTTGGTAATCTCCTTTCTCATGAGAATTTCAACCTTGGGGTTGATAGACCTTTGTTTCCATCTTACTAGTTTTGTATCCTATTCAAAATCAATAGGATGTTGTGTTAATATAGGGTTAAACCCTTTCAAATCATGGTATTACCAAGAAAATACATCCATGTACTCACTACATAATGAAATTAAATCTATTCTCTCATAATCATTGTTCACTATACCCCACTTGAGTTGCTTACCTTCAATTATGTGAACCTGCTCATGATGTTATTCCTTAGAAGAGATGCTTATCTTGTCTTTTCTAAGTTTATCATATTTATTTAAAATGATCTCTAAAGTTAATAAAACTTTAGGCATCTTGTTTTATCTCAATTTTACAATCTAATCTTCATAGTGGCATTGTAATTTATTTTAATTCCTTGAGCAAAATTCTACCTCATTCTATAGGAAACAAGCTATCAATTTATCACTATTAAAAAATTATCAAATTACCACATTGTTTGGACTGAAGGATTATATACAACCTTTACCTAGTCTTATCTTTATTTTCCTTGAGATGATCTACTATATCACATTGTGCTCCTATGGTAGTAAGTCTATCTACATGCTGATTGGCTTCTCTAAGAAAGGATCGGATATCAAATTCTAGGAAATCCTCCAAAAGGTCCCAAACTTTTTGTTTTTGGTCCTTTAAAAGGGAGTTATTTGATGTAATTAAACCTCTAAATTATTGCACTACCAATTCACTATCACCTTTCACCTACAAAATCTTAATACCTCTCTTTCTAGCCCACTAAAGGCCATGGATGAGAGCTTCTTACTCTGTAGTATTAGATGTAAAACTTAACTAAAATATAACTAAACAATAATAACTTTTATTTTCAGGTGAAAAAAACATTACACCATCTCCACTTCTATTTTTTGATCTGTATCCATCAATGTATAGATTCCATACTCCCTCTTGACCCTGATTTGAGTTGGTGAGACTAGGTAATGAGCCACCTTCTTCATGCATGCAATAGACACCAAAACTAGATTCTTGAATACCTTCATAGGGTTCATACCCATGGTTATAAATGACCCACTCATCCAATAGTAGATATAGTATGCCTTCAAGTGGCTTAGAATGTTCTTGATCAATAGTATCCTCATCTTCTTCTGAAATACTACAACTCATATTAGACAAATTTAGCATATATGGTTCAAGGTGAAATCTATAAATAGGCTCTAATCTTGTAATGACTTTGGCCCCATATATAGTTCTAAAAATCATGTATGACCAATATAAATAAAGTTAGCCTCCTATTTTAGTAGTGAAATACTTGGATAGGCATAATTCAAAGTATGGAGGTAAATCAACAACAACTATATCCTATGAAGTGAAATTTGGACAAGCAACAAGTAAAATCTTAAGATCTTTTAGGATGCTCACAATCTTAGTAAGAGAACCATCTAACTATAACACGCCCTTTTCATGAGGTTCATAATTAATACCTAGTTTGTCACCTATGGATTTAGGAATGACATAAGTACTAGCTCCACTATCAATCATACAACTATGGATAAGACAATATCCTATCATAATTTAAAGATATAATGGAGGAGAATTATTCACCTTATATTGCTACTCAAAAAATGGTTTAGATTTGGTTATAACAACATGTACACTTTCATTTTTATGTGTTCTATCAGAGACATTGAGTTTTGAAAGCTCCTCTTGTAGATACTCCTTTTGTCCTAGGATTAGTAGTATATTCCACATTGAAATTGATACTAAAGTTCTCTTCATATGATCCATAATACTAAGTGGAGAAGTGGCTACCCTTGTCTATAATTTAGGAGAAATATGGGATCCTAGATGTTGTGTGAAATAAGGAATATAAGTCCCTTTCACATTATACCCCTTTGGATCTTGAACCTACTAAGTTGATATCTTTTGAGGTAAATCATGAGTGGTGGTCCTTTGTTGTGGCTAAGAAGGAAAAGGGATACATTATCAGGACTTAAACCATCACTAATTTCCATTTTCTTAGATTTAGCATGGGCTATAACTGGATTATCAATATTATAAATCTTTTGACTTTGATTTACATTTATGTGCTCAAAATAATCTTGACCATCCTAAAAGTTCACAAATGTAGTTTCAATAGGTGCTTTACCATTTTCTCGTCCTTATTGATTTAGCACTTCTACTTGAGTGAATCAAGGTATTTATCCATGTGGTAGAGAGTCTTCCTTATTTGTATATTTTTCATATGGAGGAGTTAAATTCTATTTCATAGAAGCATAATATGAGCTCTCACTAGTTAGAGATATTTCCATATTATTTTCTTGATCCCACAATTTATTCTATTGCCCTTCTTGAGCATAGTTATTTTGAGTTGCCATAATAACTCTAGAAGTTATTGGAACATTAGGATTGTATTTACTTGATTTAGGATTCTACCCTTGCTAATTGGATTAGTAGGATGGACTATTATACTGATAATTATGATTAGTATTTTGATATGGCCTATATGGTGGAGCTTGTTATCTTTCCATTGCAACAAACTTATTGTTATGAGTCTTAAGAAGACTCTCTATCTTCCTCAATTTGTTATCTTAATAACATTTTGTTTTATATAACTTTGTTTAATCTATAAGTGGAGTTATAGTTGGAGAAGGAGGGTGCATATCTTGAAAGAGAGGCATTGATGGCCTTGGAGATAACTTGTCTGCTTGTATAAGGAAATTATCAACCTTAATTTATATTTCAAAAGCTTTTAGAAGAGTGTTCCCACACATAGATTAAATAATCATAGATACATCTAAATAGATTAAATAATCATAGATACATCTAAATAGATTAAATAATCATAGATACATCTAAATTGAGAGCCTTTAGATAGTATATAAAACCATAGTTAGGTGTAGGCTTGATCATTGTAGGAATTCTATCGCAAGTATTCTATAACCTATAATTAAAATCCATGATGAATTCATTATTAAATATCTTGATTGTTGTAAGTTATTCCACCAGTGAGAGATGATCACTTTTTTCCTCAAAGTTCTTGCACAAGACTTTTCCAAATTCATCCTAGTTATTGATTGATGTAGGAGCCAATCATTTGTACCAAAAAAGTGCTTTCCCTTTGAAATGATTTGCTAACGACCTTATTGCTACATTTTCCTAGGTTACATGATGCACTAAACAAAGGTTAGAAATATCTATAATATGTTTTATAGGAATGACTATATTTTCCCCTATAAAATAAGGAAGATTCTTTAGAGCTGAGACTAGAATATTATCCCATTAGGTAAGATTTAGATGACTACCACCATTGAATGGAAAAAAGGCTTGTCTTTTGGGAACAACCATCTAAGGTATGGAATTTAAAATAATTTTTAGCTGAACAATATTGGCTTGAATAGGAGGCTTTTGTGTAATAATAGGGGGAATAAGAGGTGTAAGTGTAGGATTTGATTGAGAGGATTTATTCTTCTTTTCTTATTAGAAAGAGAGCTCAGATAAATCCATCTCTTTCCCTTTAATAGAGGATCTTATGATAACTCTTGGTGGTATGAAAAAGTATGGAAACCTAAAAATGAGACTCTATAGTTTGCTATCTACTAAAATTTACAAATATATAATTCAAATTATGTAAATAAGTGGTCCCACAAGGCATTCCATAACTATTAGCTATCCATATAGCACCCAATAAAAGTTAGATTTGTTCAGTTTTGACCCATACTTAGACTAATATGAGAATGATCTAAGATTGTGGGATGCCTATAACTATACCAAGCCTTTAGGGTTTTCTAATGAGGATAGTTCCTTAAATATGATAGTTTAGACATTTCTTTTTAAGACCTAAATAATTTGGGGGGAAAAGATTCAAGAGATTTACATAAAGTAAAACCTATTCTAATATATGGTGATGTATCAAATGTTTAAATATCCACTCTCAAGATTAAACTCATTAATACATGAATAGACTATGAATAGAACTAATGTAGTGTCTACAGAGGTCAATTTGATAGACTAAGGCTAGAGGGAAATGAGGGTAAGGATTGAATGAAAGCACTTATAATCAATAATCCACTCTATACCTAAGACATCAATATTAAGACATGCTAGATGACCTACAAGAAAAGTTTATTAGCACCTAGGTTGAACTTGGACATGCAAAGGGAAGATGGAAACCACTTTTTCATATCAAAAAAATACAAAAAACTAATCAAAATTAGTAAACAACTACAATATGCTCTATTCATTACTCTAAGAGGTGTAGAATATAATTTATGGTAGAATCTAGCCATACCAGCCTGAGGGATCTTTAAACAATAGCTCAAAGGATATATTTATAGAGAGAAGGAAAGCAAGAGATAGGTATTTTGGTGCTAAAAATGTGAATTAATGAGTTTAACTCCTTTAGAACTATAGTTATAACTATCTCTGAATTTATGCTCATTTAAGATTCCTGATTGATCTAGGTCACTTTAGTTTATTTCATAGTTACATTAATCCCTCACTAATGCTCCCTAATGGTTGTAATAATGGGATAAAGTTTTTTTGAGCTATCTTCTAGCATCAATGTAGTTATAACAATTAGATCAATCTATTATAATTTTTTCCTAGTGCTAACTACTCCTAACTGGTTTGTCATGGCATGTAAAAGTGGAGAGAAGGATTCCTTTCATGTAGTTGGTCCTAGAGATGAAACCATTAGGTTCTACATTTATTTCTTCATGGCATACTTTGAAATGCTATCTCTTGTTCAAACTAAATCATGGTCAAACTTGTCTTCATATTCATAGGTCCATTATATATGTAAAACTAATCTTAGACTATTGGTTTTCCTATAGTCATTATGTTGATGTAGACTTATAGAATATATATCCCCATTTATTTATTATATTATGTCCAAATATATCCATTATATGTTTGAGGGAATCAATATTTCACCACATGCATGGATTTTTATTTTAAAAATGGCAAACATAGTCACAAAATAAATCTTGCATGACATAAATACTTGAGCCAAAGGTCCATATTAAGCTGTAATGGTAGTCCCTTTATGTCCTTTAACCTGAATGCATCATTGTGTCATTTTAATAGAATTTATCCCAGTTATAATAATGATAGGATGACCCTATAATACCTATTTTATTTGGTCAAAAAAGTACCCTTTGGTTTGACTTTGTCTATCAAAAATTACTCAAGCTAATCAAAATTATTTCACCTATATTTATTCCTATTGGCCTCATAGATCCCACCATCATATCTTAACTTTTTGACCTCCTACACACTATTGATCTCCTTGGTACAAATGAACATGGTCTATTAATTTACTACCATGAATATCCTTTAACATGTTGACTTTCATTCACACATTGGATTAAGATGTATAAGTGAATTCTAGTCATAAATGTCATTGGGCCCATTTTCCTATTAGTCAAGCTCACACCATAAGATCATTAATATGATTGAATGTTGATAATTGATATAGATTGGACCCACTTTCCTATCAGTGATCATGTACCATTAGATCATCTATTTGACGCACCCACAACATAGGATCTTGTCCGACTTGTAGCTCTTTAAAGGGATTTAACCTAGGGACCTTTTGACATGTTTGACCCTAATTCAAACTATTAGATCTCATGTGTCAATATGCAAGCTATTAGATCTCATGTGTCAATAGACTATTAGATATTGATCAACTTTAAACATTTTAAGTAATTTTGTACCCAAATGATTACTTTATGTAGCTCAAATTTGATATTATCACAAATGTCTTATGCTACAAATCTAACTTTAAACACTCATAACTTGAGGTAGGAAGCTTGCACAAACTTAAAATTTATAGAGCATGTTACTATCATAGATAAATCCATGTTGATAAAATGTTTTGACTCATAAGTATTTTTGAGGTGCATTTATTAAATTCATAAGTGAATTGGTCCATTTATTTTTTGCATGACATCTTGGTGGTGGTCTAGTTCATCAGAATTGCCCAAGTCATTTTCATTCAATATTTCAATGTCCTAATGAATTTCCTAGATTTTTACAATCTGATCCATGTCCCTAAAATCTTATGAACATTGTGAAATCCTACTTGGATCCCTCCATTTGCATTTCTAGACCCATTTCTAAGCCATTTAATATTCTACCTTATTAGGACCCTGCTAAGCTTCTTCCTCCAACTACAGGCAAAGCTTGATATGTGGGCCAAAATGTTAAACAAAAACTAACCCAATATATAGAGTGAATTCACAAATTAGGCCACCATAACTTAAGATTGATTCCATTTTATCAAATAATTAGAAAGGCTTCAATAACCTTCCTAGGGGTGAAAATTAGATTGGTAACAATTTGTATAATTATTGTGTAAGGAGTCATTTAATATGAGTTCAATTGGCATATCATGCATATTAGATTGAATTTGAGTATTTTAGTATTTTTTATATTAAATAAATGTCATTTCATTTGTATGTTCATTATGCATGTAATGGGTTAAAGAAGCATGAGATAAATTATCATATTCCTCATCATCACTATGAGCATTGTAATCCCTATCATTCCAATCATATCATAATCATAAGTAGTGCTAATATTTTCTATGTAATCATCATGTGCTAGATTAAACTTAGCTATATCATTTTCTCATTTAGTATCAGAATTATAATAAAAAATAGGTTTTTTCTCACATTTATTATTAGCTATGCTAAGAGTTTATATGTAATAATCATTAGTTAGATTAACCTCAACTACATAATGTTTCTATTAATTATCAAAACTATAAGAAAATGAAAAAGAAATGTTTATCTAACATTTATTATTAGCTATTAAATCCTCATAATAAATGTATTGATCCTTAGGTGTGTTGACTATTGCATCTAAAGGGTGAGGCTTTGAGACTCTTTACTATGGGGACAAATTTGAACAAATTTAAATATGCACACACATAAAAGTATAATAACAACAACTAGGTCACAAGTGGAATTTAACATCACTTATACTATACCCATTAAATAAGATATAGAAAAAATAATACAAGCTAAATTTTTAGTGACGAAAGAAGGAACCCTAGGGTAAAATAGGGTTTTGGTGAAATTTGATCTTAGAGGATGGGTTCACCAAGATGTTTTTTATATTTTTTGATTCTAATTAAATACCCTATAAAAATAAAATGTTTTGAATACATTAATAGTAACATTTAGGTTCATATACTATCATAAAATATTAACAATAAATGTAATTAAGCATGCATACAAATATCACAATAAATATAATATTAGGGTGTTTTAGAGTTAGAAAGAGGGTATATTATTTTATGATCTATTTTATACTATCACAACTATCATAAATCCTCATAGGCTCCTTGTCTAGCTTTGTATTTTGTTCATTTTGTTATCTTCTAAATTTTAGGTCTAGACACTTGCATTAACCTAGAGACACGTCAACGCTATAGTATGTGTCTCAATGAAATTATCATATAAAATATACATTGTATCAATGTCTTAAAACTTGGGTGTTTATAAGTTTTTTTTCTCCTTCCAATTGATATACCTTGATTACATATGCATGATCTATAATATTATATATAGATCAAAAACCTAGTTATTTAAATTTGACCACTCATGAATCAATAAAAAGGGGTTATGATCTGAGTAGAATTAACTCTATAAATACCTATTATTGTTAAATGATCCATACATATCCAATACTCCAAGGATGGACTTAGACCCATATGTAGTTCTCCCTCCTAGTTATCTCTATGTATGTAATTATGATTTTAAAATTATATTCTCTTTGTCCTATTATAATCCTTGGTAAAATTAATGCAAGTGAAATTTAAGCCTTTTGTAATAATTTAGAAACACAATGTTATCAAATTTATTTTAATAACTAGTTCAGTAGCTTTTTTAATAACATTGTACATGTTAATTTAGAAACTTGCTTTACAACCAAATACAATGTCCTAACTTTTTATAAATATATATTGATGCTTTTACTTTTTTAAATGAAAACCTAGTGGTGCCCAAATGATGACAATAAATAAACATAAGGGCCCTTTTAAAATGGTCATGAAGTGGTAAGGACTAAAATAAAATAGAAAACAAGATAAGAAACTTATGTTAGGATTAGGATACTAGCATTGACACTAGTATCCAATAATCAATGCAAGCATTTAGGCACTTAGTTAAAACAATCAATAATAGGTATCCCTACCATAAGGTATAAATACTATGACATAGTAATCAAGGAATACAAAAAGACATCACATTGTAAACAAAATAGATGAAGCCTAATAACCAGTGAGATTACACCATTAAGTAACTATTATAGCCCAAATTTTCACTTTTGAGAATTTAAATCTCAAATTTGGGATAACATGGAACTATCTATGCATATAGACAAGTTGCTATAAGAGAAATATCTCTAGATTTGAAGGGCTAGCTCCTTTGATCTATCTTTTAGGATTACACACTACACTAGACTAATCAATATTGGGGGTGAAAAGGGAAGAAGAAAACATAAAATTAACTAACACTAATAGAGATAATACACCAAAAAAAACATTTTTTCATTTACACTAAGAAGGAAGGTTGCTGAAACTGATCTCAACTTAAGGTTCATCTAGCATAAGTATTTCTACATGGAGGTAAATTTATATGCATATCCAAAAGTGGGTAATTAAGAGGTATAATATTAGACATTGATAATATCCATCACAATTTAAAATACACTTAAAAAACATATACACTTCATCAATCTTGTTAGAAGAAATGTTACACAATTCATACAAGAGCAAAATAGAATCAAGGAGAAGACATTCATCACTTGTCATCCAAATGGACTAATCAACATACTTAGGCAAAACTTTTAGAGACTAAACCAAATTTATAAATTTATTCAAAGGCAAAACAAGACGTCAAAATTAGCAGCGATTCACCATACTAATTTTGTATTCTTTACAATGCTAAAATGGATTTAATATATAGAGCATAGGATAAGAGAGAGAAAGAGTGACATTTAAGGGTCACAAGGACAAGTTTCAAGTATTTAAAATTAGTTATAATGAAATAAAATGAGTTGGAAAATAGTTCATGAATTCCTCTTAGATAAGTGTCAATCATAAATGTAACATCCTCCTAAAGTTGGCATAGGGACACTCCCTTGTCTTTCTTAAAAATGCCTTCTTCACGAGGAGTTCACTATCTATCCAAAACTACCTTGGAAGTCCTTGACACACATACCTTGACTTGATAATATGGAAATAAGATTTTTAAAATAATTATACACCCTTTAATTGATGATTTTCCCTTTACCACTTATCATTCACTTCTTGTAGTCACTTAATAGCCCTCTAGGCCTATATTCTCATACTTGTCACTAGGGTAACCTATAGATACCTAAGAAGATTCATTATAGAGATGTGAGACACCTCATCAAAGCCCTTTTATCTTATATTCTATCAAGTGGACCTCAAAATAACTCCAAAAAACACTTCTCATCTTCAACTTTATAGCTACCTTATTTCTCACTATTTTATCTGTGATTATCTCTCACCATGACTTTCACCTATTTGTTCCCTTTTGCACCTTTAAATCATCTCAAAACCTATAAAAAAAATATATTATTTTACATGTTTATACAAGTGATTAAATGGAACAACTGAGTGGTAAGGATCCCAAAAGAGTTCTAAATGGATCCAAAACACTTTCCAAGTCAATTCACCCCTTCTAGATGCATTTCACATGATATATTTCTCATCAGGTTCTTGAGATGGTTTTAGGTCATTTAGGTTGTTAAAAATTATTCATAAAGGTTAATCCCTTAACCATAAAACTAATTCCATTGAGTTTTAGTTCAAGACCTCCCTCAACAATCCCTAAGTGCTTGATATCCCATGCACATTGTACATACATATATGAGTGAAAGGAAATGGTTCTCAAGCTCTTACTATGCATTATAAACACCCTTGAGAGAAAATTAGGCCAAAACTAACCAATATAAATTTATCTCTATAAATTAATGATTCTCATGGACTCTCTAATCTCCAATGAAGTCTCTCAAAGTGTATTTTAATATCACATGATCTTATAAATGGCATTAGAAGTCTGAGGGTTTATGTTGAGGTATGTTCCTATTGGTTTGTTTGTGGCATTAAGGTTTGCATTGGTGTTAAAGGTAATTTTAGTGCCTAAGGTCATGTGTTGGCTCATAATAAGGTGGCTTAATGATATGAGGGTGATTTTTCAAGCCTACTAATATGATATCTAAAGTGATCCAATGGAGTGTCTTGAGAAGTATAATGAGGAATGATTAAATGAGTGATGTAGGAGCATCATATAAGGACCCAAAAAATGGATTAAATTTTGTATTTAAGTATTCTTTTAAATTTTTCATAGGTGTATAGGCTGTCCAAAGATGCATAAAATTCAAACTATGGCTTTTCCCACCAAAATGCCTCTATTTGAATATTTGAATTTTCAAGCCTTGTTAAAGGACTTCCATGCATTTTATGAAGGTGGAAAGGTGTATAAAAATGTATAATAGGTATTTATACTATGTAAATGTCCTTAATATGTTCTCTTACACTATAGACATGGTCATATATTTGGTCATATTGGTAAAACATGAAAAATGTAATGTAATTCAATAACCTCTATGTGGGAAAGACCCAAGAATCAATTATGCTTATTTGTAGGAGTTTTTTTATTAAATTTTTGTAATTTCCATAGGTAATTCCATTAAAATTTTAGAAAAAAATGGACATGTAAATAGAGAAACTTGATGAATATAGGACTGTGATATGATAATTTTGTGTGTATTAAATTGGCATGGTTGAGAATAGTGCTTGTGTTGTGTTTTAATCATCAAATGGTAAGTAAATTTGTTTAATATTGGTTGATGTTGTTTTAGATTGAGGGTACAAGCAGGTTTTAAAGGGGCCTCAAAACCTTGATACAAAGAGTGAAAGAGAGAACGTCTAAGACCACAGGCAAAGCCTAAAAAACACTACAAGGAAGTAGCAAAAATAGGTTTTAAATGGACCTGGAACCACCAGATAAACATCCGGTCAAAACCCAGAAAACATATTGGTTGATGTTTTTATTATAATATTTTATTCTCTATTTTATATTAAATAAACATTAACTGAGTTGATAAGCTATCACTTTTGTCAAGATTGTCAAGTCTGTGAACAAAGTTTGAACATATATAGGTTGTTCAAGAATAACATGAGCATTTGATATTTTATTTCTTGAGTTTATGGATAATTTGGGGTTGAATAAATTTATGATTGGTTCAAGATAATATTGAGATAGTAAACATTTTACCCAAAGTTTTTAAGCCCAGGTTGGACATTGACATTACACCTTGTAAACATATAACCCACCAACTCAGAATTTTGTAGACTAATTTTTATTGTATTGAATCTTATTTTGAATTAAAATTTGAAAGAGAAGGGTTTAAGGTGGTCATATAAAGTGGTAATAACCTTATTATATTTTATATATAGTTTTGGGGATGAAAAATAATAAAACCCTACTTAAACCCTATTCTTGTTAATAGAGTAAAGTTAGAAAGGACTGAGATTTTGTGTTTATGAATGCTTTGTGGGTTATAAGAGTTTTATTATAAAAGGAAAAAGTTTAAATATGCCTACAAAAAAAAATTACAACATTTATTTTGTTTTTAAATTATTTGTGGATCAATATATGTAATTTAAATCACCCTCAGCCTGCATAGTCCTTTCAAACCCTAACAACTAGGGTTTTGACCATTGGGAGAAAACTAACCATCCAAAATTCACAAAAAATGTGATCTTAAGTAATTTTATGTGAATTAATAGATTAAGTCATTTATAAAATTTTACAAACCATGGAGTATGGATTTATAGTAAGTGGAGTTATGGAAGGGCTAAAAGAGGCCTAATTGGGTAGGCTACACGAGAGAAAGTGGACCTAGGGAGTGAGTTAAGTCATAAAAATTGACACACAAGTTTGTATTAATAAGAAAAATGATAAAATATCATTTATAAGTCAAAATATATTTTAATTTTTCTATATAATGGCATTTATAGTCAGGAAAAAGCTATAAGAAAAGCAAGTTAAATTGGTAAAGTTGCATAAGTGAAAGGGAAGGTGTTGGAGATAGTTCAAAATGGGCATTGAGAGTTTGTAAGAGACTTTTCTAAGCTAAATAAAGACCTTCTATTCTTTAAATATTCAAAAGTTTCTATACTTTTACATGGTGAAATTTTCTTATGCCTAAGACTAGATAAGTAATCCATTGACCAAGAATAAAAGAGAGAAACTTGTGCAAGCCCTCCATCAATAAGTGACTACAAGTCCTTGATGAAGGATGATGTCATAAATTGATGAGAAGGATTGAGTATAGGATGCCCAATCTAGTGAAATAAAGAGCATGAATGATCTATGATATGAATGTATAGATTCATAAGATGATGTTTGAGAACATTTGAACATGCATATAAGGAATTGAAGCACCCAGGTATGCTTCAAAGTGTACCTATAGAGGCAATACTTATAGGTCTAATATGCAAATAAACTATTCTCAGACATTGTATGATCTAACTAGGGGTTCTAAAATTTTTAAAATACCTATGAAGGATGAAATTTAGTGTTAGATATTGTGATAATGTGTTTAAAAATGTGAATAATGTCAATATTATAAGAACAATACCTAGAGGGTATATTACTAGGCCTAATATGATTTACAACTCAGGAGCCTAAAGTGCAGAGAGATAAAATGTGAGAAAATGGCGTATGAGTTTCATGTTCTAATTAAATAATGGTCAAATAAGAATTTATAAAGGTTTAAAAGGTTGTTTTAGGATTGATAATGAAGTTTTAGGTCTTCAGTCAAAGGAGACAACATGAAAAGTGGGTCTTTAGGTCTCTCGAGTGCTAAAAAGAAGAGTTGAAATCCTGAGGACTTTCTCATGCTCATTGGCATGTGTGAAATATTCATGGTGTCTTGAGACTTTAAGGAAATATGGTGGAGGCTCCTAGATAAAATCTACATGCATTAGTTTGACATTTGAGGGGTAATATTGTATGAATAATTGCTAACCCCTGAATAAGTCTAAAACCCTGTTTAAACCCTCATAATGACTTGATAAGGAAAATTTTATTATAAATGGCCTATAATGTATTGGTAAGGATATTTTTAAGAATGTAAGTGGTAGAGGACTCCCTCGGGGATTTTCAAATGTTAGTGGGTTATTAAGATAATGAGTGGAACCTATCTGAAAATACTTATTTCTAAAAGAAGACAAAAGTTGCATTAGACCAGGTATGAAAATGGATGAATGGATAATCTATAGACTCATTATTTATTAACATGGTGTTATTTTGTAAATATCTAACTTCTATGTTGATTATTTTTATCACTCATGTTGACCTATTACTAAACTAAGCTAATGGTGAAACTAATGAGAAAAACTAGTCAAAGTGATAATGAGTTTATTGATATCTTACAATGTATTATTAATGGATCTAATTTCTTTATTTTTTAATTAAATACCTATACCTCATATCAATATTAGTTATATTCTTTGGATGTAATTGAAAATGTTGAAAACGGTGTTCATAAGATGTCCTGTCTAAAGAAGATGTGATAGTGAAGGAGTAAGTTCAAAAATTTGTCTATATATCTCATAGTTGCCATTTTACCTCTATATAATTATGTTTAGAGTTGTTTTAATTATTTATAATGATCATCCACATCATGTTCACCATGATTGGTTCTCAAAATAGAATGATATTTCTAAGTAGGTAAGTGAGAATGATGTGTTTAAGGAAATTTTCACTTAGCTAAAGCATATCATGAATATGATGTTTTATTTCAATAACTATTTGACCTATAAAATCTTTATGTAATGTTTTTAATCACCTTAAGGAGTTGTAATTTGGAAGCCAAATTGGTTTATCTTTTTATGTTTGAATTGTGAAGGAGAAGCTTAATAAAATGGTCTTTAAGACCAAAGATTGGTATTAGAATAAATGATATACATATTTTTTGATGTTCTAAATTTCACATATTAAATATTAGTGTGAAAAATACGTCATTAAATTTCCCTTGCAATAGTTAAAAGCATCATTCATCATGATTGTGTTGATACGCTTGTTGGTAGTCCTATGTAATCATCTTATAGAGATGAGTTTGGGGTGTTTTGGATAGAATTGGAGAATAAAATGCATATTAATATATTATATAAGTCTTTTAGTTTCATGATAATTCCTTTATTATTAGGTTTTATCCATTTTAAAGTATAGAGAGTCAAATATTTTGACTTTATGATAGTAGTGTTTAGTAGTTTTGAGTAAGCCTTTTGTAGGAGTGTTCTTGCAGCCTTTTAGCCCATGTGGTGAAGATTTAAGTACCTATTTATGTGTTTTAATTCATAAAGGGTATATTCATGTGACTTAATGGCATGGTTATTTGGAAAAATTGACTATATGCTTTAGTTATGTGAGATAGACTTTCTAGGTATATGCAAACCTAATTATGAGTAGGCCTAATGGCATGGCTCAAATGGTGAATTGAATTAATAGGTGGTATGGACCTAAATGTATTTTATAAAGGGTATATTATAGGTTTATTTTAATTTTTTCATACATTTTTTGAGACTCAAGATGTTACTAGGTGGTCCAAGTGTAATGTGTGCCTTGAGCAGACCTAATTTCATTAGGTATGTATTATGCCTAATGGAATTTTGACTTCTATGAGTGATGAAAAACATATTTGATGGTTGTTTCACTTGATAAATGTGTTTTTTTGCCATCCTAAGGTTTATACAAGTATATAAATTTGTTTTTCTAACCAAGGTGGGTGAGATCAAAAGTCAAGTATAATTACAATGCATAATAGTCTTATTTGAGTGAGTTGAGGAGTTGAGTGAGCAAGTGAAGAAAAGAGATATTGGAGAAGTATAATTAGGTCATTTATACCTTAAATGGTAGTATAGTATTAATAATGAACACCCATTATAATATATAATTATGATGAGTAAGGTCAGTTGACCTAATAAGCCCAATAAGAGGCATGTTTGAGCAAAGAAGCCTAAAGGCTATTTTGAGAGGGGTGGAAGGTTGATCAAAGATAAATTAGTTGATTTAATATTAATATACATAATAAGTTTTTTTCAGGTGCATGACAAATATTTTAATATAGATAGAGAGGATAGAGAGCTAAAGAAGAGGACATCATCTATTAGTTGGGCAATAAGGTGTCTTTGAGGTGACGATGTTTTTCTTGGTTGAGTTGGTGATTAGTGAAGAGGTAATTGGAGTTTCCTTGTAGTTTGGATATTTAAAAAATTTTCTTGAATTGGTTGTATTGGTTCCAATTCACTTAGGGGGTTGGAGCGTCCTTATAAGTTAGATCTTGCTGAAGGACTAGTTGAGTTGGTGCTAGACTAGTGAGGGGTTGGTGTTCCTTATGGGGTTGATGCATTACTAAATTTTGATCCATTTATTATAGTATTGTATTAAAAAAAAATTTCAATGTTTTATTATCCCCCATGATGATTTCCCACATAGCTCTTATGTTATGTGTTATGATCTTGCTTCATGCTCATATAAATGGCTGACTATGCATTGTTATATATCTTGATTAGTTTGAATGTTTGATGAATGATAAGTGGAATTTAAATAAAATATTATACAATGATTCACCCATCCTCTTATTGGTTGTGATTCCAATATTTTATGCCTAGTTCTTAGGCCTAATAGGCATAGACTATGTATATGGGCATGTGGTCACTTATGAGTGGTCCTGGTGGCTCCAAGTGCTTCTAAACACTAATTTAACCCAATTTAATATATACACATTATAATTTAGTCATTCAAGACTCTTAAATCATTTTTTCACCATCCATATACTATAGGTCTGTAGGTCACATTGTTTTGTGGAGTGCTTCTGGTCTAAGAAAAAATAAAGGAAATTTACACTATAATTCTAGTCCAATTGAGACCATAGAGATCTATTTTACGTTATTATGGCCTTATTAACTAAGTTTCAAAGTTTTTTAACACTCTTAGAGGCCTCAAACATCTTAAAATATGAAGACTAGATTTTATGCTTATGACTGTGTGTAGGATTTGGTTGACTGAGAATGAGGTCTGAAACCCAACTTGGATCAACCTATGTTTTGTTTCCCTTGCCTCTTAAAATCACATAATTGTGATTTTATCATTTTGAGAGTGGTTTATACATGTTCATCTCCATCTTATATCTCTTGTCAACAACAAAACTATATCTCTCATGAACTTAGATTGGTCTATGGTCTTCACCTCAAACTGTAGGTGCTCATTTAGGACTATAATGGATTCCTCTAGGTAGTGATATGTATTTGGCACTATTTTTTTGATTTCAATTCCTCTTGAGGTCACTAGGACCATTTCATACATGGGTGAGCTTCATTTTTTCCTTAATACCATGTCTTCATCCCTTTATCATCAATGCACTAGGAGTTTCTTTTATGTTCAAGGTTCATTTGGTATAATGGCAATGTAGCTTCTGAGTATTTTCATTAGAAACTTGACTGAGTTGAAAGTCATTCAATTCTCCTTATTCACTTATATAGTAACTTCATTTCATCTTTAGATGTTTCTTCTAGGCCTAAGATATAAGAAGTAATCCATTAGACTTACACAAACCGTATGCACTTCCACCAGTAGGTGACATTGTCTGGAGAAAAACTCTTTGAGAGAAGTTAAGATAAAACTTCCCATTAAGCAACTTTCTTCAAATTGACACCTCTACATCTAAGTTTGATGGTATTTAATGGTATCACCACTTACACTATGATCTTATATTGATCAATGAATTGGTTTTGAGATGTTAAAATGAGTTTAAAGGTTTCCAAACATACTTTGATCTCTTTGTTGGGTCTAAACATGATTGCTTTTCATGTATGGATTTGTAGGTGCCTTTACAGGGTTACCTAATTGGATCAAATTTCCAAGACCTTACATTCCATCAATTATTTTGTTGATAAAAAGCCTTGAATGGATAATATGATCAAAAATGCTCTGTGAAGTTTAAAATAAACATATTAGCCTTGACCCAAAGTCATTCACAAGAGGATGAAACTGTACAATTACCAAACATTGTTCTATAGACCTCAATGGTGTTCACTTCAAGCATAAGAGAGTGATCATACCTATCCATTCATGTCCACACATGAAAAATAGGTGTAAACCCATATTAAATGGGTGAAAATAATCTTCAAGTCCACATTCACCATTTAGTTCACACAAAACAATGTAAATAAATGAGAAAACCTGAGATGTTGGCCTTACAAAGGTAGTTTGGAGGTGTTAAAAATATTAGCGATTGTTAATATATTAAAAACCATAAAAATTACAATTATAACCATGGAATGTAATTACATAGGGACCCCTAACATACACCAAGTGCACTCACTCAAAATCTTCCTCTCTTCTCCATATTAAGTGAAAACTGTTGAACTATGTTGAGATATCCAAGAGAGAGATAGAAGAGAAAAAGTAGTTTTGAATCAATTTTGAACCTTATTGAACCTGGTAAAGACTTATGGGGATCTCAATGGAATTTCTTGATTTTGGATTATTTCTAATGATCCAATTTTTTTTATTTTAATAAGTTTATTGTTTAAGTTAGTTATTTTTCTTGTTAGTTGGTTTTTCCTAACCAACTTTCCCATAGGATTTTCAAAGCTTACATTCCACATACAAAAATAATGCATTTTTATTGAATATATTTGTAATTATTCCTCAAATTCCATGATCTTATAGTGGTATCAAATTCATGTCAATAAATTTGTGAAAGAGGATAGAAGAAATTTGAAAAGCTTGGTTGTAGCCTTGGAAAATTGAATAAGAGTACTGAAGAAATTTTCATATCCTAAGGAATGCACTACTGGGATTATGTAAGTTTTTATTTCCAAATAGGCTTGCCTTATTTTTTCCCTCAAATTAGATTAAACTCATTAATGATAAATAACTTTCATCTCATCATCAATATTTTTAGTATTCATGATGGCACTACTCGAGACTGTGTTTGATCATGCATTAAATTTTCATCCTATTTCCATTCTGAATAATGGAAAATAATGACATTAACAGTGGACTAAGTTACCTATTATGTGGTTGTCTCCCATGGTTCATAATGTAAACTTGATTTAATTCATAATTCATACCTACTTTAATTCAAAATAGATCACTGATTACTTTACAACATAGACCTGGCATGATCCTATAGTGGTAGGCAATAGAAATCAATAAAGTACAGAATTTTTTTTGATTTTTTTAAAAAATTCATTCTCTTTGCATTGGTGCATGGGTCCTCCATAAAAATGGTGTGTATATTTTTTTAGATTATTTTTCCTAGATGAAATACTTTATTTAATGAGGAAAAGTAATGTTTTTAAACATAGAGAGGGAAATTAGGTTTAAAAGTAAAAATCTCTATTGACGTCTTGTAAATCCTCTTGGAGCACTTGGAAAAGTTTCTTTTGTGTAAATATTTAAAGGTTGGAGTTCAAGGGTTCAAATCTTTTATTTTGGATAAAATTTTTATGGTATATACCTTTTTGGAGGAATATTCTCTTTTGAGAATCCTTTTGATACATTACATGCATGCCTTACAAGTTGTAAAGGGCATACATATTGTAAGAGCATGAATTATAGTGGGGAAAGCAATATATGTTTAATTTTTTCACTTTTAGTAAAATAAATATGTAATTGGTGGAATAAGATTGAATTTTGATTATATAAGGGTGTAACAAGAAGGCATAAGGTGGTATTATTGTATATTTTCAAGTCTAAAAAATCTCTAGTATTCATAAGCTATTTGTAAGTTCAAGGAAAAACCTCAATAGAATTCCCTTTTAACTTGTTTCTTTTTTAGCACCATGGTAAAACTTATGAGTTTGATCTAAGAAAATGGTAAATTATTACCTTAAAATTACAAAAAATGGAGTAGAAACATGGAAAACAACTTAATCTTTAATGATTTAAGGGAAATAAAAGAGAAAGAAAACACACCACCAATTGAATCCATGAAGTTGATTGAGTACCAAAAATGTGATAAGCATGTGCTCGCACTTTTGAAATAATTTTATACTAAACATGTTATCATTTATATTGAGGCATTTAAAATTGGTGCATGGAAATCATGGAATGCATTAAAACATTTTTATGACAAGTAACCTATATATAAAAATATTGACCTTCTTATGAAACTATTCAACAATAAACTAATAGATAATGAATATGTCTCTAAATATCTTTCTTGCATCAAAAATTAAAACACGAATACTATTCAATTAGTGGTAAAATTTATGATGACATGTTTATTTCCATCACATTGAATGATATTAATTATACATACACCATTTTTTTGAAATTCTATAACTTAGTGACAAACTTAATGGTGCCACATTTGACACCATCTATGAGATATTGACTTAGCATGAGATACAATTTACAAGGAAGAAAAGTATGCCTATTGAATAGGCTCATTATGTAAAGAATAAGTGCTAGCATAGAGATCATCACCATAAATAATGAAATTTTTAGAAGCATTATCTGAAATAATATCATTAATATTCTCCACATCATTCTCGATGGTCTCCATAGCATTCACATCAACACTCTCCAAGGTCTTCCAAACAAAAACATCACCATAGGCATTCTTCTCACTCCTATAGTTATTCAAGTGATTTAAATTCTTTTAAATCTCATCAAAACCAAATAAAAAGCATAATGTTTCAAGCGTGGTGGTATTGGACATCTTGCAGATGTTTGTCCTTCTTAATGACCCCACTCTCTACATAAAAATAAAGTTGAGGCCAATTTTGTGAATCATTCTAGTAGTAGGTGTTTTAGTTACTCTAGTTATTCCAATTATTATTACACTTTATCTAATCAAGAGGCATTTTATATGGTTAAGGTTTATGGTCCCTGTAGACCTAACACCATATTTTAAGTTCTTATTGATTCACTTATCTTGTGCGAGCTAATAGGCTCAATATAGGGATTTGTTGTAGTAGTAGTATTTTGGCTTGTGTTTTTTGTTTTCAATTCCAATTTTGTCTTTTTATTATTTCTATTCATGACATAAAGTAGACAATCTTAGTTGATTTTGACTCTCTTGGTGTGAAAATTATCACCTCTCACCTAATAAAGGGACAAGATATTGAATTTGTTGGCCTTCAATCAGTCATCAATGATAATATGAGCTGAAGGGGTTACTATCACATTTAGTGTTAAGAAAAGGTCATCAACATTTATTGGACATAAAGGAGATGTGCCATATTTAATATGGGTTTTTCACTTGGATGGGTTCTTATGTGGGACCTTATGTGGGTTGATGTATCTGGACATACCTAATCATGTTCTACTGTAGTATAGTATGATGATCACTAGGGATGAGCAAACTTTGATCATGTTCATCATCCTTTTTTTGCCACAACTCACAAGGGTGGTCTTCTTTATAGAACAACATTAGTTTTTGGTCAATGTGAGAGGTATAATACACCACTTATAGTTACAATAGAGATCATTTGATGACTTTAGATTCATTTATCTAGTTCATTCATCTATTATAATCCTTCAGATCAAGGGGGAGTTTATTAGATTATTTCTAATGATCTAAATGTTTTAGATTAATTAGTTTATTGTTAGGATTAGTTATTTTTGCTATTAGTTGGTTTTTCCTAACCAACTCTCCCATGATATTCTTAAATCTTACCTTATATTTACAAAAATAATGCATTTTTATTAAATATATTTGAAAGTATTCCTCCAGATCCATGATCCTACACTTGAAGCCTTCACACATGCCAAATGAGTCACATAGTCCATACAATTTCTTAAAATTTCCCTTTTACAGTTAATTCTCTTATTTTAATGTTGAATCTATAACTTTTAAATTTAAATACTATTCTCTAACATTAACTAAAGGGACTTATATTTCATCTTTCAAAATTTCTCTTTTTTGGAAAACCATACAAATTCCCTTAGAGTGACCAAAAGGTGGCATAAAAGGTTATCAACAAGTGGATAAAAAGACAATGGTTACAACATATTAAGTGACCTTAAAACTATGAATTAACCTCATTGATGAACATGTGACCACTTTCAAACCTAAAATACCTCATATAAAGTTTGAATATGTAGGTTGGTTTGACCAAATTTGACCTAGGATAAAACTAAGTCAACATTTTAGCAATTTTTAGTGGGTAGCATGCCTGTTATGCTAAAGACTAGTTTCCTTATCCTATCCTTGGGAAATGGAGTCACCCATATACTACAATTGACACTAATATGCCTCTAAAAAGACACCAAAATCACACCAAAAAAACTAATAAATCAACACACAAGACAAAACACTAAGAGACATGATTGTTCCTTCTAAGCACTTAAGGAAAACACACAAACAAATCAAAGGAAAATTATAATATATACCCACTAACCTGAAGCAAACTTTCTCCTCCTGGATCAAAAGGTAAACTTATACCATTTTTTACTTCAAGTGATGCAAGAGTGTATGAATCATGTTTCCTTTTGAGATTTGGTTTTAATATATTCAATTCCTTCATGTTTATCAATCCTCTTGGCATGTATTCAAATGCAATGATGACAAATTCAAACATGCCACCTATTAAAATGAACTCTTCTTAAACTTTAAATACCTTCTCATAAACTTTCTTAATGTTTTTGTTTGTCTCAATCATGATCACTTCTTGAATTATAGGGATAGCCTCTATCCTGGTATTTTGAAGATTGTTACATTGTCCTTCAAGAAGTAAAGCATCTCAAAAAATATCTTCAACAAGAATAGAAGGAAGTGTAGGATTTTGAAAGGCCTCAAATTCTCCACATATCTCATTGAATCTTTGCCACAAGTCATCTTGTTTCATGAAGTCATAAATAAATTCTTATTCAATTGTATTTTAAGATTAAATATCTTGCTTATTCTCATGAATATCAACCAACTCAGTTGATGTGATGTCCTTCTCTTACACCTCCTCTCTCATGTCTTTTTCATCAATATCTTTGTGAACAACTACATCATGATCTATATCTTCTCTTTCTTTACTCAAGAAGGTTGACTTATTTTAGTCTTTACTAAGGGGAGTCCCTATGATTAAATTTTCATAATATACACTTGAATCATATTCTTGATCAACTAAAACTTCATATTGATCTTATTCACTAATCACCCATATATTTGATTCTCCTTCAAGAAGGGATTAGGTTGGAGTGTGGTAAACAAGTTCATGTGTTGGAGAGGGGGTATGAGTTATGGTGGCTAGATCAAGAATGGGATTGGGAATGAAGGCTTCTTGAGTGAAATCTTTGGGAGAGAAAAGGCTAGGTGATTCTTGAAGTAATTCTTGAATGGAGAGCATGTTCAATTAGGTTATTAACACTTCATTTTCTTTAACAATCCCCTCACCTTTCTCATAGCCTTCTTGAGGCTCTTCAATAGCTATAGATTTATATTCCACCTTATAAACTAAGTCCTCTTTTCTATGTTAAAAATATTTTTAGAAGGACCCTAAATATATACAAGCTATAGGTTCTTGGGGAGAAGGTAATGAGGCTTGAATAAAAACAAGGATTTTTTCTTTTACATAAACTTCTTGGTCCTCACTATCTTCATCTTTCTTATCCCAAGACTTCACTACTTGGTTCTAAGTTGAAGTTTTGAAACTATTAGGATCCTATTGAGGATAGTAAACTATTTTAGGAGGATAAGGGACAAAATAAAATTGATATGGAACAAAAGAAGACTCTTGAGAAGGGATAGGTATACCTGAAGAAGGATGCCTTCAAGAAGCTACCTCTTATGAGCTTGGAATTATTATTAAATAAATTTAATAAAATCTTCTCGATAGCCTTATTCACAAGATTATTCATAAGGTTACTCAACAACATCATGATTATATAGAGAAAGAATAGGTTGACCATAGGGTTGTCATGGCTCATAGGGTAGATAACAACCTTGATAAGGTTGTTGAGGGACATAGTATGGGCCATGACAAGATTGGTAGGGAGGTGTATGGTAGGAACTATGTAGGAAATAAATATAAATTCCTTTAGTATGAGATATCATTCTTACCTTAGGCATGAAAAAATGCATCAATATACAACAAAGAATCAATTATTCAAGTCACTAGATAATGCAAGAAGAAGAAGGCTAATACAACCTCTTGTTTTCAAGACAAGCATCCACTTTGAATAACCTTCTTGGACTTCATCCCCCAATAGGCATGATAGAACTATTATAAGCTATATTTTCACCCTATATAATTTTAATAGACTTATCAAATTTGGGATAACATGAAACTATATGTAAACATCAAATGGAAAAGCAAGAATTGGAAGGTGGAAGGCACACAGTTCATGGCTTCAAAATTTGAATGAAGCGCTGGGACGCACTGGGCACACTGGGAGTGCTGGGCATGCTGAAAGCACTCCCAGAACCAAAATCTGAATGTGCAGGGAGGCAGATAGAAGATGCCCTTCTAGAAGGGGGAAATGAAGGATGGAAGGTAAATGGAAAATTGGTGGTGGAGAACCAGGAAGGAGGTACTAACCATGGAGGGACAGCAGGAGAGGAAAAAGAAAATGAAGGATCTAAATTTTTTGCTGATAAAAAGACTGGAATACCTTTGAATGGATTGGATCCTTTCTATGGTACCAGTATTTCCCAACAAGATTATTCTCTTGCTGTGTTGGGGCAGAAGACTAAAAAGGAGAAAGAGAATGGGCATTTAAACAAGGAAAAATTCTCAGAAGTGTAGGAGGTAGAGTACTCAAAATAAAAGAAGTGGTCCTCTCTGTTTGGCAAGAAACCCAATGAAAAACTTCTCTTCCCACCGGTTATTACAAAAACATGCTGGGAGAAAGGTGAGTTTCAAGTATTTATCCCAGATCCTTTAATAGATTTTTCTATGTCTTCTTTGGAATTCACCCTAGTGGGTAAATTTTTAGGGGTAAGACCAGATATAGATCCCTTACCAAGATGGTTAAAAGGAAATGGGTTATTCGAGGAGATGTTGAAATGGCTCCAATGTTGAATGGTTTCTTTTTGTTTATTTTCAACTGTAAAGAGGACATGAATATGGTTCTATGTGGAGGACCATGGTCTTTTGGCAAATGCTCTTTAACTATTAAAAAATGGGAGCCCAACATGGACCTATCTGATTCTTTCTTCTTAAACACTCCCATTTGGGTAAGACTTCCTAGACTTCCCTTAGAGTTTTGGCATGAGGACATTTTTAAAGGTATAGCCAGCTCTTTTGGTGAACTAGTGGCAATGGATAATGCAACGGTTACCAAATCCAAACTTCAACATGCCGGACTTTATGTTAAAGTTACAGATTTGAATAATCTCCCAGAAAAAGTGGATTTAATTTCTAAGCATGGCAAAAAAATTCAAAGGTTTGTTTTTGAAGATTTGCCCAATTCTTGCTATGCTTGTAAAAAATAGGGGCATTGGGCCAGAAATTGTCCTTACAAAAGGAAAAATTATTCAAGCAGTGTTTTGGATGAAAGAAAGACCAAGGTTCAGCACAAGAAAGTATGGATACCCAAAGAAAATAATCAACAAGAACTAAAGAAGAATGATGATAATAAAGTTATGCATGTTGAGGAGGAGAAAGAGATCGCTATTGAAGAACCCAAAGTTCCACAATCAGATGCGGATGAAGTGCTTGTGGTTGAGAAAGAAAATTCAAAGCAAGAAGGATATGGGCAACAACCAGAAATCACAAATCCTGAACAAAGAAAAGATGAGTTGATAGATTTAACAAAACAAATCATTGGATATCAAAAGATAGAAGACAACTGGGGAGATGTAGAAGACAAAACTGAGCTGGAAGAAGAAAAATTCTTGGATGGAGCTAAAAATAAATTAGAAGAGGGTGATCCTCTTTTTTCTAAGACCAGGGTGATTCAGGCTAAGAATGTTTACCCTTTGAAGGTGTTAAAAGTAAAAGATAATGGAGAAATCATAAAGCACTTTTCAAACCAAAGAAAAGCACTGAAAAAAAAGACCATTACAATAAGGGGTTGAAACAAGAAGTAACAAAAAAGACCAAAAAATGAAGGCAAAACACCTGGTTTCTACTATGGATAAATCTGGAAAAGGAGATGAAAAGTTTTTAAAAATGAAACTGGATGTTGGCTCTCCAGACTGACCGGGAAGAAGATCCGCAAAGAAAAAAAGAGAATTAGAAAGTAAGTAGAATATTGCTGATGGTAGGTAGGCAACTATTTTGGATTTTACCCCTCAAATATAGATAGAAAATCTTTATTTGGAATTTTAGGGGGTAGAATATAAAATCATTAATGATGATGCCCCTGTTTTTCATGATTTTGCTGCTAGATTCTTAGTAGGCTTAAGGATTGCTTATCCTGGTGCTTGTAATTGATCTATCTTTTTATTTTTGTCAAAGGGTTTTGGGGTCCCTTCAAAACCTATTTTTACCTTAATCTAAAACATGAAACTATATGTACATATAGACAATTTGCTACAAGATATAGATCTCTATATTTGAAGGGTTGAATCCCTTGATTTATGTAATAGGCTCACACACTACACTAGACTAATCACTATTGGGATTGAAAAGTGAAGAAGGAGATATAAATTTAACCTAAACTTAATGAGGTGATGCACCAAAGATAACTCCACAAACATAATTTCATTTTCATTAAGAAATCAAACTACTAAAATTGATCTCAACTCAAGGTTCTTCTAACATAAGTGTTTCTACGTGGAGGTAGATTTATATGCATATCCAAATGTGGGTAACTAGGAGGTTTGATCTTAGATACTACTATTCTCCTTCACAATTCAAAATACACCTAAAAACATATACACTTCATGAGACTTGTTAGAAGAAATTCTACTCACATAATGCATACAAAATGAAAATGGAAACAAAGAGAAGACATTTAACACTTGTAAACCGAATGGACTACATGAAATACATAGGAAATAATTTCAGAGACTAAATCAGCCTAAATTTTTTATTCAAATGAAAAATAATATGTCAAAATTACTAGGGCTTTGCCATATAAATTATGGATTCTTTATAATGTCAAAATGGCTTGAATATATATAACATAGGAGCATAGAGAGAAAGAGTGATGTTTAAGGGTCACAAAAACAAGTGTCAAATATTTAAAACTAATCAAAATATAATAGAATGAGTTTTAAAATAGTTAATTAAGTCCTCTTAGACATGTTTAAACCATAAATTTAACATCCTCTTAATGTTGGCATAGGGAGACTCCCTTGTCTTTCTTGAAACTACCTTCTTGATGAGTTCACTATTTATCCAAAACTACCTTGGAAGACCTTGACACATATTCCTTGACCTAGTAATGTGTAAAAAATATTACGATAGTAATTATAAACCCCTAAAATGATCAATTTATCTTTAACATTTAACATTCACTTCTTCTAGTCACTTATTAGCCCTTTAGGCCTAAATTCTCACACTTGTCACTAGGGTGACCTATAGATGCTCAAGAGGATTCATTGCAAAGATGTGAGACCCCTCATCAGAGCCTCTTTGTCTTCTATTATATATATTTTAATTGAAAATAACTCCAAAAAACACTTATCATCTATAACTTGGTAGGTATCTTCTTTCTCACTATTATATCCATGACTACCACTCACCATGACTTTCACCTGTCTGTTCCTTTTTGCACCTTCAAATCATCTCAAAACCTACAAAAAAACATAGTATTTGACCTATTTATACAATAAATAGTACTAAAAAACTAATTTTTAAGTATCTTGAAAGAGTTCCAAAAGGATGAAAAACATTTTTCAAGTCAATTGACCCTTCCTAGATGCATTTAACACCATAACTTTCTCATCGAGTTCTTTAGAGGGTTTTAGGTCATTTAGGTTATTAACAATGATTCATAAAGGTTAAGAAATTAAAACTCAAAAAAATTCCATTGAGTTATATTTTTAATACCTCCCTCAACTATCACTAAGTTCTTAATACCCCATGCACATTGTTCATATAGATATGAGTGAAATAAAATGGCTCTCGAGCTCTTACTATGCATTTTGGACACCCCTAAGAGAAAATTAGGACAAAGATGACCAATATGAATTTATCTCTATAAACCAATGATTCTAATGTAATATAATATACCCCATGAAGGATTTAAAAGTGTTTGGGAATATCACATGATGCTATGAATGACATTAGAAGTCTTAGGATTTATGCCTAGTTCTTAGGCCTAGTAGGCATAGACTATGTATTTGTGCATGTGGTCACTTATGAGTGGTCAAAATTGATATAAGTTATTATAAACACTAATTTACCCCCAATTAAACTCTACACATTTTCCTTTAATAATTTAATACTCTTCATTCATCTTTTTACCATCTATGCACTATAGGTCTACAAGTCACATTATTTGTGGATTGCCTGTGGTCTTAGAGAAAATAGAGGATATTTACACTATTAGTCTAGTCCAAATGATACCATGGAGGTCTATTTTATGTCATGATGGATTTATATACTAAGTTTTAAAATATTATTACACTCATAGAGGCCTAAAACTTTCAAAATATAAATACTAGCTTTTATGCCTGTGACTGTATGCAGGATTTGGTTGACTGAGAATGAGGTCTAAAACCTAGCTTGTATCAATATATGTTATGTTTAACCTACCTTTTAAAATCACATGAGTTTTATGTTATCATTTTTATATTGGTTTATACATGTTTATCTATATCATATACCTTTTCTCAACAACTAAACTGTATCTTTTATTAGCTTAGACTAGTCTACGATCTTTACCTGCAACTGTAGGTTCTCATTTAGGAATATAATGAATTATTGTAGGAATGATATGTATTTTAGAAAAAAAATCACTTTAAATTCCTCCTGAGGTCACTAGGACCATCTCATATATGGGTGAGATTCATTTCTGCCTTCAGACCATGTTCTCATCCCTTTATCATCAATGCATTAGGAGTTTCTTGTATGTTCAAGGTTCATTTGGTATTATGTCACTGTAGCTTCTAAGTGTTTTCACTAGAATATTGACTGAGTTGAAAAATCATTAAACCATCCTTAATCGTTGACATAAAAACTTCCTTTCATTTCTAAATGTTACTTCTAGGACTAAGCTTTAAGAAGGAAGCTAATAGACTTACATAGACCTCATGGACTTCCACTAATAGGAGATCTTATCTAGAGTAGAAAATATTTTGAAGAAGTTAAGATAAAACTTCCCATTAAGCAACTTTATTCAAAGTGGCACCTCTCCATCTAGGTTTGATGCTATGATATTATCTCAACACTTACACTATGATGTTCACTTGATTAATGAAGTGGTTCTAAGATTCCAAAACAAGTTAAAATGTTTCCAAACATGCTTTTATCTCTCTTTTGGGTCTAAACATTATTGTTTTTAATGTAACAACCTATAGGTCCCAGTACAAGGTTACTTGGTTGTATCAATTGTCTAAGACCTTACATTCTAGTAATTATTATCTTGAGACAAAACATTTAATGGATAATATGATAAACCATTATATATTAAATTAAAAATAAACATGTTATCCTTGACCTAAAGCCATTCATGAGAGGATGAAAATCTATAATTGCCAAACACTATTATGTAGACCTCAATGGTGTTCACTTCAAGCATAAGAGAGTGATCCTACCTATCCCTTCATTTCCACACATGTTAAATAGGTGTAAACTAATATTAAATGTGTTAACATACTCTTCAATTTAACATACACCACTTGGTTCACATAGAAATTTTCAAATATATGAGAAAACCTAAGATATTAGGGTTGCATAGGTAGTTTGGAAGTGTTAATAATATTATTAATTTTTCATACAATATAGACCATCAAAATTGAAAATATGGCCATGAAATTTAATTACAAAACAACCGCTAACATCCATGAAGTTCACTCATTCTAACTCTTCCTCTCCTATCCATATTAAGTGAAAATCATTGAACTATGTTAAGTTGTCCACGAGAGAGATATGAGAGATAAATTGGTTTTGATTAATTTTGAACCTATTGAAACTAATTTAACTTGATAAATACCTTTGGGGATCTCAAGATACCTTTTTTAAGCCTTCCCACATGCTAGATGAGTCACACAGTCCATATAACTACCTAAAAATACCTTTTTGTAGTTGATCTTCTTGTTGTAATGTTAAACCTAAAAATTTTTAGCTTAAAAACTATTATTTGACATTATATGATATTATTACATTTATTTCATATTGAATCATTTATCTTTTGTGTAACACCTTACAAATTCCCTTAGAGTAACTAAAAGGTTGAATAAAAAGTTATAAAGACAAGTGGACAAAAATACAAAGGTTAGAACATATTAAGTGACCTTTAAACTATGGAATAACCTAATTTATGACCATGTAACCAATTTCAAACCTAAATGATGTCAAAAAAAGTTTGAATATGTAGGGTGGTTTGACTAAATTTGACCTAGGGTAAAATTTAGTCAATAGTAACCAATATTTTATCAAAAAGCATATAAATGTAATATTAATAAATAATATAATATACAATTTAACTTATACAAAATATGTGTATCTATAGTTTCATACTCTTATCACCAAATTCAAATACCAATTGTGCTTCCAAATCACACTCTATGGATGATAGCCCCTTTATTTCCATTTACACACTAGGTTCATCAACCTAATATCCATATCATGGATATGAATAATCCATGAAAGCACTTTAGCCATGCTCCATGCATAAATAATTATTTCAATAATTGAAATATTCTTGGAAGTTCTCTAGATACAAGTAGTATCAATAACACATAAAATTATTATCATAAGAACCCTAAAAATCATAAATAGCACCAACAAAGGCATATTCATCAATTGAAATGCATCCCCTCAAAGACACACATTGCACTTTCCAATTACTTGAAACCATTATCATCACTATGGTCAAACAAATGATAAGAGGTGGGTTTTTAATCATTATGTTATTTGTGGAATAAGTAACCATTCTAAGTATACATGTTAGTTGTTAGACACTATAGCATAAGTAAATGTACATTCTTTGAAATTACACGGTGATGGATGGATCTTGACTATTGGGAAAAAGTCTCTTCATCTTTGTAATGGTATTATAAGCATAAATATGTCCACATTAGTAAATAATTAGATAAAAATGTGTCACATTATATTTTTATGCATACATTAATATTTTCATAGTGTGTCTTTCATTATGTACAAACACCTCTATAGTTCCACACCATTAAGAGGACAACATTTTTTATATAAATATGTATCTCACTCACACATGAATCTTCATAGTTATTCGTAGAGCTAAATCATATGGAATTTATCCATTTCACTTCTATATCTCATAATTTTTATATCAAACATCAAAATCATCTAGCAAAAATATATCATTGTCTCAACATCACTTTGACATTGAGGTTAGTTGATAAAAATTTAGAGTTTCCTACATTATTAAGCATGCAATGTCTATTTGAAATGAATATGCTTCATTTTCAATCTACTCATGTGTACAAGGATTATTCACATTCCTTGAGAAGGAAACATGAGTACATAAAATCATAACTGTAAACTTTAGAGTAAAAGTATGGCATACATCCTTTAGAATTTTAGTCATCCATAACATATTCTACACTCTTCTATCAAGAGAAACAACACACTCTCAATCACCTAGGTTAAATTTTCAATAGCTATAGGATAATTAGAACCTAATGCAGTGCTCTACATTAGGAGACATAATGGAATACATAAATTTATTTTAATAAATTTGTCATCATATATTAGTTTTTAGGGATTGAAGTCATCATCACCATTCTAATATATTTTGTGAATGGGAAATTATTTTAGTACCCATATCATGGAACCCAAACTTGACAATAATGGGGACCATCACTTATTTAATGGGGATGATTGATATATAAGGATCTAAACCAAAAAATCATATCATAGTTATATGGTTTTTCTCATTTATCCTCACACTAACATCAACAAATTTTGCATCAAGTTCAACATCCATTTTACAAAGTGTAATCTCAAACTTATCCTATGGGTTACCATACAATTCATGATATCAGCACTATAAAATACATACATATAATATTTTTCAATTTTTCATTTGCTGATGATTTATATTACAATAACTTATTCATCATTGATATCCTTGAGTGCACACCTTAAATATTTTATTATAAATGGGGTAGGTTAATATTGTGGTGATTTGTAAGATATTTTTTTATATCATGATTACATCACTCATAAAATTAGTCTAGATTCTTTAGATTTTCTTAGTAATTACCTTCTTCAATCCTATCTTACTCAGTTATTCTAGTTTATATTATATCTTATGACATTGAATAGCCCAATACCATCTATTTGTATCTTTTTACTGTAATACATTATATTGGCTAGCTCAATGTAATTATGAATCTTTTTTTTGACATTTTTACTATATTATCCTAGTCAATTCCATTCTATGTTAGTTGATCCCTTTAAACTATAATATCATGGATATTGACATTGAATTAGAGTTTAGGGTTGGTATTGGGTATTATAAAACTATATTTAGGGGTCATATTTCATTCTTATCATACCATATACACTCTACTTGATCTGCTTTGACTTTCACTTCTACCTTAAGTCCTATTTTGAGGAGATAGGTCTAGAACCTTATCTTAAATAAGGAGTCATTGGGAGTTCTTAGGTATTTTTCCAACCATTTTAAGTATTCAACCCAAAAAATCTCTTTCAAATATCCATTTGAGCCATGGGGAGATTGATTATTGATGAATCCACTCCATGGAAGTATATTTTAACCCTATACTCATACCTTCATTACTTAGTAGAATAGATTTTGTTTGTTACTTAGTGAATGAATGTGTGTGTATCTTTATCTAATTTCTCTCTACGCATAATACTAGTGTGGATATATTATTTATTAGACTTGAAAATTTTCATTTTAGGTTGCATATACCTCCATTTTGTTGACCATGTCACCTTACCGCTTATTACCATTCTTTCCTTTACCCAATTTAATTAGATTACCTTATAGACACACTTAAAACCATCTAATTTACTTGTATGTTAACTACATATGAAGCCAAATGATACTTATTCCCTTATATCATAGGATTTTCCTTTTTATCCCTTTCCCCTTGACCTTGTCTTATAGGTATCCATCTTGTTAGACCTTATTTATCATTGGCTAGTACCTACAAAACTAAGTTTGTAAAATATCTATTCGATTGACCTTCATGTGAGTCATAGTATATCGAGAGAGGAAATGTGTAGGTTAATCATATCCCATGTATACATTTTAGTGAACCTGACATAAAACCTATTCCAATATTCATATATTCAACTAACCAAATTAGCTATCCCAATACATTTTTATCCTAGTTTTTTATCAACATTGACCATCCTAAGTTTGTTCTATGTTTTCAAAAACAATATAATATATCTTGATATAGTTTTATTTTATGTTTTCAACTACATAAGTCATCCTAATACTATATATATATATATATATATACATATATATATATATACATATATATATATATATATACATATATATATATATACATATACATATATATATATACATACATATATATATATACATATATATATATAGATATATATATATGTATATGTATATATATATATATATATGTATATATATCTATATATATACATATATATATAGATATATATATATATGTATATGTATATATATATATATATGTATATATGTATATATATATATGTAGATATATATATATATATGTATATATATATATATGTATATATATATATGTATATATATATATATATATACATATACATATATATATATATATATATATATATATATATATATATATATATTCAACATATTTAGTTTATATTTATATCATCTAGCTTGATACTATTGTATACCTTTTTATTTGAATTCATTGAATGTTGAAAAGTAGTTTTTGACATCAATTTTCAAACTTAATTTTCTATTTTTGGTTTTCCCTAGAAAATGCAATCCATAAATTTTAAAACTACTAAGGTATTTTCATTATAGGCTAAGTAGTTGTCTATTTTACCAACATCATGATGTGAGGTATTCTACCCCAATAATCGAGCCATTGTACAACACTAAAAAAGAAATTTAGTTTTTATGTACCTCAAAATATATCATAAATGCATAAGATTACATTTTTATTTAAATTTATTAAACCAAACATTCATTTGATTTTATGGTGAACCTAATAGGAGTTTATCACCCAAGGAAGTTACTCTCATTGTACCCTAAAAATTGGGGTTAATGTGCTACATGCTTAATTTATCCTCTATAGTTAATGATCTAACACATTGGTTAGACACTAATAAATTAATGAGTAAGTATATTTATTATCCTACACTATCAATCTAATATTTTTGATATATCTACCTGATCTTGCTTTCATAAATTAGTTAGATGTAATTTTTTTCCTAAATTTTTTTCTTTATTATAGACTTCATCAACTAGCCTAATATAGTTATATCTTGTGTGTAATAACTAAATAATATAGTATGATACATTTATCTATGTCTAAAATACATTGGTAAGATTGATATTATAACTTGGGGTTTTTTTATCTAACTACATTAACTAGATTGATATAGTCTAAATCTTTACCATAATTTTAGCCAACTATATCGACTAGCCTAAAACAATATGTTTTACCTATATTTTACCTTTTTGACCACAGCCAACATGATATAATATGTTTTACCTATATTTTACTTTCACAACTATGAATACTATCCCAATATATTTAATTTTTACAATCTTCTTTTCTAAACTATATAAACTAGGTTGATATAGTCTATTTCATGTAAGTTAACTTATCTAACTAGCTTAGTTTAGTTAACCTCTTCTCTTCTACCATGTAATACATATTTTTTGACTCCAAAATAATAACCTATCATGATCTATTGGAATTAACCAACTCCTATAAGGTCTTTGGGTCACGCATGCATTTTAGCTTGAGTTTGACCAATGACTAAAATCTAAGAAATTATCATGTGTCTAGTAGAACCATAAACTATGAACCACATAACAAATTTAAATCCCTTGATCTACTCAACTACAGACCTCCACACATGAGGTAAGTATATGATGGAAATGATCTTGAATATATAGTTGAAATGATCATTTACCTTAATGAACATCTAGATCATATAGGAAAGGACCCTATGGTATTCTACCATCACATGATGGAATCCCATATGGAAATACCTCCTTACTCAACTCCTATATTTTATAATATACTTGGGGAAAGTCACTACATGACTTCCCCCTTTCTTTTTTCCTCCACCATGCCTAGTATAATTACTAACATGGTTATTTTCTATAGTGTGCCTACTAAAAGTGATAACATTAATACCCATATTAATTCTACAACTAGTATATATCAACAAGCTACTCATGTTTCTTCCTATACAAAAACAAACAATTGATATAATTCAAATCTTATTTCAATCCATGAACCAAATGGCTACATTTAAAGATAATAATTCAAACTAGATTATGTAATTGAAATCACCCTCAATAGATTGAGTGGGTAAATCCTATGCTTGTTAAGTGTAAAAAAAACATGTTATTAATGATATTGTTATGTAAACATATAAATACACTTGAACCATCAATATCATTTTCTTAGGAAGCTATAATAAAACAACCTTTTCACAACCTATAATGATAATTCATTTCTAGTGTCTTTCTTATTTGTATTAGGTGAATAATATTAATGTTCACCAACCTATTACTTTAAAAAAACTAAGCAATGTATCCCAAAACCCTCACATCAAGATTTTGATATGACTCACCCTTCTAGTCCCTAGTTTTATCATCCAATGTTGTGTTGGTAACACAGACATTGGGGACGCTCCCATCACTCTTATAGAAAACTTAAAGCACTTAATTTTGATTTCATCTATCAAAACACCTAAAAAATAACCTATAATATTTTTTTGGGATTTTCAGAGTTGTGATTCCAAATTCAATTACCAATGATGGTACATATATATTTAATACCATCACTTTATCAAAAATATTTACCTAATTATAATAACCATCTTATGATAACTAGATGAAAGTTTATCCAAATCACATGATCAAAAATTATTCCAATAATAACCCTATGGTTATATTTTTCAATCCATTTGTAATCAATTTATTCTTATGAGACTTCTACCTCTACACTAAATAAACATAAGCAATAGTTAGCTCATGAAGGAAATAAGTTTAACCACAGCTACTCAAGGGACAAGATAGAGGTCTAGTGTCTAGATGGGTTTGTCACCAGCTAATTCATAAATAGGTTGCATGTTCCTTAAATTCATGTTTGTGAAACACACACCATCATAGAGAGGCCAAGATTATATAAATTTTAATTTTATCAACATTGTCTTATTTATAAAAACATTACTAGATATCCATTTTTTCAAAATGATGTCATACAAATGTAAAATAACATTGAAAAATATTTATAAGTGTCAAACTGAAGGTATATAATATATCCTTTAACTTTAATACTATAGTCTCCTTTGAATATATTAATCTCATAAGTTCAGCCTTCTATTCAAGTTAATCATATACTACATTGTTTATGTCTATTAATTTATAATCACATTAAAAAACTAGAAATATTAGGGTTTAATATTTTAATTTCCTAAGTAAATCATCATAATAAATGTTAGGGTTTTAAATGTTGGGGTATAGTGTGAAAAATTATTATTATTATTATTTATAATATAAAATAAATAGATTTGTTAATAAGTATAGTTTATTATTCATTTGATTGAATATATTGTTAATAGTAAACAATATATCATGATTAATATTTAGGAGATTTGTAGTTTTTGTAAGAGATATTTTATAGGGATCTCTAAATCTATAATTATAGGAAATATCATCCTAAATATTTGTAATGTGTTTGAATCAAAGGTGTAAAGTAGAAGAAATAATATATTATTTTGTTTTTAAATTTATCTATGTTTGACTCTTTTTATACACAGACCTAAACTAGTTTCAATATCTAGTATCAGAGCAAAATGAGAGCCTAGGGATTGAATGGGGTAACTCTAGGATTATTGTCAATTTCTTGTATATGGATCATTGATATTGCCCCTGAGTAAAGACCCTATAGTGTAGGTTATTAAATTTACATGCAACAATTTAATGAGTGTTTATTAGAGATATATTTATAGTGTGTTGTATATATCATTTAAATTCTTATAGGGAGATTGGATTGGGATATTCAAATTATTCCTATGTTCTCATGTTTTCATTAGTTGGTCCTTCATTAACCACATTAAATTTAATATATTTCAAGATGGTTTATTTTTCTAGATATTATAGATCATGATTTAGGATAGGATACATTGCAAACTCAAGGATCATTTCTATGCTCTTGATATACAACTGCTTACTATAAAAGTGGCACATGATTTAAAGGAATATTATTTTATGCTCATCATTGTGAAATCCCAAAATACAGGTTTAATCAATTTTTTTGTATTTTGGTCATTTATTAATGAAATTTTAAATTTTAAAATGATTTATAAATATTAGAATGAGAGGAACAAAATTTAGAAAGCATTTGAATAAATGTTGCAAAATAAAAGCATAGTTTTGTGGAGAAAATGTTGGATGACTCATACAAATCCATCTAAGAAATATGTGCATGTAGGAATAAAATGTGTAAAGTTTGAGTCTTTATTTATATATATGTTCTAAGGATTATTAAGTATTTAAGAGTCTTTAGATTTTACATCAAATTTATTTATCTTAGGTTTGTTTTGAATCAATTTATTAAGTGTTTTCAAGTAGTATTTATTTAGGTTATTAAATGTAATTAGTAATATCTAAAGTTAGTATTTGAATAGTCCCTTCTTATTTAAGAATCCTATAGTTATTATGTCATGTAATAAGTTATATTTTTTATTTTCATTGTTTAGTTTTGAGTATTTTAATAAAAAAAATTGTTATTAAGATTTTTTTGATTCATTTTATTAATTAAATATAATATTATTCAAATATTCATGATTCAGTGTTGTCAAAATAAAATGAGTCAAGATTAAATCATTTAGGCTTAGAGTCATTGCCATTTTTATGAACATTAAAAACTAAAGATCCATTTTTATGTTACATTGTCCAAAAACTTACAAGTGTGAAAAAGAGTTAGAGTCATAGTTAAAAGTGTTCAAATGCATAAGGATGTATTTTAAATCAACCTTAGCATCTTAAGTTAAAATTCAAAACTATCAATCTTGTAGGGGGAATCTATTCCCTTCAAAGCAACATGAATCTGAACTACATCAACATATCAATTGAGAGAGTAGATTCATCTACTAGAGGAAAGAGGAAATAGAGCTTGGAGGTTGTAAAGCCTCTCATCAGTCACCAATGATGGGACCCAAAATGATTTGGTGATGTTTATGTGTGTGAATAAAAATAGAATAGCATTCATGTTCACATGTGTGGTTTGATTTTATCTTTTTTAGTTATGTGTTTTCATTTACCTACTTTTTTGAAACACCTCTGATATTTGGAGAAAAGGGAGAGTGTAGATATAATGGAATGTGGCAAACAATTGTATAGGAGGGTAGATAATTGTAGAGATCCCATGACTACCTTACTTCTCTATGGAGATGACCCCTAGTGACACATACATATAGTCACGTAAAGTAAATGTTAGATGCATTCTTTCACATAATAGTGGTCATGTACAATAAGATCATGTCAGTAGTATGCAAACCTAAAAGTATGTGTTAGCATATGATTTTGTTTGATCAAGTTCTTGAAGATGTATATTCTCCCCATGCTCACATTAAGGGGGTGTAGATATGATTAATAATGTTCACAAGGGGGTTAATGTTGAGGCATGGTGTGAAACATTATTAATTTAACATTATTATTGTTAGTTATAATATAAAATTAATAAATTTGTTAATAGGCATATTTTGTTACTGGCTTCATTGAATATATTATTAATAGTAAATAGTATATCATGATTAATATTTAAGATATTTGGATTTTTTTAAAGAGATTTTATAGGGATCTTAGAATCCTCAGCTATAGGAAATATCATCATATATATATATATGTAATGTGTTTGAATGAAAGGAGTGAATTAGAATAAGTAATATATTATCATGTTTATAAATTTATCTGTGTTTGACTCTTTTTGTACACAGACCTGAACCAGTTTCAATATTACACAACTAATAATTTATTTAAGCTTTAAATTATAATAAAACCAAGTTCTTAAATAATTTCCACAATAACTTTTTTAAATAATTAAAGTAATTTAGCTAACTATCTGAATAATATAAATATTATTCCTTTGTAGATATTATTATTTATCCACATCTTATACAAGTTCATGTATATATTATAAATTAGTTAATGGGAAATTACACCCATTAGACTATAATCAATCATTTAAATTTATAATTTATTAGTACTTCATTATCAATAGATCATGGTGACACAAAATGGTCCATCTATGAGTTATATTGATCATATTATACCTTAGATAGTTCACATGGTACTAATTAGTCATGTACTAATGAGTATGTTTTTTAACTATAATAAATTACCCAAAAGGGAAATTAAGTGCTAATGAATCAATTAAATATTTCAAAAAAATATTAATTCTACAATCACATCTCTTAATTCTCATTAAAAAATAAAACTAAATGTAAGATACATGATATAATTTCATAGTAGATTTTAAACTCAAGAATAGGGTGATTGTAATAAACCCTACATTATTTAATTATCATCTCAATTAGAATAAAAAATCAACAAAATACTTAACACATATCTCGATGCACTTAACACTTATAAATATTTTAACAACCACCCATTCAAGGTTTCAAACATAAAGTGTACCTTATGTTCTTATTAGTTGTAACCTAAGTCAAATCATTTCAATAATAAATTGATACTACCAATCTTCCATTTTATCTAATTTTGAAAGATAACATTACTAATAACTTACAATTTTATGATTCAATGTGATATATTTAAGTAAGCTATGGTGAAAATAGTTTAATCACCACTTAACTAAACTGTCCTTCACTTATAAGGTGAACCAAAATAATTATCAATTTCACTTTTTTGAAACTCAACATAGTTAACATCATCATTCATATATATTCTCTCTCTCTCTCTCTCTCTCTCTCTCTCTCTCTCTCTCTCTCTCTCTCTCTCTCTCTCTCTCTCTCTCTCTCTCTCTCTCTCTCTCTCTCTCTCTCTCTCTCTCTCTCTCTCTCTCTCTCTCTCTCTCTCACCTATCAAATTATTATTTTACCACAACCATCCATGGAATTATTAACTTATTTTATTCTTCTACCATCTCATGAATGAAACTTGAGTAGTGGTACTCAAACTTACTCCATGTTTCCCATGGATACTACATTAAACTTAACACTTTTACTAATTTTTATAAACTCCTAGCCAATAGTAAAAAATAAATAAAATTAATTCAAAATTCAAATGATTTAAATATTTATTAAATAATTAAAAACCCTAATCTCATCATTAGGTCATATAAATTTAATATTAACTAGTAATGATTCCATATAGTCCAAGTGATATTTTTACCAATTTTTTATTTTTTCCAAAGTTAAGAATAATTTCAAAACATAATAATAATAATAATAATAATAATAATAATAATAATAATAATAATAATAATAATAATAATAATAATAATAATAAAGTATTAATTAAATAAACCATAAGTATATTATAACCATAAATCCTTATTAAATCATCAAATCAATACAAAATCATTATATATTATAAGGATGGCATAATCCTAAAGCTTCAACATGTAAAGGTTTGAAAATGGTTCACTATGAAAAGGTAAGAAAAGTTATTTAAAACTAAAATATTTATCATTTAAACCTAATTAAATCATGAAATCCTTATCTTATTACTTCCAACAACTCAACAACATTATAAACAATAAAGAATAGCGACACATAAATTATTGGCACAATTGTCTAGTGTCAATGATGGCATCCACAAGTTATCAAAACAAATATGTAAAGTATTAGGTATTAAAAACACAAGGAAATATAAAAAGACATAGAGGTTTGAATATATATATATATATATATATATATATATATATATATATATATATAATTTTTACTTATTTTTCCCATATATATACATGAATTTGTTGTGGCTATTTGATAACATATTCCAAGCCTGAACCTAGATTAACTCAAAAGGTAGTTACTTGTAGTCATAAATGGACATCAAAGGTAATAGTTTAATAAAAAATTACATATCATAAAAACTACTTAACAAAATTAAATTTTTCTATATATAAAAATTGAAATATCATAAAGCATGAAATAAAAATTAATGATATATAATATCAATGTCTCAGTCATCCTAAAATATTTCAATAAATTAGTATGATAAAACACATTATTATTGTATGCTTTGGCAAGATATGACATCCATCCCCCAAAGACAGGCATTTCCTTAGGGCCTCAAAAAAGAGGTGATGATAGTGTTTCCTAAAAATATTTCCATCTTCCCAAGTGGGAACATTTATCACTCAACTGGTCCCATTGGACCAAAAAATGGTTCATATCTTTGTTTCACATATCAACATTATGATGTGTTAGGATCCTAATGGGATCCAATTAAATCATATCCTCATTTACCACATATATTATTCCAATAAAAAATATGAGAAATATCAAAAATGTATTTTTTAACCCTTTTTGTAAATATGGTGTGAATGATTAAGGGGTTTTAATAGCCTATACACAAGGATGAATAAAATTATTTTATACTAGGCCAATTCATTATAAAATTATATAAAGGAATATTATTAATTAAAATATTGAGATGTTTTAAATATATAAGGTACCATATTTTAAAGATGTTCTATCAATTGCAATACTAAGGAGAAATGATACTTGGATTTATAATGTGCAAGTGGATTTGAGTTGTATAGATGCAGAAGTGTGCAGGACCAAGACTCTAAGGTAATCACTATATTTTTTAAATGATTTTTCTATAGCCAAATATACTATAATAGACCTTGGGACAATACTATTGATACAACTATGGGACACTACTTACGTGTCAATGCAACCATGTTGTTCCTTTGTATTTTTATTAGTAAAAATGCTTCCTTATGAAGAATTAGTGTTGAGAGAGATTCAAACATGAATATTAGATATTTTAAGAGGGATAAAAGAATATATTATACCCCCAATCTAATGGAATAATTAATTGTGACACAACCATTGAGATTACTAACTATCAATCATACAACTCAAATGTGAATATATAATCTAGTGAGGTTGAATGATTTAATGAAATCATCCTATAAATATCATGAGATTGGGTGATTTAATCAACCCAACTTATAAATATGGTGACGTTAAATTATTTAATCAATTTAAACCATAAATAGAACCAACTACTATAGACAAAAAATGTTTGATAATAGTACTTCCTTGTGTAAAATGGCATATCCTAGTGATAGTAATATAGATATATAATTGGTATATTTTACAATTTTTGGTGCACTAGCATGCCATATACACCTATAGTATGCCTCAAACTAAATTATATATGCCGCAAATATAATTTTTTTTTCAAATCTTGTGAAAATTTGGTGCAATGTATATAATTTTGACCTATGTATATATATGAATCATGTAACTATACTAGAGATTGTCAAAGTGTGGAGGTCATATCTTTGTAACATGCCTCCACTAAAATTTGGATATACTGAGAAATGATTAATTTTGGAGGTCATGTCTTTGTGACATGCCCCATCTCAAATATATATATATATATATATATATATATATATATATATATATATATATATGAGATGGGGCATGTCACAAAGACATGACCTCCAAAATTAATCATTTCTTAGTATCTCCAAATTTTAGTGGAGGCATGTCACAGAGATATGACCTCCACACTTTCACAATCTTGAATCATGTAACTATACTAGAGATTGTGAAAGTGTGGAGGTCATATCTTTGTGACATGCCCCATCTCAAATATATATGTGTGTGTGTGTGTGTGTGTGTGTGTGTGTGTGTGTGTGTGTGTGTGTGTGTGTATAATTAAAAAAGTGTGGAGGTCATGCCTTTATGACATGCCGCTACTAAAATATGGAAATTACGTAAATGTGGAAGTCATGAATTGATGACATGACCCCACTAATATTCCCCCATTTTGAGTTAATGGAAATATATTTTGGTAAGGACCTTACCTCAAAAGGATAACACAACTATATAATCTCTATATGAATCATGTAGAATATATAACTAACATGTATAAGTAGATATATTAATGAATCTCAAAATATGTAATCACATCAAGACCTAAGATGCATTATATGTATCTTGGTAATGTTTAGAGACTAACAATATAAGATCAATGAAAAAATCACACATACAATAACATTCAATGTAACATAAACAAAATGGTCCAAGGAGACATCATACAAGGGGCATGTTAAAATTCCACACAATCCAAATGAAATGACATATTCATATGTCCAATAAACATGGAATTATATATTCAAATGTCCAAACAACATATAATGGCATAAGGGCCAATAGACAAGGAAAAAATTCAAATGTTACACAAGAAAGATAATATAAAGTAATGAAATACACTCAATAAAGAGATAATGTGAATAAATTAAGCATAATAAACCAACATAAGAATATCATACTAGTCCTTGCATATATGTGTTATAAAAAAATCTCATGTAAAACATATCAAGTACACTATGAAAGATATGAACATGGATATAGGCATGATAATGTAGGAATGATCAGAAAGGATATATAACATGTATCAATCATGATAAGTGAATAAGATGACACCAATGAACTATATGACATGGGTAAATAATAGGTCCAACATTTGTATGTGCATATATTTATAGATACTAAATTTGAATTATATAACACCTCAATTATGTATACTTGGAAAGTACTTAACATGGTTGTACTCTTTAGCTCCTAGACCTTCTTACTACTAAAAATATCAAATCTTATATCTCTTATGTCTATTTATTATCTCTGTTTAACCATGTATTATTCTAAGGATTAGGCCATATATGCTACTCAAAATGCTATAAACCTAATTATTATCATCCTTTGTAAATTTTGGTTTGTACCTATTTTCTAGCTTATAGGACACTTGCATCTTACACAAATGCCTACATCGATGCAAGTTTCATGTGTTAAACTAAGTGTCAAATTCCATAAAGTCATCAAATTTACAATTTTAATGTATTTTTATGGTCTACTTAGGTGATTTAATGTGATATATTCTTAAAAGGATTTGTATATTTATAAGATCAATCCACATTCATTCCTCACCTAGCATAAACCTAGCAAATCATAAGGTAACTTACCAAAATAACTTGATAAATAATTCAATTGAGAAAATATTACCTATTATTTCCTCTTTCAATATCAATCATAGGGAGATCACATCTATAGGTCTGAATTATTGAAATATCATTCCATGAGCCAAAATTTCTAAGTTACAAACTAGGTTACTATATATACTTACTTATCACACATTACACCCTTATATACACACAATAAAAAACATAGGGGATAAATAAATAATCCTAAGGCCCTCTTTAAAGTTTTGGATATGTAAGTATCACCCATTGATAGAGGTTTCCTTAGGGCAACTTGACACCATGTTCCCACTAACCCATTTTCCCCACAGTCACTTCAAGGGTGAGAAAGCTAGGTTTTTATCATTTGAAAAAAATTGATAGCTTATGCATGATATATGAAAACACTAGATTAAAGGTGACATAAAACCCATAAGGTTCTAAGTTGTCTCATCTAGATCTAGTCAATCTTTTATACTAGACATTTATGCCCAACTCAGATAATAACATTGATGCAACTATCCATATCTACCACAAACATCTAGGGACAAAGAGTAAAACATTATATAATATAATGAGTATTTAAAAATCCTAATAAAGTCCACTTATAACCTATTTTATCTTAGATATAAATGCATAAAGTAAACTAGCTAAGTCCTCTTGTTTTCTATTTATTATAATATCAATCAATAGATGTACCTTTTATTTTCAACATATCTCAGAATTATAATTTCATGATATTATTTATCTAATTTTGAAATTAATTGGCCTAATATGGATATATTTATCACCCTTGTGCTTAATTATATCTATATTCTTAATCCTATACTATATTGACCCATCTCAATTTAGAGCTAAACAATATCATGTGTCTGTGATATGCCTATATCACACTAAAAAATGTATGAAACATGTATGTATATATATAGAAATTAAAATATATGATATATACTAATATGAATAAAAAAACATGGGTTAAAATGAGTTATTAAACATGATAATGTTAAATTTTTTTTGGGTTATTTGAATGTTTTTATATTTTCTTGAATTTTTTTTATATTTTTTGAATTTTTATATTTTTTATTTTTTTAATAAAACAAGGGATATTTTATTACCCTATATATTTAATGATAATAAGGTGATATGTACATATAATATAGTTAATTATACTCATGATACTATCAATAATCATATATAGGTGTCATATCTAGATATAAAGAGTTAGAAATACTCTGTGTATGCCTCATAGCAATATGTGGTCCTGAATCAATATAAGCAAAATTAATTGTTTGTAGAACCCATTTTTTAGTTTTATTTGGTTTATTTGGAGTAGCATAAATTTTAACTTTTTTTATTTTATCTATGTAACTTAGTATGATGTGTAGGAATAGATGAGGATTGTGTGGAATACACTATATATCTCTAGTGCAAATATATCTACAATATAGGTTACTTAGGAAAGGTGATTTCCCATTACTTACCCTTTATAAAATTATTAACCTTATTAGTTTTGATAATAAAATATTTATTAATAAACTTATCTTCTTTGAATGGATGTTCACATGGAATTCTAGAAATTATGACTACCTTGTTGGCATGAAATTAGTTAACACACCCATGTACTAAGGTATTGTATAGATTTTATGTATCTAATGTCATAAAAATAACATATCAAAGACTCATTTTTGTTGTATAAATATAAAGGTAGTAACAACATGTGACAAACTAACCAATAAAGGTAAGTCAATCTCACCAATAATTTGTTATGATGTCCCATCAATTTATATAATTATTTTTGTCAAAGGGCATAAATCATCTTATTCATATCCCAAATGTGTAAATAATATCATGGTATATACATTTTCACTAGCACTATTGCAAATCATAATACAATAAATAGGATAATGATAAAAGTATGATCGAATAAATAATGAATGAATATCTAAGTCATCATTTATAATTTCACTCTAATCAAATGAAATAGAGGTTATTTGAGCCATAAGAGGTGGTATGCATGTATAAGATAAAATAATCCCATTTAATGGGTTCCCATAATGAGGTGGAAGAAGATATGCATAATATTCCATTTTCACTTTCAAGTATTTCTTAGAACAATCTTAAAATTTATTGTTAAATATCTTTTAGTTTTGATGGCCATCAGGTTTTGAACCTAAATCCTTTAGAGTATCATAAAATGTATATATTCATTATCAATAAGGTCTTGGATCTTGTGTTTCAATGTATAAAATTTGTTTGTAGAATGACCAAAGCCTTAGTAATAATCAAAATATGCATTACCATCATATCATTTCTATATAGGTCGACTCATATTAACCTCTATGGGAGGAGGGAGAGATATGAGATGACACTCCACAAATTTCTTAAGTAGTGAAGATGTAAAATCAAATAATTTAGTAAATGATCTCTTAGGTGCATTGGATAAGATGAGGTGATTCAGTTTCTATGGCATTGTATTAACCATTGTGATTGTTTAATTTATAGTTTATATAGGTTTTACCTTGTAGCTTGGTTTGATATAAAACTTGGTAGAAGATTTAGCCAGTGTGTTTGATAAATAATTAATATTTTTCAAGGAAATAAGTTTCATTTTGTGACCTCAAACAATATGGCATAATTCATCAAAATATTTTAATTTCTTAAAAATAAAAGACTCATGTTATGTGGCAAGAAAACATTTCTTAAATATGTCTTGAATATCTTTATCTACAATTGGATTTATCATTTTAGCTAACATTATTTTATATCTCAAGATATATTATTTGATAGGTTCATAGGTCCTTTATTTGATCTTATCAATTTGTAAATACAACATATTTTTAGTGATATATATGGATAAATGTGATATAAACTATTCTAATATGGGTTTGAATGATTTCACTAATTGGATTGGTAAGTAATAGAGACATCTTAAAGCATAGTATTTTAGGCTCCTTGGAAATAATTTGGTCATAATTATATCATTCAAATCATATTCAAGGCATGTTGCATATAAATATCAGATATGGTGTTCAATATCACCCTTGCCATCATAGAATGTGAACATGTGTGCAACAAAACTAGTTAGGAAAGGGTGCAAAGATATCTTGAGTGCTAGAGGATTATGGAATGCATCTTATGAATAAATATCATGAGTTTATTTTAAATAATGTTGTTTGATCTTATTACCTTTAGCTTATAAATTTTTTATAACTTAGAGAAGAGTTTTAACTATAAACCCATTGGGAACTAGATTAGATACTCAAAAATTCACTAAAGGGGATGAAAACACCACTTTTGTTGATATAGGCATTGAAACAAATAATCAAGTTTAAGTGTTAAGTTTTACCATAAAGTATGTGTCAATATTGTATTATCTAATGGTTCACCATTATTGTATGTGGATGTGCTAGCCTTAGCATATTTATTTACTTATTCTTAGGTAACATGTAATAATGAATTAATGAATTATTTATTTCTATTTAAATGGTTTAGTAAGTCTTATTTATCTTAAATTTTGAAAATATATTTTTTAAAATTTTCCATATTTTATAAATGTAAAAAAAAATTCCAAAGGAAATAAAAAAAATCATATCTACAGATTAATGAAATAAAAACCCTATAAAATTAAAAAAAACCTAGAGTAAGGTAGGAGTTATATGAAAATACATAGTGGTCAAGTTCATCAAATGTTTAAATATTTTTAGAAATATGGTGTCATGGGATAGGGGTAGAATAGCCTATACACAAGGATGAATAAAACTATTCTAAATTAGGCCAATTGATTATAAACTCAAATAACTAAATATTTTGAAATAAAATATTGAGATGGGCTAAATATAGAAAGTACCAAATTTAAAATGTGTTTTATCAATTATAATACCAAGGAGAGATGATACTTAATTAGATTTATAATGTGTAAGTAGATCTAATCTATGTATAAGAATATGAGTGCATGATTAGGATTCTGAGATAATTATCAAATTCTAGAAATGATGTTTTTGGAGCTATAGACACAACCATTGACTTTGGGACATTAATGTTGATGATACTATCTATTGCATGACACTAATATTAAGTATAAAATATGTTTTAAATTGTGATGTAACTAAAGTCATTAATCTAGGTTTTTTGTTACCTTTCTAGCTAATGTATTTAGATCTAGAACATATGTTGTATATGTATACTTGTGGATCAAACCTTATATCCTCACCCTTCTTTACCCTTTGGATGTATTTACCAAAAAGGGGATAATAGGTTCATGGAGTTGAATTGAACTTAAATACTCCTCTGTCAATGTTTGTTACCTACATAGCCAATACTCCAAGGAGAGTCTCAAACTTATGTATTCCTCCCCTCTATGTGGAAGTGTGTGTGAACAATGGTTTAATATGTTATATGTAAATGCATGTAATGATATAGCTTAAAACTTGAAAAATACTACTCATGGGATATTATTTGGATACTTAATAACTTTTTTGTGACTATTCCTATGACTGATATGAAATAGAGAGGAACAAGAAAGTAGAACTTAATTTTAAAAATTGATTGAATGAGCTTGAATAGGTTCTTATTTGGTATTTTTTATATGAATAATGGGAATGGTTATAATTGTATTTATATGACACCTTTTGAAATATCTCACAATAGGGTTCAATAAGATATAGGTTGACCTATAGGTTTCAAAGAATTTGTAATTTTAATGAATGTATGTGACTAGACACTGGAAAAGGATCTATGCATTAACATTAATGATAGTGTCCCTCTATGGATGGTAGTGTTCAGAAGGTTAAAAATAGGTATAGATCTATAACTAACATTTAATGGTATACATATCATATTTTGAGTTTTTTTAGTGTATAGTTTATTTATGTCATCATAATGATATGTTTTAGACTATAAGATAAGCATTAAGTCTCACTAAGATGTTGAATGTAAGCCTTTCAATAGTGGGAAGGTCCATAACTAAAGGGTAGAGTCCTGATTGGTATTTGTCAAATGTACATGACTAAGATTTTATAAATATTCCATTTTGCTATTTATAAATATTTTATTAAAATATCCACATGAAACTCATCATTTATTCTATATAGAGAAATATGAACCACTATGAAATAGGCAACATCGTTGATCTTTTCCACAATTTTAAATGGACCAAAAAAGCTATGGAATAGTTTGGATGTTTTACCAAACTTGAAATAACTCTTTTAGGGCCTTACTCTCAAAAACACCTTATGTAATACTTGAAATTTTCTTGGTGGTCTCTTAAGCTCACCATAATTTTTCTTCTTATTAGAGGTAGTTTTTAGCCTTTGGTGAATAAAATCTTTTTTATGGTCATATTCTTGTAAAATATTAAGGCTACAAATACATGATTTTTAGAGCTATCATAGCCGAGGGGAGTTATGCACTTTATCCCATACAATTATTTGAAAGGTGCCATTTTAATGATAAAATGATAGGTATAATCATATGTGAATTTAAACAAATAGATAAAATCCTTTAATTTATACTATTGGTCCATCACGTACATCCTTAACATGTCTTCCACACTTGATTTGATATTTAAGTTTAACCATCCATTTTTGGGTGATAAGATAAACTAAAATTTATTTTTGTTCCAAATGCAACTATCAAGGTCTACTAGAATCTAGAATTGAACATTATCTCTATGAGAGATAATAACTTAAATAACACCATGAAGGTGGACAATTTCATTCATAAAATTATAAGAAATATTGGGAATCTTTAAAAATATTTCCTACAATAAAGTGAGCAACCATAGTTAGTTTGTCAATTACAACCATAAATAAATTATGCCTACCTTGTTACTTAGAGAATATCGATATAAAATCCATTGAAATACCTATCCATTTTATTTTTGGGATAGTATGTGGGTACAAAAAAACACAAGGATACAAATTTTCAACCTTAACTCATTGACATTCCAAACATTTTTATATGTAATTAGCCACATATTTATTTAAAATAGGCCAAAAACAAAACTTTTTCAACTCATGAGCCATTTTTGTGACATTTGGATGAGTGAAATGAGGTGGTTTATGAAATTATTCCAACATATTTTCATTTATATTACTATAATTAGTAACATATATTCTACCTTGGTGCCTCAAATTTCTATGTAACTCTAACTAAAAATCAATAACATATTTTACTATTGTTTCATTATCCAAATCAACATAGTTATTTTTGTATTTAGGATAAATTAGTTGTTGATTTAAAACAAAATATTTGAAGGTTGATCTTAAAACATATATTACGTCAAGGAAATTTATTCTACCAATAGCATTAGATATTCTATTTTATTTATATTTTACATATGTAATATCAATATCAAAATTGTTGATAAATTCTAATCATCTTCATTGCCTTGCATTTAACTCATTTTGAGTAAAAAAATGCACTAGGTTGTAAAGGTAAGATGTTACCTTAAAATGCTTCCAAAGAAAAAGTGTTTCCATTTGTTAAGTATATGATCCAAAACTACAATTTTAAGATCATGAGTTGGGTAATTATTCTCATGTATTTTGTGTTTTCTAAACTCATAAGAAACTACTTTGTCAAATTAGGTCAAAACAACCCCAATTCCAACTTTACAAACATCAACCCTAATATGAAATTTCATATTTGGATATGGAATAACAAGGCTAAGAATATAAGTTAATTTTTTTTAAATCTTTTGAAAACATGATTCACATTTAAGAGTCCAACAGAACTTTTTTCCCTTCCTTTTCAAAGAAATAATAGTGTTAGTAACCCTTGAGATGTCCGCTATGAACCTATTATAGTAACCAATCATCCCCATAGAGTTTTTAAATGCATGAAATTTTTTAGGATAAATTCACTCATTAATATATTTAATTTAAGCATGATTAACTACCATGCCTTATTTTGAAATCACATGCCCTAGATAGTGATATTTATTTTGTAAAGAAGAAAATTTAGTAAACTTACCATATAATTTATGATGAATTAGCCTTTGTACAACTAAAAATACATTTTTATCATGTTCCACTTCATTCTTAAAATAACTAAGAATATCATCAATACAAATAAAAATAAATTGATCTAATAAATCCTTGAATATTGATTTATGTGTTGTTCATATGTAGACAAGTTATTCCTCATTTAATCTACTATATAGGGAATGCACCTCTCACACAATATTATGCACTCCTTGAATAAAGTTTTATCAAATTCATACACATAATTCCAATTAAATATCAAAAACTTCTTCACACTAGCCACTATGCACTACACCCTATGCACTCATTACTATGTACTTCACAACATGCAGTCTCACATGCCACATAATTCATGTGATTGCTCTCTAAATTTTTTACCCCTTGCACCTATGGTATAGTGCACCTCATAGTTATATTTTATATCTAGTAGCCTTGCATGCCTATTATTTTTCACCATAGCTCACAGACCTACGTACCTCATTGGTTTGTACACCACAAAAAATTTTAACCAGCTTGTTGAATTTTATGTACTATATAACTCATAGGCCCATGTGCCTTGTAGTATTGCAATGTAGCTCCTAATTCTATGCAAATCACTAATATATCAGAATCCATGGCAAATTCACTTGTTGAATCACCTTGACCATGTGATCCAAGTGGTTTACCAACCATCATCCAGTCTAGAATATGAACCAATGTAACTCTCTTCTTAATAACTGACTATGGTTGTAATTACTCTTGTATTATACTTGTATAAATATATAGTATACACATATATCCAAAGGTAAATACTCCATAGAGTCATAACCTAGATAGCATGATCTACCTATATACTTTGTAAAACATACACTATAGCAAATTTTACCTATTTTCCCTATTCTTTGTTAATGAATCAAAGTTGCATTTCCTGAAAGTAAGACTTTTACTCCATTAAATGTCTTTAGTTATTTCTTTATGAGTTAAATTTTCCCATTCACTTTAAAAAACTAAAACTTAGTTATCCCCTATACACTTAGCCCTAAGCCCCATGGTGTGGATCATTAGATTCAGAGTTAAAAATCTCTAGTCTTTGTTATGCCTATAAATATGCAATCACAACTTAAGAAGGAAGGTTTGTCATTCAGTTATGTTTTAAAATATATGTAATAATTTCAAAGTAAAATTAAGTTGGATGATGCCCAAAATCAACTTTAGGTATACCTTAAGGTCTGAAAGATCATTACTGATACACTAGGGGTACAACACACTGAACATTTTGGCCACTTCTGTAAGTTGATGGTATAGCTAAATTTGACATAATTTTCCACACCTCCATAATTTACTTAAAATGGTTTTAAAAATAAACCCCACTTCAAGGTTCAATTCAAATTTGACATCCCTATGTTCAAAGTCAATATCTATGCCAAAGCATTGGATGCCTAGATTCTACAACTTGATGCATACTTCTCATTCAATTCATTCACCAATGTTGAGAAGATCACCTTCACATTACTAAATATGTCCATACCAATTATTCACTTGTGGGAGAGATTAAATTCATAGTGCATACAAGAGTGTGTTCTAATTGAATCATGGAATAATTTTGTTGATGGTTGAAGGATAAATAATACCCTTTGTGTCACTTTGAATATGAATACACCAAGTTTTAACAACTACAACAACATAAATATCACTCTTTGGAAGACTACACCAAAATTTTACATTACTACTCTACATGTATACATGATAATTTGAGTGAATAACATAATGTGATAATGTACATTACTGTAATCTCACCTTATATCTACAAAAAGATATATTTCTTTAATTTTGACACTATGGGGAAAGTATATTACAATGATACAAAGATTGAAGCCAATGCAAAGTTTAACTACAATATCACCTCTTCATCTAATGTTGCATGCAAGTCCCAACCTTTACATAACTCAATATAGTAACCTTCCACATAAAAGGAATAACACACTTCTCATAAATGAGAGTAGCACCGAAATATTTTTCAACCCTTAAAGCCTCGAACACTTTCTACTTTAGATAAAATAACAAGTCTGGTTATAAGTGGTTTGATCACCATTGTTCATCCACTCACGATGATTTTAAATGACATGCACAAAAATCCTTACTTGTATAATTTGCATCAAAACCCACATTGATGGACAAAACTAATCTAGTGACTCTTGTTTAAGTACCAACACCAATGTGATCAACATATCTAAAGAGGGCAAACATCTATTCCACATGAAGTTATAGGTGAAGGTTCAACCTCTCCACATCATCATTGATAATGGCACCCAAAATAATAACATCATGTAATCTATATCTTAGTGCCTTTGTCCTTCCACTGCTACACATCCAAATCCATATTCTTTAGGGTGGATCTAGTAGGGGAAAGATATAGAATTCTAGTGGTAATGCACTTTTTAGTATAAATTTAGGCCTATGGAGTAAAATTTCACTTATGACATTACACCTCTTGAGGTAGATAAAATATTACTAGGGATACTATAATTTTATGACTATGAAGCTTTATATCAAGACAATCCATAATGTTAGACTATTCACAAACAATATCACTTCTACAACCTCTTTAAGTTAGAGTCCATGACCAAAGTTGATCTGTAAACTGAAAATACAAGTGTATTACATTTGAAAATCACTTGTTCATGTTTATGAGATCCTTCAAATTTTCATTTTATTGTTTTTAATTTCCATAAATAAATTAAAATCAAAATTAAAATGAAGATTAGAATGCAATAATAATTAGATAAAATCAAAGATAACACCAACAAATTGATAACAGAGTTCGGCTTCAATAGCCTACATCTCTGGGTCTGCCTAATATTGAGGATCATTCTATTAAAATGCTGCAACAAATGGCTTCAAAAACCTTTACAAATCTTCAATTTCACCTTCTCTGATCTTTATTTCCCTAAAAATATTTCTCTTGGACCTGAAAACAAAAGCCCAAGGCCGTACAAGGCAAAAACAAGGCTCTAATCCTCTTAATTCTCTTTACACAGTAAAAAAATCCATGTCAATACAAGTAAAAATTACTCCTTTTTATAACATTTCAGCCACTGTGGCTAAATCAGTCAAGACCTTAGCCTTTTAGGCACCAGATCTCAAGTTCCAATCTCCCTCCTCCATTCTAGGTGCCTAGGGAAGTGGGCAAGGGCATCCTTCCTCCATGGGCATGCTTTGACCAAGGCTTTTAGTCCCACATTTGTGGGGCGTGGTTGTTTTACATGCCTTAAATAATAAACTTGTTGAAGATTTCAAATGAGAAAGATTTGGGTGCCAACTTTGGATGCCACCTAGCCTATTCAAATGCTTAGGAATGAGGGAGGTGCTCTAATGTTTGTGGCATGGATATTTGGCACCTATTTTGATTTTGAAAAGGTCAAATATCATGTGCATCAAATAAAACACCTAACAATTTTTTTTTCCCACTAATTATTTGCCATGTGTCATATGGAGATTGGTCCACTTGGTGTTCCTCAACTGTGCCACATCATTTTGACATCCTGTCACATGATTTCTTCAACTGGCTATATCTTGAGCATTCGGACTCCATTTTTTGAACTGCAAAAAGTGCTAGAAAGCTCTTGATGAGTAATACAATGTGAAAATGATTGAACTAAATTTGAAGACTTTGAAAAATAGAACTGTACATGGATTCACATGGATCAAAAGTTGCCTTGGTATCTTTCAAGAAATGTCACAAGCTCATATCGCATGTTTATAAGTTCATGTTACTCATGGTCCACCCTATACAACTATGTATTTGAAATCAAAGCACACCTTGGAAATGCATAAAACTCACACATTATCATAGAAATGATAGCTTGATAATTTACTAAATTAGAGTAACAAATTATTCATATAACCTAAAAGCTTTCCAATATACTACACAATAAAGTACTACATTTTTTCTGGTCCTTGTATCCCTTCTTTTGAATAGACCTCTCTATCATAGATCAGTTTAGGAGAATAATGAAGTCTAACATTAGATTCAAAATTTTATTGATTAGGGCAAGATTATGCCTAGCTCTTTACCTTTTAGGATTTTGATATTGCTTCCACCCAATAATGATGGGTCATAATAACTCTATATATACTATCACACACTCAACACAATCCTAGTGAATAATCAATATCCACTACCACACATCAATAACCTTTTAGACCAATTATAAGGTATGCCATACTCCACCAAGATCAACTTGAAGTTAGGTTACTATTAGGTTCCAATCCATCCTAAATATGTCTAGAAGATAACATTGAAGACTTAGGAATGATTTTTGAAATGGCTGGTCATGCCTTTTGGCCTCACCAATGCACTAAACAAATTAACACTTGATGGATGATCTACTCAAGACATTACTAAAATCCTTCATCATTGTCCACTTGGATGACATTCTCATCTTTAGTAATACTTAAGAGAAGCATATGGAGCACATCTCACATGTCTTAAACACTTTGTGCCAACATAAGTTTCAATTTAACTTATCAAAGTGTACATTTGGCATAGTATATATCTAATACCATGGCTACATCATTAATTACACCAGCATGAAATTAGATCTAGATAATATTAAAGTAATACAAGATTGGCCTGCTCTATGAAATCTCACATAAATTAAGAGTTTCATTAGACTTGATAGCTTCTATCATATGCACGTCCTTGGTTTCTCACTCATCTCTTGGGCTCTCAGCCAACTCGCATGTGCCAAAGCCATGTTTTACTAGGCACATGTATAATGATGCACTTTTGATTAACTTAAAAAATTCCTCTATGTGTGTATGTTATCACAATGCCCAACATTACATAAACCTTTGAAATTCACATTGATGCATCTAAATACACATTTAATGTAGTGTTCATCTAACATGAACATCTAGTTATATACAAATTTGAGACATTAAGGGACATAGTGTAAAGGTTATAAACCTATGAGAATAAAATGTATGTTATTGTGAAATTAATTAATTAATAGAAAAACTATACTCTTAGGAAGGAGATAATTATTCATTTAGACCATAAACAACTTTAATTTTTGTAGTCATTGAATAAGCCATAAAATGTTCACCACATGAAATGGATGACTTACCTATAGTAGTTCCATCTCATGATCAATAAAACTATAGGTAATGACAATAAGGTCATCAATTAAATTAACTAACTATCATTTCATGTGTTCCTCATAGTTATGGACACACATGACCATAATTTCATAGACTAGGTTCACCTCTACTCAGCTAACTAGGAATTCACAATAACTTACACTAATCTCATGCAAGGCACACGAGTTTAGGATTTATACTTGTCTAACCAAGTTTTCTATAACATCATAAATTATTGTTTTCCTTCTATTTCACCTTTTCAATGACTCATCTAGGAGGTTCACTATACCAAGACATCAGGACACTTCAATGTGATAAAAACTCTAACTACATTGTAATCACACTTTTAATGGTTTCACATACACACAAATATGAATAATCACATCAAGTCTTGCATTCATTTTAGTATAAATAATCCTAAAAATAAGAATTTAGGACTTTACACACCTATACTAGTTCTATCCAAACCATGGGAATCTATTAGTATGGATTTCATGACTAGATTGCCTATGATGATATCACAACATGACTGTATGTTCATTGTAGTGTATTAGTTTTCTAAGATGGATACCATGGTAACATTTATAAAATAATTAACATATTTGGCACTACATAATAATGATTTAACTATGTTTGGGTTCATTTTAGGCTACAACATCCATCATCTTCGATTATAATTTGCACTTCATGAGCCACTTTTAGAAATCATTGTGGCATTTGATGGGTATGTATCTATATTGGTCAACATATTTTCATCCTCAAAAAATTGGGAAAACATAATTGTTCAATATCACACTTGTTCATCTTATACAAATGTACAAATACACACATGCTCACACCTAGGATGATAATCTCTTATACATTCAACATACTTATAATAGGGTTCTTCACAATTTTAACGACCACAATCCAATCCAAACATGTCTTAAGTTTCAAAATTTGGAACCTATAGACATCTCCTACCATGAAACATTAGGAAATGACTCATGCATATAGGAATGAGAAGCTGACAAAGATAAAAAATTTCTATGCCACATCTAGTTTGATCACCAAAATGTTTAGTAGATTCTCTCTCACACTCAAGATAAATAAAAGGAACACCAAGATGCACATAACACTCCTCATGCATTTTGAGTTAGAGAATAATTTTGGTTTCAAATTCATAAATAATGCTTTAAATCTCCACATTAGATGATCAAGCCTATATGCTATTATCCTTACACCATTTTGTACATAGCTAGTGACAACACCTTCATTCTTAATATGTCTCAGTTCCTGGGTATGAACCTAGTATTCAATATATATATTCTCAAGCCCTATAATCCACCACTTCTTGACCCAATTTTGACACACCATATTTATATTTTGGATCCTGAACATTTATGTCATGCATTAAAGGACTAAACCATCGAAGTGATAGACACATGCACCCACCATGGTACACAATAAATTTTATAAGTGTTCAAGGTTATGAAATATTCTAATCAAGCCAAGTGGTACACTTTATAGTAGCTTCAAGTGTATTTTCCACAATTGTGCACTAATGTAATGGAGATTATTTCTATTTAAAACCCTCACATAGCCAAGCTTACTCCTTGTTCTCTTTACCACATAAGGCACACACCTCTCAACCAATATTGTGCACTCATTTCCTTATTTTTCATCCAAGTCATACATATAATTCTTGTGTCATATCATATAATTGTACTCATTGACCTCTACACACTCCATACTACACACTCATTATTGCACACTTCACAACTCTTGTCTCATGCACTACAAAAGTCCTATATTTTTTCACCAATTTATATGCCCCTCGCACCTATAGTTTTGTTCACCTTAGAGTTATTCACCATAACTCATAGCCTTTCACACCTAGTATTTTCACACTATAACTCACAGACTTGTATACCTCACTAGCCCATGTACTACACAAGTTTCACACTAGCTCACCAGCTTTTGCACACTCTATTGATTGTATAACTACATACCTCATGGCCTCACATTATAGTTCATAAATCTATGTGCCTTTCTAACTTTTTAGATTCCAAAACACATCCATGTGTTGACTCACCTTAGCTATGTTCTCTAATGGTTTTACTAATTGTCATCTAGCATGGAAGATGAATTGAGATAGCCATCTTCTTGGTAATTGGAAATCATTGTAAATTTTATTTTATCCTACTTGTATAAATATGTAATATACACATTTGATCCAAGGTATATGTTCCATGCAATCATAATATATATAACATACGCCATGTATCTACTCTATAAAACATACACTATAGAACATTGTACCTTTTTTACCTATTATTTGTTAATGAATATAATTTACATTTCATCTAGTAATACTTCTACTCCATTTAATATTTTTAGTTATTTATTTATGAATTTGATTTTCCCATTCACTTTACACAACCAAAACTCAGCTATCTACCACACTTATTTCCTTAATGAACTCACTTATTTCCTTAATGGACATTATGAGTTCATTAAGGAAATAAGTGAGTTCATTATACAAAAAAATATAAAAATGAACTCATAATGTCCATACCATTTTATAAAATTTCTCACGAATTTATTCATCTTTGATGCAGAATTGGCGATACCTTGATTGAAAATCTATCTTTATAAATATAGTTGCACCATTATTTTGATTAAATAGGTCATTAACTAAAGGAATGGGATACATATTCCTGATTTTTAATTTATTCATCATGTGGGAGTCAATTTAAAGTCTCAATTTACCATCCTTATTCTTTACAAATATAACTAAGGATCCCTAAGGTAATACACTTAGCCTAATCAGCCCTTTTTCCATCAACTATTATAGATATATTTTAGGTTCCCATAGATATTAAATTTTCATCCTCTATAGATCCTTATATGCACATGTAGAACTCAATACAATATCAATGGAAAAATAAATCTCTTTCTTGGGAAGCAAACATAGAATTTATTTGGGAAAGACATCCTTGAATTCTCTCAAGATAGGGTAGTATTGTAGAGAAGGTTCCCTTTCCTTATAAAGTTTATTAATATATATAGAATAAATTTGACATAACTTATGATCTATTATTTTTATATGCAAGTTTGAAATAATATTTATCTATGAGATTTTATGACACCTTGGATTTATACTAGCTTTCTCGAATCATCAAGGCATTCCAATATTTTTATAAAAATAATCAATCTTTTCTTGATCTTGTTGTATATATTATATGCCTAAATTCATGTCATAAGATACTAATGGTTACAAAAATAGGTTTATTTAGGTCATAAGGACCAAAATATCAATTTTATTTTGTTCTAAACATTTAAAACAACCACTCTTTGTCTTAATTTTGTATTTATAAGAAATTACATATGAAATAAAACTATCAGTTTCACCAAAATTAGTTAAAATAGCCAATAAAAATTCAAAACTAATACATTTAGTCTCAATTGGTTCATACTACAAGTTTATATTTATATTATTTACAATAATGTACACTTGATGTTGTCCTTTTCATTTTATTTTACATGATGTGTAATTTTAATTACAATATCTAGGGTGCATGGGTTTATCATGTTCAACTAATAGATCATCACTTCATGCAAGAATAACTTAAACTTAGTTACCTTGGTTTCCTCTTCATGAATGTACTATACATAATGTAAGAGGATGAAAAACTTGTTCACATATTATTTAATGGTCATAGTTCCCTACTTCAATAGCTTTAATTATATAATATTTTTATTCGATGTTTATGCTTAGGTATCTCTTCATGAACTACCTTTAAAAGGTATCACAATAAAGATCCATTAGTTCATAACCACTGGGAATACTTAAGTGATTCCAACGTAAGTCAATATCACCTTCTAACTGATAGACTTCTATATAAGCCTTGATATACCCATATTATGCAGAATGAAGTATTTATTTAGGTTTAATAACCATCACTATGTAGATTTTATATATTCCCCACTATAATAGGAATGAGGTGGAACTTTATTAAGTTCTTTAATGATAGGATCCATCCTTCTTGAAAGTTTTCCAAGTGGACCAAAATTTTTCTATATGATTCCATTTGGACTTTTATGTTATGAAGTACACCTATAATATCATTTAGGATAACATTATGACTAGATTGGTCATTGTTGGTATTATCACTAGCACTATTATTACCATCAAAATTGTTGATACCATGGTCATTTCCAATTCCATTGCCATCATGACCATCTATACCATAGATATCAACTATCACTATCAGCATTTCTATTTCTTTTATTGGCTTGTGTCCTCTCCATTCTAATAAACACCAAACCACTTTCAACCCAATAGTTACCTAGAGTTCTATAGAGTAAAACTAGGCAATAATACCACTACCACAACCCTTAGAAGTTATATTATGAAATTTTAGAATATTTTAGAGTTGTGATTCTAAATTCCAACATCAATCATAATACATGTGTATATAATACCATCAATTTATCAAAAATATCTACTTGATTTTAATAATCATCTCATGACAACCAAATGAATTTTCATCCACTTATATGCTACATGATTAACACTTGTTACAAAAATAAACCTAAGGATACAATATTCCATTTGTAATTAATTACTTTTTTCTTATGATACTTTATATTTGCTTTAAATCAACAAATAGCTCATGAAGGAAATAGGTTTAACCACCTACTACCAAAGGGACAATATATAAGTCTAGTGTCTAGTTGGGTTTATCAATACTTAGTTTATAACTATGTAGTATGTTCCTTATCACAATGTTTCCAAAACACACACCATCATAAATAAGTCATGATAATCTAAATAGTTATTTCATTAACCATATATTTTCTTATTTATTAAAAAAATAATAGAGATCTATTTATTAAAAATGATATCATAGTAATGTAAAATAACCTCAAACACTATTTATAAGTATCAAACTAAATGTAATTAATATAACTTCAAACCTTAATAACCTTTAATTCTACATTATCCTTTGAACATATTAAGCTTATAAGGTCACCTTTCTATTCAAGTTAATGATAGACTTCATTTTTTACATCTATTTATTTTCAATAGTAGTAAACATCCTAATATATCAAGGTTTCATATTTCAATCTCCTAATAAAATAATATTAATAAATGTTAGTCATTTAACTATATAAACATTACCTTAAGCTTTAAATTATAATAAAACCAAAGTACTTAATGTCCTACCACAATAAATTAACAAAATAATTAAAGTAATTTAGCTATTTATTGAAACAATACAAACATTAATCCTTCATAGGTATTATTCTCTATCCACATCTTATACAAGTTTATGTATACATTATTAATTAGTTAAAAGGGGATTTACATCCATCATACTAGAATCCTTCACTATACATTTAGAATTTATTGGTACTTCAAACCCCTTAGTCTATCAATAGTTCTCAATGATGCAAAATTGGTCCATCCATGAGTTCTAATGATAATATAATGCCTTGGATATTTGACACAATTCTAATTAGTCATTTACTAATAATTATGTTTCTCAACCTTCATCATTACCAAAAATGGAAATTAAGTGAAAATTAATCAATTAAATAATTCACCAATTTCTTACCACTTCAACACATCTCTTAAGACTCATCAAATATTCAAAATGAATGCAAGATACATGATTTACTTACATAACATCTTTTCAACTCAATAATAAGGTGATTGTAACAAACCATGTGTTTTTCAAGCTATCCTTCCATGTTACTGGCTTGATATTTGCCTTCATGTCATGCATTATATGACTCTAAAAGGTAAGTACACTTTAATTTTTTCACACCATTTCCTACTCCTAAATCACTTCATTAGGTTTAAAATCAATCTTCCATATTTCTTACTCAAGTCCCTAGAAAGTACCATTCTACTCCACTAGGTAAATAATACAAATCCCATCCTCCATCAAGGTCTAATACTCTTACTTGTTAAACACGGTCAGACCCTTTTAGGTCAAAAAGGCCCCCTAGGGGATCCTCTTCTGACAAGGAATCCTAGGAGGACTCCTTAATAGAGGAACCTACTAAAGGATCCCATATTCCCTCTGAATGTTCCTCCTAAAGTAGTTTATCTTGGTCCCCCTTGACAACCTCCCTCTTAAATTGCTTTTTATCCCCAAGCCTAAACCCATTGAAATTGAGATTCTTAGGAGTTCAGCATGGAAAGGTAAGTCCATAGTAATGGAGGAACTATAAAAGAATAAATAATTAATAGAAAATTTAAACTTGAGGGTACAACAAGTAGGGTTTATATTGGATAAGATTATCTAAGATTGGAATGAACTTCACACAGTGGATGAGGCTACTATCCAGACCCATTTTAACTCTAATTAGTCTTCCCAAGCCCTTGATATGAAATCTCCCAAGGTCTAAAAATCCCCCTAGGTTCCCCCAAGGGTGTCCCCCCTAAACAAACTCCTTTACATGTAAAAGGTAGAAAGAGGCCTAGAATGATCTTCCCCGGGAAGTGGTAGAAGGCCCTAAGAACCATACATGGGCCAAAGTAGCAAAAGACAAACCTATCATCCTGATGAAGGACACTACTATTATTGATGATCATCAAGAGGGACCTTCCTCTTAGTATCATTATAGTTTTCTCTTTTTTGTTTTTGTTCTATGTATTGGTTTTTCTATTTTTGTCCTCTCCGCCCTAGTTAGCCTATTAAAACTATTGTAATACACTCTCATGGTTCCAGGTCCTTATAAAATCTACATTTTACCATATCAATTAAAAAAAAACCATGTTTTCTTTAATTAACACCTCAGATTAAAATAATAAATCAACAAATGATTTACAACATATATAGATATGTGTGTGTGTGTGTGTGTGTGTGTGTGTGTGTGTGTGTGTGTGTGTATTTAACACTGATAAATATTTTACCAACCACCCATTTAAGGTTGTTGACACAAAGTGGCCCTTATGTCCTTTTTTAGAAGTAGCCTAAGTCAAATCATATCAATAATCAACTTGATACTAACATTCTTCCATTTTATCCAAATTTTAATTATAACATTCATAATAACTTACAATTTTTCAATTCAACATGGTAGACCTAATTAAGCTATGGTAAACATAGTTTACTCACTATTAACATACAAGGTCCACTTATAAATTGAACTTAAACAATTATCAATTTTAATTTTCTAAAAATCAACATAATTAGTATAATTATCCATATAATCATGTATATCTAAGCTTCTTAAACAAGTAAGACAAAATTTCTGGGTAGAATTCAAAATGCTACGAAAATTCACCAAGTTTTAAGCCTTTAGTGGCATCAAGAAAATGTAGCCTATAAAGATACAATAAAATATGGATTTTACATATTTATTTATAACTTGGAAACATACAAACATACCTTCCATAATAAACCACATTTATTTCATTAATAAATAAATATTTTTATTTACTACTAAGTAAGATGAATAAATTACTAAAGCAAACATTTGATAAACAATGTTATACCTTACATGAGTAAAATATTTTTTCAAACACCATTTCAAACAAATAACTAAACTAATATTTATATCTTCATATGATCTTCATGTGAAATCATAATCCACAACAAAATTATATTAACCATAAATTATAGTAGTTAGCCAAAATGATCACACACAATTGATTAACTATATCATATATTCATAATCACTAAATTAAATCCTAATGAAAGTATATGACATAAAACTAAAATGAATGCATAATATATAAGTCAATAAATAATTTAAACTAACAATCCAACTTCAACATACTTCATATTACATAATGGTAATGTAAAAGTGAATCCACAATTTTGCTAGGGTAGAATTAAAAAACCCAATCATACCAAATAAAAGAATTTCTTATTAATGTCAAACAAAAGTCAAGATAAGAATTTAATAAAAAGTTGATATCAAATTAATATATCTATTTATTCATATTTTTAACTTCAAACTTTCTATTCAATTAATAATCAAACTCATAATTAAAGACTAAGCAAGATCCATTTACATACTCATCACACATTCTATCAATAAATATTTAATTACATTATGAATTCACACAATTAGAATCAATGAACAAATTAATAGTCATTAGATGTATCATTATGAAAACTCTGTATGAAATTGAACATTCTAAGTCATAAGTACATAATATTGTAGCTCTAAAATGAAATTACAGCTTACAAGTTACAAACATCAACACTAAAATATATATCTTAGTGCAAATTCGGAGTTGTAAGATGTCAAAAATTAATTATCCTTAATATTTCCTCATTCAATGACAACATAAATCATTGATAAGATTATAAATTGAATACAAAATAATTATTATAAATAGCAAATATATGATTTATTAAAATATATTAAATGCAAGACAAGAGTTCATAAGTTATTGAAACACAAAATAATTAGGAATGCTTTATTTTACTTAAAACAACCACTTAGAAAATAAGATTGTGTTGATATATATAATCAAATTCTTATAATATAGCATGTAATTTATATTATAGTGAAATCATAGATTTAAAACAAATAAAATTTACATTATGTTCACTTTTAATAGTAACTAAAGCATGAAAACCATCATTTTGTCAAATTTGGACATATTCTTATGAATCTAGACTTATTGTATTGCAATTTCTATTTTTATAATTGTTGAAATTTGATTTTAATATTGGTATTATTGGTTTTAACTAGTGGGATATCAAATTCTAATATATTTATTATTAGTTTTAATTAGTGTGATACTGGATTCCAATATAGCTATTATTAGATTCCAAATTATAGCGTGGAATAAAATTCCAATTATATCTTAATTGGGTTTTCACCTTTAGATTCATATTTATGGGAAATGGACCAATAGTTGAGCATGAACTAAGAGTTAAAATAGGTCTTAATAATTTACACAATGTGACCCCATAGTTGTCATATTATTGCCTAATTATAGTTATTATAGTAATATTTAATATTTATCCATATTTTACCCTATATTAAATAACCACATCATGACATGAAACATTTAAAAATATTAGTGCAACATTATAAACCATACTTATTATCACCATTTAAAACTATTGTACAACACTTTTAATTTCACATGTGCCTTATGTAAAAAATATTTATCATTATAATTATCTTATGTATAATGGGCAAGTGCTCATTCTACACTATATAATAACATAAGACTTTATTGCTCATATTATCAATTTACATGTCATTCTTTTTATCTCAATGTGTAGAGTAGGCATGTGCCCATTCTACACAAGATAATAATATAGGCCTTTATTGCTCATATTATTCTTATCTTGTGTATATTGGGCATATTATTATTATGTGAAATAATTAATCACTTCATAGCCAAAATGATGCACTTTAAATATTTTAGCTACTATATATTTATTTATTTATTAATAATGTGTAAAGAATCCACTGATGTGAAGTAAATATAACTTAGTCTAGATTTTGTAACTTGTGTTCTTAAACAATACAATGTCAACATGTCAAGTGCAAAACCAAATTTTTTTGGTGAATCACCACTAGCACATCTCCCATGAAAATAAGTAGAATGATGTTAATAATTGCATTTAACAAAAAAATATTACATAATTAAACATTAATTGAAATATATTATTAGCTTGACAATTATGGATAAATAATCTTCTAAAAATAAATATTAATCTTCCACTGATATTCCTAAGTAAAAATACCATTACATTATTAAGGTCTTAATGAAATTCTTCCACATGTATGAAAAATAATTCAAAGAAATAAATATCAATCCCTAATTAATACTAAACAATAGTACAAATATAGGTCACATTATTGGTGCATTATTTCAATTTTTTTTAAAACCCACATCTCAGGGCAAAATGTTATGACATATTATTTTATAATCTTTAATAGTTTCACATTTTAACATTACTTACCTTATTTAGGTAGTTAAAAGTATAATTCAATGTCCTTTTATCCTTTATTAGGTATCTTAATCGATCCTCCTTTTCAATTTTTGTTTGGTGTCTATGCCATCTATGATGCTTTACACATCAGTGTCTTGTTTAATTTGATTTGATTTGATCCATGTTTTATTAGGTTTCAAATAATCCCAATATAATTATTCACATTAGTATCTTATAGAAGGTGTAAAATATTGAAAAATCACATTTTAACCACATTCTCACCTTCCACTTTAAGGTAATTTATATCACCATTTGCCCTTCCCATCCATATCTTTTAATTTTCATTAGTTGGTCATGCTAGAATCATATGTCCCACATACACTTTCATCAATGGATTGGAGGATTATATAAATCAATGTTTAATAAATTTGTTTTGTTTTTGTTTAAATGTATGACCACTCATTTATGTTTTAAATGAATGTTCACAAATTTTAGTTTCATGTAACATAGTACATGATATATTCATGACTAATGAATCCATTTACAGTTTAATGTGAAATCCACAAACTCACATGTCCATGGAGGTCCATTTTATTTTATAGTTAATTTACATCCGATCCCTAGTATGTTATCATATTGTGAGTACATAAAAGTGTACACATGAAAAGATAAATGGACTAAAATTTCAATAGATCCATGGATTTTGTTGATGCCACGTTGATAAAAAAATAGGCCTTGATGACTCTATGGATTATTGATGACCCAAACTTAAACTTGAAATAATTAATTTGTAGTTCAACACTTCACAACCCTCTCCTCCTTGCATCACAAACTTCTATTATGTTTTTAAAACACATATCATCAACTTAATGTAATACAATGCCAAATGTTATGGTGTTTCATTGCTACTAATTCATATTCCATGAAATTAAGTAGAATAATTCTATTAAATGAAATATATTTTAAAACTATTTTGATTACATAATTTAACATTAATCAAAATATATTATTAGATATTAACAATTATGAAAAAAATATTGTAAAAATTATTAGTCTTACATTCATAATTAGTAAACAATATGGTTGCCTCATTAACGGATCAATAATAATAATCTTGAATAGAAGTAGGTTTTAAAATATTAAATAGAATATCGTCAAATATAAGAAATCAATGTCAATATTAAATTCATATTAAATAATTATGGTATAAATGCAAGGCCAAGTCATTAGATCATACTTTGGAATATAAATTTAAAGAAAACACATCCTGAACCAAGATGATATCAATATTTATTTATGACCTTTAGTAGTTTCATCTTAGTATTCATTACCTTGTTAAATTAGTGCAAGGTATGATTCAATGGAATCGTGTCCTTTTTAAATAGTTTAAATTGGTCCACCTATCCATTTTTTGTTTGGTGTCCATTCCTAGATGATGATATCCACATCAATGTCTTGTTTATTCATCTGATTTAATCCATTTTTTAGGTGTCAAACGATCCTAATACAATGTTTCACCAAATTTTCTCCTTGAAGATTTCCAGTATTTTATCCTCACATTTTTAGCCATATTCTCACCTTTTATTTTAAGATAAATATCCCCATCTACCCTTCCCATACATATATTTTCATTTTCATTTTTTGTCCATACTATAAGCATCTATCCACATACACATCCACCAATTGATTGAACTATTATGTAGACCTTTCGTAAATGGCCCAACATAAATATCATTATTAATTGGGATATGTTCATTAATGTAGTATTGTTTGTGGAAATGAATGTCTCTCATTATTTGGTCATTTATGCTATTATCTTATATTTTTGTGGCCAAAAACAAAGATTTGACATCCTACTAAAATTTACAAATGGTTTATCTGAAGCACAATTTTTTTCCCAATTTGTTATCTTTGGAAGCTAGTATTCTCTACCTTTACCTATTACACATTTCCCCAATGTTAAATATATGTTTTTATCCCCTTTTTTAGATTTTCCATTTCTTTGAGTGATTTGAAAGGTAATATATGAGGCTTCCCTTTCATCAAGTTTGGTCCACCATTATGCTTTGTACACCAAATTGGGATTAGATGAGACTATAAGAGATCTTTACTATTGCTTTATATTCCATCATTGGTATGTCATCCATAACATGAAACCTAAAAATCTTGGGTTTTCTAATACCCAATATCTTATGGATTTCATCCAAAAAGTGTGGTTACAAAAAATATTTGAATTCATACACTTCCTCAGTAAGTTAAGGAGTGAGACCCATCTTGTCATGTTCTATAGGTGTCCATGATATGTGGTGAATAAATGTGTCTAGTTACCATAATTATGCTTCTAATCTACCAAAATTCCCATATGTATCATCATGGGTATGTCCCATTAGGAAGAATATTACATACACAATGTTGAATACCCTTCTTGTTTTCAACATTGATGCAAATGAAAAATAAGGTATGACTCTTATTATCACTCAAAGAATTATCCAATTGTAAGTAGAGAATCAATGGTTATTTTAAATGAAGTAATTATACTAGAAACACTATCAATTTCTTTAGCATGGACAACTTTTTCCTTGTACCCTTTACACTTATCATGTACTTCATTATGTAATAGTGCATTGTTTAATGGTTTTTCAGATGATCCACAAGTGTATAATAAATCCCCATACTCATAAATGATGGGTTATTATATATTTTTAAGACACATAACCAATGATGTGATTTGGTGGCTTATTTCATGTTCAACAAATGGTAGGCCAAAGTGTCTAAAACCTTAGTCTTAGTTCCATGTGTGAGAATACCATTCAAAGTAATTGGGGCGTTCACAACATTACTTATTGAATATGATTTTGTACCCATAATTGGTATGTAAGTTTTCATTTTCTCCATTTTATCATGTATACTGCTAAAAAATACCTAAAGTTATTTTGGTTGTAATCTATGGGAGTATTAATGTGGATGATAAATTTGAATGTATTAATTGTGCTTGTTTATTTTTGTTCATGTATTGAGAGTG
>JARHVA010002002.1:2777500-2889666 GCA_037957365.1 Torreya grandis
ATAAGACCTAAAATAGGTTGAGATTATGGCCAGACATTGGGATTCATTTGGTTTTCAACTTGATGAACTTAAGATGTGGGATCCTAAGGGTATAGTGGCTAGCCACTTAAAGGATGATAAGATCCCAAATCATGAATATGTATATCAACTTGGTATTCATGAAACCATATATATTAAGGCTAAGAATTATGAAGTATTTGCCAAGATTTAAGGCCACAACATCAAGATGGAACACAAGCTGACCAAGGATGGCAAGCCCTTAGGAGAGACATGGAAAATTCATCCTTTGTAGTGTCACTTCCTACTTATTCCATCTAGGATGCCCCAAGAGTGACCCTAACTAGAATAACCATAACCACAACCTCAAGAGAAAATTGTGCAAGAATAGGATGAACAAGGAAAGGGTAAGGAGAAATTAGGAGAAGTAAGATTATAGGAGAGACTTGAGAAGGGTCCCTCAACTTTAACACTACCCTAAAGGCCACCTTCCCCAATTCAATACATAGACATGATTACCTTAGAACTAGAGGAAACACTCAAGGGTTCCTGTAAGGGACTTGCAGAGACCTATGACTCAAATAAGAAAGAGGACCCTAAAGAAGATGAAGGAAAAAATATTGTCCTTATGGCATCCCAAGAGAAGAGAAAATCAGAGCTATCATTGGTCCTTTTTGGACTAAAGAAAAGACTAAGATTGACTTTCACTCACCCCACCAGTGAAATCAATCTCTTTAGTGATGAATTCCCAAATCATTGACTAGTCATTCTGGACTAGTTCATTTATGATAAATTACAAGAGATCCCCTCTTTCTCATTCATGGGCCATAACAAGAGTTGTTGATGTTGAGATACAAGATGGCATAAAACCATGTATACAAGATATGGAGGAAGAGCAAGAAGACATAAGAATTGTAGTCTCCTAAGAAAAAGAAAGTAAAAGGATGGATGCCCTAGGAGCCTCTAATATCTTAGGTGTGGAAGTCCCTAAACCTCCCAAGTTCAAGAAGTTATCCACTACCATCCAATTCAACCTTGAAATAACTAGATTGGAAAAGGTTATAATAGTGATAACTATGGTTGGAATAGAAGAATTCACCTTTCAAAAGGTGGAGCCCTTTGCAATATTAGCCATTCTAGGGGGATAACAACTTGGTGAGGAAACCAATAGTGAAGAGGATGTCAAAATATTGATTCAGGCCCAATAAACATAGGCCAAAGTTGGAGTCTAGGGGATGAAGTAGAGGATCTTAAATTTGGAAAGAGAGAAGGAAAATTTGTAAATGCAAGCAATTCTATCAATACCTGAGGAAATGACCAAAATGCTTGATGAGTCATTTTATGCCATGTTTGAGGCACTCAATATAATAAAATTAAGGTAGAGTGCATTAGAGGGGTACTGTACATTAGCCAAGAGCCTGGTCACCCAATGGTAAGACTTGGTGGAAAAAATAGCCCAACTCCTCAACATTTGAGAAAGGAAACAAATCTGAAGCTTTAAAACCATTAGTTTGGGACACTTGAGCACAATTTTAGGAATTATGGTTGACAAGGTTCAAAGTTTGAGTGATTGGCATAATGATGTGGAAAGACTCTTGAAAGATGATAAAGAGCTAATTTCAAGAGTTGAGCAAATTCTTGGGACCATGATCATAGATCCTACACAACCCACTATCCTTAGAATCATAAGTGATGAATAATTTAAACATAAGGCTACTTTGGTAACCCAAGAAATCAAAGAAAAAAAGCCAAGGCAAATCTGGGGCTGATAATAATATGATCCTAGATATGATATTCAACACAATAGAAAGGATAAATGAAGTTAGGATAATTAAAGAAGCCATGGCCAAGAATGACAGGGAATGTGATGACTTGATAGATCAAGAGGAGTGTATCATGAAGCCTACTCTGGATTTAGAGCTAGTTGATGAGTAACATGTTTGATCCATGAACATCCTCCAATAATGACAATCAGAGGGCCCACTAATAAATTAAGCAATATTATATTTTGTAGAATTTTGTAACCTTTTGAAATAGAATATTCCACTGTAAAGGTATATGATAATTTGTTAGCATATTCGCCTCTTGGTCAATATGATTTTGAAAAGCATGTGTATTTTAGAACTTGTAAGGATAACTATCTTTATCTTTATACACCTGTATTTTATAACTAACTGGTATACTACCTAATCTTTCTATAAAGTCATGTATTACCATTTGTAAAAGGGATATAATCTTAAGCAAATTTTGTACACTTGAAGGAAATAATATAATCAATGAATTCTGCAAGGATTGTCCATGTTTGATATGTCAATTTCTAATATAGTTTTTATATTTATTGCTAGTAGATATCTTGAATTTGAATGGTGTCTCTAAATTATTTGTGGCATTTTATAATCATAGGATTTATAATTTTTGCATATGCTAGATTAGTTGGAAGATCTTAGGTTTTGCTTCATTTCATTTTGCTCTATATTCAGATGTGAAAATGTTATTTGATTATAGTATTAAATCCTTAAAGGAGACCTAGTTCTTACTTGTGACTCTTTAAATTGTCCTTTAAAGTTTAATTGATATATAATGGAATCTAAGTTTAGGATATGTTGCATTATATATTGGTTAAATGCATACCTAGTTGAAATTGATGCTTTGTCATAATGTTTGAGACTAAAATTGGTAATCACTTGTTTTATATTAATTATAAATATCCATTTAGATTAGATTTTAGCCTAAATATAGATAATAATTCACTTAGTATTAACACAAATTCTCTGCAATTCACAAGGAATGAACCAATGTGGCTACCGACCACCAAATCATATCGATATTATGGAATAGTTTATCTTGATCTACTTTTATTTCACCATAGACAACTAGATTGTCAATACCTATAACTCATGCTTTGAATTTTCTAAATTATAAAATTAAAAGTTTTATTTAAACACTAAGATCACATATGGTTCATTTAAAAGCATTAATAGGAGAAGCTCTCACTGGTGCTAGAAGGAGGCCCTAAATTCTTTGAATCTTTATTGATCTTAGTCTTTTTTATCTAAAGAGTAGTATATCTTTATGTTTTTGAGTTAATTATTTGATTAAAAGTATAAATATAATTTATTGTTGTTATTTATAGCACATCTTTGTGATTCCTTTGAAGTTCTTTGGGCATTGGTACTTGTTTCTAGTAAATTTAGCTTTAAGCTTTGAGAATCCATAGTATTTAAGGTTAGGATAGCTCATTTTGATCAAAGATGGCCATATATTTCATATATATAAGTTATTTTAGGCTTATAATTATAGAGATAGACCATACTTATGTAATTGATTACATCTTTGAGCTAATTCAATCACAGATCAATGTCCTGTTGAGGCCAACATACCCCCATTTTCTTGAAAATTGGGACCCTTGAGATGCTTTGAATCCTAACGCTAAAAATTTGGCATCTGAAGATCATCCTATTTTATAAAATGGCTTCTTCTCTTTTCACTATTGAACTTTAACTTGCCTAATTTTACTAATGATTTACCCTTCAAATGAAAAGTATAGGTTTCACGGAGATAACACTGATAAGTGTTGATCAAAAAGATATGGATAGCTTATATATACTTTATGGGGTATCAAGAGTGCCTATAATAAGTATTTAAGTGCTTGTTTTTCATCTGGTCCTTCAATGTGTTCATCTAGACATTCTAGTCAAGTGGTAGAAAAATCTGAGTAGGTACTTTACTAACATCACTATTTCTACACGTGGATGGGTCAAGTAAAATTAGTAATATGGGTATGCTAAAATTTATACCAAATTCATATGCCCCAAGTTTCAGGTCCTCTATTTAATTAAATCAAAAGTTATTAGCCTTCAAAGTTGGTCTCTCAAACAAAATCTATCATTTTCCCATAGCCATTTTTTTAGGGAGTCCAAAAAGAGTTTGGTAGGCATTTTTTATGAAGAAATATCTCTCACATGTTATAACCATAAGACAAATGGTCAAATGGGTTTGTTCAAATTTGTAAAAGGAATATGTTTTCTAAATTTGAGATCATGCAACATATCACATCAAAATTTATTAGCCTTCAAAGTAGGTTCCAATGCAGTTTTAGACTATTTCCTTGACAAGTATATGAACGTCATGCAAAATCATGAAAAGGGGCTCATTTCAACATTTCATAGGTGCATTTGGAAAGATCTCAACACCAATAGGTTTAGTAGGTTAGTTTTTTTTTTGTATTAAGTTCATTCCCTACAAATTTGATGCCTTGGTGAGTTTTGTGTTTTAAGATAAAAATTACAAAGTTGGCCAAAAATAGATGATGGTCTCGTAGACATCAAATTTAATCCCATGTAGAAATACATATGAGCTTAAATTTGATGATCTCTGAGACATCAATGATGTTTGTGAGGATGTCAAGTGATGGTTGTGAGGACATCAAATTTAATCCCATATAAAAATTTATACGAGCTTAAATTTGATGGTCTCCAGGACATCAATGAGGGTTGTGAGGATGTCAAGTGACAATTGCGAAGACATCAAATTTAATCCCATACAAAAATACATACAAGTTTAAATTTGAAAATATTTATGACATCAAATATGGTTATGAGGATGTTAAAATGGGAGTGTAAATTGAGTCTAGTGGGCATATTCAACATAGCATATCTCACATGCACTGCATCTTCAAGAGAAATGGTCAAATTGGTTTGTTAACCATCATGCAAGGAACATGTTAGCCAAGTTTGATATCATGTGACTTAGAGCATCAAAAAATTTGAGCATGGAAATTTGCCTTTCAATATTTTTTTGTTTTTTTTTAGAATTAGCCAATTTTGTAGGGTTTAAATTGAGCCTAATAGGTATTTTCAAGATGTCATATCTCAAATGCGCTGCATCTTCAAGAGAAATTATCAAATTGATTTGTTAACCCTCATGAAAGGAACATGTTTTCCAAGTTTTATATCATGTGACTTAGTGAATAAAATTTTCCAAGCATAAAAAAGTTAGACTTCAAAGCATTTTGGCTAGTTTTGTGAGTCCAAATAGAACCTGATAGGCATTTTCAAGAGGCCATATCTCAAATGCAATGCATATTCAAAGGTAATGTTCAAATGGATTTGTTAAACCTCATAAAATTAATATGTTCACCATGTTTGAGATCATGAAACATAATATATCAAAATTTATGGACATGAAAAGTTGCCTTCCAACATATTTTCACTATTTTTTCCATACTTAGCCATTTTCAAAGAACTAAAATAGAACTTAGAAGGATTTTTTATGAGGTCATATCTTTCATGAATATAAATTAAGATGAAATAGTCAATTGGGTTTGTTAAAACTCATACAAGGACTAGTTTTACCAAATTTCAACTCATTTGCTACTAGACATTAAAAGTTACAAAGACCTAAAGTTAGCCTCTTGGTCATATTTCACTGTTTTTCTATACTTAGCCACTTGTCAAACAGATCCATTTAATTTTTAAATGGAGGGTCCTAGCAACTCAGTGGATAGGCTAAGCATCCTGTGAGATTCTCATTAATTCAAATTACTAAGTGAAAACCATTTTTTTTTTAATTGAGTTTTAATATAAACTTTGTAAAAAAAGATTGTTGTCTTTATTTTTGTGTATTTATTGTCAACATGATTGATGGGTATTTTTCCTTATCCTTCTATAAAAGGTAGTATGTTTTATTTTTGTAAAAGGGGGACCTTAAGAAACTTTTATATAATAGAGCTTTTAATATAAGTAAAGAATTCTATAAAGATTATCTGAATAGTGTGTTGAAGGCCAATGTTATCTCTCAATTGCATGTTGATATCTTAAATTTAAATGGTTATTTGCATTTTTGAACTACATTTTTCTGTTAAAGGGTTGTTAATTTGTGATAATGCTAGATTAACTAAAAGGATCTTAGGTATGCTTCATTTTATTTGCTCTGTATTTAGATGTGTTAATGTTATTCAAGTTAACAATGGAAATTTTTTAAAGTAAACCTAGTTCTTACTTATGATTTTATATTCCCTTTGATGCTTTCCTGATTTGTGATGCAATCTGATTTTACACTATTTTACATCATAAAGTGGTTCATGTATGTTCAAGATAATTATAACTTTGTCATAATGTCTGAGATAGAATATTGCAATTATTTTTTTCTTTCTGCCCTACCTTTCCTCTTTTGCCCCCTTTTTTTAATGATTCACTTTAGCTTAGATTTCACTATAAATATTCATTTAGAATAGTTGTAGTTAAAATTCTAATCATGATCCATCATCAAAAACAAAGTTATACATAAATTCAAGACCAAGGTGGCTCCCAACCACCAAATCATATAAATATTGTGGACAGCTCTTACATCACTCTACTTCTTTTCCATCATAAGTAATTATAATTATCACAAACTGCAACTCATGCCATGGACTCTCAAAATCTTAAAACGAGAAGTGTTCTTCAACACTAAGAGAACCTGTGAGGTAAATGGAATCATCAACAAGAAGCTCTATTTGTGATAGAAGGAGGGTAAATCTTTATTAATTTGTAAGATCTTTATTGGTTTTAGTGTGTTTTGATCAAAGATCAGTGTATTATTTACATATTTTTGTAATTATTTGCTCATTTGTGTAAATTTCATTAATCTTCATGATTTCAGACTGGTCTTTGTGCTTATTTAGACAAATATTGTTATTATTTGAAGATATATGGTAAGTTCTGGTAAGGATAGCTTAATATTTGAAAATATGAAGTATTTGAGGTTAGAATAACTTGTTTTGATCAAAGATTAGTATATCTTTTAAAAATATGGGTTTATTTGAACTTAAGATTATAAAAACTAACCATATTTATGTAATTAAGGATATATTTTTTTGGCTAGCCTAATTAAAATTTGATGTCCTTTGTTATTCTTTATATACATCTTTACAAAATTAGCTTAATGTGTAAGCTTAATCCTTGTTCTTTATAAATATTTACTTGACACATCATATTTCAAACATGATATTCAATCTTCAAGCTGAAATTATCGAAGGTAAGATTACTGTGAGAAAAAATCTTCGTGCTCCCAATCTACTTCACCAACTTAGGGTACTCATATGTTCAAGATATGGCTTGGCTAGGTGGCTCTTCAATCAATGTACCAATTATAGTGCATGATCTTCCTCAAAATCTAGAAAGGTATTTGCCTTCTTTAAACCCAAATAATGTTGTTACTACTGAAGAACATAGTAAATCATTCAAAGCTACTCTAAGATTCCTCAATGTAATTCATGAAGACATAGCCTCTAGATTATTTCCATTTAATTTTAAAGATGTTATCTATGAATGGTTTCTTAACCTTTTAGAGGATTGCATTACTAGATAGAATGATTTTAAAAATATGTTTATTGATCAATTTGGCAAAATTGTTAGTCCATGCATTCTGTAACAACAGTTCACCACCATTAGAAAAGATGTTAATGAAACCATCGGATACTTTAATATTAGGTTTCAAAAGATGTTTAACAAGATTGTATCACCTTATAGACCTGAATAGGTTTAGCCTTAAAGATTTATAAGGATGTTATAGATCCTTTAACCTCTATGTTCCTAAAAAGATATCTTATAATCATGAATGCATTAACCCAGGCCTATTCTGAAGTTGTAGTCATTAATGACCAAATGCATCCCTATATTTAGATGGAATATTATTTGCTTAATGTCAATTCAAATTGACCTATATATAATGATCCAGACAACAATTCAGATGACAATTCGGGTGATGGGTCTACCCTAATTGATTGCGAAACTTCTAGGAGCCATAATTTTTGCACCGTAGCTCCAATTGACTCATCGTTTAAACCTTTGGAAAGATAATAATGAGGGGAATGTTGTGAGATGGAATTAATATTTTATCAATGAAGTTTGACCCCTTAAAACCCAATGGAAGTGTCCCAAATTTCAATTTTAATAGTGCAGTCTAAAAATAGTAATTCCTCAAATTATGTATTATTGTAAATTGTGGAAGTTGAGCCAATTCATATCCCTTGAGATAGGTGACCTTTCACATCCTCCCCACACCTTAAAAACATGTATAAATGAAGATGTAACCCAAAATGGAAATCAGACATCTCTTCTCAGAGATAAGCATATGTTTGGGTCTGTAAATTTGATCAATAAAACATCTCTTATCAGAGATAGCATTATTTGAATTGTTTTGTTCTTATTTCTTGAATTGTCTTTCAACCAAAGATTTTTAGTTTTGGATTAGTGGTATTAGAGTGGTTTGTATTTAGAGTGTATGATCCCAAGGATGAGGTTATATTATAGGAAGCTTAGGTGGAAAAGAGAACAAGTAGAATATCCACCTATTCGCTCTAAATGACTTCAAATGGTAGAAAACATCGAGGCGTCTGATACTTTAAATGAAATGCTGAATAAAGCCCTCCAACAACAACAAGTAAAGATGCTACAAAAAATTTCTCAAATTCTCCAACAAATCTCGATGGGAAATTTTGGCTCCTCATCTGCACCCGCACATCCTTTCAGTGCCCCAACACCGTTCAAAGTTTAGGTGAATTTTGATATCCCTAAATTTGAAGGAAAAATCAATGCTGATGTAGTAGAAAATTGGTTGGATCAATTTTCATCTTATTTTTTTGTAAATAAATTCACTGATAAAGAGAAGACTACTTTTGCTCTTTGGAAAGCATCATTGCCTGTCAAAAATTGGTGGGAAGTGCACAAAAAGAGATTAAGTGTAGATGATATTGGCCTTGAGATGGAACCTACATGGGATGATTTCATAGATGCTATAAAGGAAGAATACTACCCCATTAGAGCATATGACAATCTATATATAGAGTGGCAATAACTTTGCCAAGGTAAGGAATAACCTATTCAAGATTACACTAACGTTTTTCATTCTCTATCTGTGAGATTAGGCATCCAAAAAAGTGAGAAACATAAGGTTCTCAAATATCATGGCAGACTACAATGGTAAATATGGGGAGAAATGGAACTCTTCAATTTGGAAACCATCAGTGAGGCATACAAGTTCGTAGTGAAGGTTGAGTAGAAGGATAGAAGAATGAATATAAAGAATCAGTCTTCAAAATGAAAAAGTGACAAAGATGGTAAAACATGAGGCAAAAATTGGAAGCAAAAGGAAGGAAAGATTGGGAAGTGGTGTGATTATCACAAATCTGGAACTCACTCCAAAGAAGAATGTCGAGCTATCAAATCACTACTTTCTAAGTCACAATCCTCAACATCTACTGCTTTACCTCATCTAGACCCTATAGTTGAAGAGGTTGAAGAATAAATTATAGATACTAATCCTAAAGCCATTGTTGCTTCATCATAGACACATGACGAGATGCTAGATGACAAGGAAAGGTTGTTTCACTCTAAGTTATGGGTGAAAGGTAAGCCTCTGCATTTCATTATTGACAGTGGAAGTCAAAAGAATTTAATCTCTACTAATGTTGTGAAAATCCTAAATCTATCCATGAAGCCTCACCTAAAATCCTCACCTAAAACCATATAGTATTGGATGGTTGAGTCCAGGGAGAAACCTCCATGTCACCCACCAATGTCTTCTCTCATATGCAATACAACCTTTCCAAGATGAGGTCTTATGTGATGTGGTCAATCTAGATGTTTGTGATGTACTCTTTGGTCATATATTCATGTATGATTGACATGGTATATATGAATTGAGAACTAGAAGGATCACTCTCACTCTTGGAACATGGTGCTATAGGGTGCCATAACTACCACCTTCTACATCTGTCTCTCTCATTAATGCCAAGAAATTTTTTCTCATGGTGGTCAAGCCACATGAATCCAAAAGAGACAATGTTATATCCCTAACTACATAAACAACACAATAATAGAAGCAAACAGATGTTGAGCTGAAGAATATCATGGCCTTCCTTCCACAAACTGATGGTCAGATACAAATGGTGAACAATCAGGCCCTGCACAGTTCCATAAAGCATAGTCCCTTCCAAGTATGCATCAGGAATCAAATAGAAGTAAAAAAACCACACTTGATGACAAATCTTGATCCAATGGGGACCATTGATTCTCAAGGAGGAATGATCCAGACAATAATTTAGAGACAATTCGGGTGATGGGTCCACCCCAATTGATGATGAAACTTTCGGGAGCCATAACTTTTGCACCGTAGCTCCAATTAACTCACCATTTGAACCGTTGGAAAGATAATAATTAGGGGAACATTGTGAGATGGAATTGAGATTTTCTTAATGTAATTTTACCCCCTAAAACCTAAAGGAATTGTCCCAAATTTCAATTTTAATAGTGCAGTCTAAAAATAGTAAGTTACTAAAAATAGTAATTCCTTGAATTTTGTATTGTTTTAAATCATGGAAGTCGAACCAATTCATCTCCCTAAATATTGGTGACCTTCCACATCCTCTCCACACCTTAAAAACATGTATAAATGAAGATGTAACCTAAAATGGAAATTAGAAATCTCTTCTCAAAGATAAGCATGTGTTTGGGTCTGCAAATTTGTTCAATAAAACATCTATTATCAGAGATAGCATTATTTGGATTATTTTGTTCTTGTTTCTTAAATTATATTTAAACCAAATCTTTTCAATTTTGGATCAGTGGTATCAGAGCATTTTGTCTTTAGAGTGTATGATCCTGAGGATGAGGTTAGATTATAAGAAGCTTGGGTGGAAAATAGAACCATTAGAATATCCTCCTATTCACTCCAAATGACTTCAAATGACAAAAAACACCGACGCATCTGATCCTTTCAAGGAAATGGTGAATGAAGCCCTTTAACAGCAACAAGCACAAATGTTACAACAATTCACTCAAATTTTCCAACAAACCTCAATGGGAAATATTGGCTCATCATCCACACCCACACATCCTTTCAGTGCCCCAACACCCTTCAAGGTTTAGGTGAATTTTTATATCCCTACATTGAAGGAAAAATCAATGCTAATGTAGTAGAAAATTGGCTGGATCAATTGTCATCTTATTTTTCTATAAATAAATTCATTGATAAAGAGAAGATTACTTTTGATCTTTTGGAAGCATCATTGCCTGTCAAAAATTGGTGGGAAGTGTAAAAAAAGAGATTCAATGTAGATGATATTGGCCTTGAGATGGAACCTACATGGGATGATTTCATAGATGCTGTAAAGGAAGAATACTACCCCATTGGATCATATGACAATCTGTATATAGAGTGGCAACAACTTCACCAAGGTAAGGAACAATTTATTCAAGATTATACTGATATTTTTCATTCTCTATCTGGGAGATTGGGCATCCAAGAAATTTAGAAACACAAGGTTCTCAAATATCATGGTAGACTACAATGGTACATACGGGGAGAAATGGAACTCTTCAATTTGGAAACCATCGGTGAGGCATACAATTTTGTAGTGAAGATTGAGCAGAAGCATGGAAGAATGAATATAAAGAATCAGTCTTCAAAATGGAAAAGTGAAAAAGAAGGTCAAACACGAGGCCAAAATTGGAAGCAAAAGGAAGGAAAGATGAGGAAGTGGTGTGATTATCACAAATCTAGAACTCACTCCAAAGAAGAATGTCGAGCTATCAAATCAACGCTTTCTAAGTCACAATCCTCAACATCTACTACTCTACCTCATATAGAGCTTGTAGTTAAAGAGGTTAAAGAAGAAATTATAGATGTTGATCCTAAAGCCATTGTTACTTCATCACAGACACATGATGAGATTCTATATGACAAGGAAAGGTTGTTTCACTCTAAGTTATGGGTGAAAGGTAAGCCCCTTCATTTCATTCTTGATAGTGGAAGTAAAAAGAATTTAATCTCTACTAATGTTGTGAAAAGCCTAAATCTATCCATAAAGCCTCACCCAAAACCATATAGTATTAGATGGTTGACTCCAAGGATAAACCTACATGTCACCCATCAATGTCTTCTCTCATATGCAATACAACCTTTCCAAGATGAGGTCATATGTAATGTGGTCAATCTAGATGTTTGTGATGTACTCCTTAGTTAGTCATTCATGTATGATCGACATTGTATATATGAATCAAGTACTAGAAGGATCACTCTCACTCTTGGAACATAGCATTATAGAGTACCAAAAGTACCACCTTCTACATCTGTCTCTCTGATTAGTGCCAAGAAATTTGTTCTCATGGTGGTCAAGCTAGAGGAATTCAAAAGGGCTGATGTTACAGCCCTGACTACACAAACAACACAACAACAAAATAAAATAGATGCTGAGATGAAGAAGTTCATAGCCTTCCATCCACAGACTAATGGTCAGACAAAAATGGTCAACAATCGGGCCCTGCATAGTTCTATAAATCATAGTCCCTTCCAAGTATGCATCAGGAATCAAATCAAAGTATAACTACCACACTTGATGACAAATCTTACTGCAATGGGGACCATTTCTGATCAAGGAGGGAAGAATGATCTGGACAATAATTCAAATGATAATTTGGGTGATGGGTCCACCCCAATTGATGACAAAACTTTCAGGAGCCATAAATTTTGCACCGTAGCTCTAATTGACTCGCCATTTGAACCGTTGGAAAGCTAATAATGAGGGGAACATCATGATATGGCATTGATCTTTGATTAATGAAGTTTGACCCCTTAAACCCCAATGGAAGTGTCCCAAATTTCAATTTTAATAATGTAGTCTAAAAATAGTAAGTTACTAAAAATAGTAATTCCTCGAATTTTGTATTGTTGTAAATCGTGGAAGTTGAACCAATTCATATCCCTTGAGATTGGTGACCTTCCACATCCTCTCCACACCTTCAAAACATGTATAAATGAAGATGTAACCTAAAATTCAAATCAAACATCACTTCTCAGAGATAAGCATATCTTTGAGTCTGCAAATTTGATCAATAAAACATCTCTTATCAGAGATAGCATTATTTGAATTATTTTGTTCTTGTTTCTTGAATTATCTTTCAACCAAAGCTTTTGAGTTTTGGATCAGTGGTATCATATTGGTTTGTCTTTAGAGTGTATGATTCTAAGGATGAGGTTAGATTATAGGAATCTTGGGTGGAAAATAGAACCAGTAGAATATCCACCTATTCACTCCAAATGACTTCAAATGGTAGACAACACCGAGGCATCAGATCATTTCAAATAAATGGTGAATGAAGCCTTTAAATAGAAATAAGTGTAGATGCTACAATAATTCACTCAAATTCTCTGACAAATCTTGATGTTAAATTTTAGCTCCTCATCTACACCCACACATCCTTTCAGTGCCCTAACACCTTTCAAGGTTCAGGTGAATTTTGATATCCCTACATTTGAAGGAAAAATCAATGCTAATGTAGTAGAAAATTGGTTGGATCAATTATCATCTTATTTTTTAATAAATAAATTAACTGATAAAGAGAAGATTACTTTTACTCTTCTAAAAGCATCATTGCTTATTAAAAATTGGTGGGAAGTGTACAAAAAGAGATTCAGTGTAGATGATATTAGCCTTGAGATGGAACCTACATGGGATGATTTCATAGATGCTGTAAAGGAAGAATACTACCCCATTGGAGCATATGAAAATCTATATATAGAGTGGAAACAACATAGCCAAGGTAAGGAACAATCTATTTGAGATTACACTGACATTTTTCATTCTCTATCTGTGAGATTGGGCATCCAAGAAAGTGAGAAACACAAGGTTCTCAAATATCATGGTAGACTACAATGGTACATACGGGGAGAAATGAAACTCTTCAATTTGGAAACCATCGGTGAGGCATACAAGTTCATAGTGAAGATTGAAGAGAAGCATGGAAGAATGAATATAAAGAATTAGTATTCAAAATGGAAAAGTCATAAAGAAGGTCAAACACGAGGCCAAAATTGGAAGCCAAAGGAAGGAAAGACTGGGAAGTTGTGTGATTATAACAAATTTGGAACTCACTCCAAAGAAAAATGTTGACCTATCAAATCACTACTTTTTGAGTCACAATCCTCAACATCTACTACTCTACCTCATATAAACCCTGCAGTTGAAGAGGTTGAAGAAGAAATTATAGATGTTGATCCTGAAGCCATTTTTTTTTGATCACAGACACATGATGAGATGCTAGATGACAAGGAAAGGTTGTTTCACTCTAAGTTATGGGTGAAAGGTAAGCCTCTACATTTCATTCTTGATAGTGGAAGTCAAAAGAATTTAATCTCTACTAATGTTGTGAAAAGCCTAAGTTTTTCCATGAAGCCTCACCCAAAACCATACAGTATTGGATGGTTGAGTCCAGGGAGAAACCTCCGTGTCACCCACCAATGTCTTCTCTCATATGCAATACAAAATTTCCAAAATGAGGTCTTATGTGATGTGGTCAATATAGATGTTTGTGAAGTACTTTTTGGTTAGCCATTCATGTATGAAAAACATGGTATATATAAATCAAGAACTAGAAGGTTCACTCTCACTCTTGGAACATGATGCTACAAGGTACTAGAAGTACCACCTTCTACATTTGTCTCTCTAATTAGTGCCAAGAAATTTGTTCTCATGGTGGTCAAGCCATAGGAATCTAAAAGGGTTGGTGTTACAACCCTGAATACACAAACAACACAACAATAGAAGCAAATAGATGCTGAGATGAAGAAGTTCATAGACTTCCATCCGTAGACTGATGGTAAGAGAAAAATGGTGAACAATCAGGCCCTGCATAGTTCCATAAATCACAATCCCTTCTAAGTATGCATTGGGAATCAAATCAAAGTAAAACTACCACACTTGATGACAAATCCTGATGCAATGGGGACCATTACTTCTCAAGGAGGGAGTAATGATTTGGACAACAATTCAGATGACAATTTGGGTGATGGGTCCACCCTAATTGATGACAAAACTTCTAGGAGCCATAACTTTTGCACCATAGCTCCAATTGGTTTACCGTTTGAACCATTGGAAATATAATAATGTGGGGAAAATTTTGAGATGGCATTGAGATTTTCTCAATGAAGTTTGACATCTTAAAACCCAATGGAAGTGTCCCAAATTTTAATTTTAATAGTGCAGTCTACAAATATTAAGTTACTAAAAATAGTAATTCCTCAAATTCTATATTGTTGTAAATCATGGAAATCAAAAAAATTCATCTCCCTCAATATTGGTGACCTTACACATCCTTTCCACACCTTAAAAACATGTATAAATGAAGATGTAACCTGAAATGGAAATCAGACATCTCTTCTTAGAGATAAGCATATGTTTGGGTCTACAAATTTGATTAATAAAACATCTCTTATAAGAGATATCATTATTTGAATTGTTTTGTTCTTGTTTCTTGAATTATCTTTCAACCAAATATTTTGAGTTTTGGATCAGTGGTATTAGATGGTTTTTCTTTAGAGTGTATGATCCTGAGGACAAGGTCAAATTATAGGAAGCTTGGGTAGAAAATAGAACTAGTAGAATATCAAGCTATTCACTCCAAATGACTTCAAATGGTAGACAACATTGAGGCCTTTGATCCTTTCAAGGAAATGGTGAAAGAAGCCCTCCAATAGTAACAAGCATAGATGCTAAAACAATTCACTCAAATTCTCCAACAAATCTCGATGGGAAATTTTGGCTCCTCATTCACACCTGCAAATCCTTTCAGTGCCCCAACACCCTTCAAGGTTCAGGTGAATTTTGATAACCCTGCATTTGAAGGAAAAATCAATGCTGATGTAGTAGAAAATTGGTTGGATCAATTTTCATCTTAATTTTCTATAAATAAATTCACCAATAAAGAGAAGATTACTTTTGCTCTTTTGAAAGCATTATTGCTTGTCAAAAATTGCTGGGAAGTGTACAAAAAGAGATTCAATGCAGATGATATTGTCCTTGAGATAGAACTTACATGGGATGATTTCATAGATGCTGTAAAGGAAGACTACTACCCCAGTGGAGCATATGACAATCTGTATATAGAGTGGCAACAACTTAGCCAAGGTAAAGAACAATCTATTCAAGATTAGATTGACATTTTTCATTCTCTATCTCTGAGATTGGGCATCCAAGAAAGTTAGAAACACAAGGTTCTCAAATATCATGGTGGACTACAATGGTACATACAGGGAGAAATGAAACTCTTGAATTTGGAAACCATCAGTGAAACATACAAGTTCATAGTGAAGATTGAACATAAGCATGGAAGAATGAATATAAAGAATCAGTCTTCAAAATGGATAAGTGACAAAGAAGGACAAACATGAGGCCAAAATTGGAAGCAAAAGGAAGGAAATACTGGGAAGTGGTGTGATTATCACAAATCTAGAACTCACTCCAAAGAAAAATGTTAACCTATCAAATCACTACTTTCTGAGTCACAATCCTCAACATCTACTGCTCTACCTCATATAGACCCTGCAGTCGAAGAGGTTGAAGAAGAAATTATAGATACTAATCCTAAAGCCATTGTTGCTTCATCACAGACACACAACGAGATGTTAGATGACAAGGAAAGGTTATTTCTCTCTAAGTTATGAGTGAAAGGTAATCCTCTAAATTTCATTCTTGATAGTGGAAGTCGAAAGAATTTAATATCTGCTAATGTTGTGAAAAGTCTAAATCTATCCAAGAAGCCTAACCCAAAACCATACAGTATTGGATGGTTGAGTCCAAGGAGAAACCTTCGTGTCACCCACTAATGTCTTCTCTGATATGCAATACAACCTTTCCAAGATGAGGTCTTATGTGATGTGGTCAATCTTGATGTTTTTGATGTACTCTTTAGTTATCCATTCATGTATGATAAACATGGTATATGTTAATCAAGAACTAGAAGGTTCACTCTCACTCTTGGAACACGATGCCATAGGGTACTAGAAGTACCACCTTCTACATCTGTCTCTCTGATTAGAGCCAAGAAATTTGTTCTCATGGGGGTCAAGACATAGAAATCCAAAATGGTCAATGTTATAGCCCTGACTACACAAATAACACAGTAACATAAGAAAATAGATGCCAAGCTGAAGAAGTTCATTGCCTTCCATCCACAGACTGATGGTAAGATAAAAATAGTGAACAATCAGGCCCTACACAGTTCCATAAATCACAGTCCCTTCCAAGTATGCATTAGGAATCAAATCATAGTAAAAATACCACACTTGATGACAAATCTTGATGTAATGGGGACCATTGCTTCTCAAGGATGGAGGAATGATCTGGACAACAATTCAGATGACAATTTGGGTGATGGGTCCACCCCAATTGATGATGAAACTTCTGGGAGCCATAACTTTTGCTCCGTAGCTCTAATTGACTCGCCATTTGAACCATTGGAAATATAATAATGAGGGGAAAATTTTGAGATGGCATCGAGCTCCGGTCTATGAAGTTTGACATCTTAAAACCCAATGGAAGTGTCCCAAATTTTAGTTTTAAAAGTGCAGTCTAAAAATAGAAAGTTACTAAAAATAGTAATTCCTCGAATTTTGTATTGTTGTAAATCATGGAACTCAAATCAGTTCATCTCCCTCAAGATTGGTGACCTTCCACATCCTCCCCACACCTTCAAAACATGTATAAATGAAGATGTAACCTAAAATGGAAATCAGACATCTCTTCTCAGAGATAAGCATATGTTTGGGTCTGCAAACTTGATCAATAAAACATCTCTTATCAGGGATGGCATTATTTGAATTGTTTTATTCTTGTTTCTTGAATTATCTTTCAACCAAATCTTTTGTGTTTTTGATCATTGGTATTAGAGTGGTTTGTCTTTAGAGTGTATGGTCCTGAGGATGAGGTCAGATTATAGGAAGCTTGGGTGGAAAATAGAACCTGTAAAATATCCACCTATTCACTCCAAACAACTTCAAATGGTGGACAACACCGAGGCATCCAATCCTTTCAAGGAAATGGCGAATTAAGCCCTCCAACAGCAATAAGAGTAGATGATACAATAATTCAATCAAATTCTCCAACAAATCTTGATGGGAAATTATGGCACCTCTTCTATACCTGCACATCCTTTCAGTGCCCCAACACCCTTCAAGGTTCAGGTGAATTTTGATAACCCTACATTTGAAGTAAAAAACAATGTTGATGCAGTAGAAAATTGGTTGGATCAATTTTCATCTTATTTTTCTATAAATAAATTCACCGATAAAGAGAAGATTACTTTTTCTCTTCTAAAAGCATCATTTCCTATCAAAATTTGGTGGGAAGTGTACAAAAAGAGATTCATTGCAGATGATATTTGCCTTGAGATGGAACCTACATGGGATTATTTCATAGATGTTGTAAAGGAATAATACTAACCCATTAGACCATATGACGATCTGTATATAGAGTGGCAAAAAGTTTACCAAGGTAAGGAATAATCTATTCAAGATTACACTGACATTTTTCATTCTCTATTTGTGAGATTGGGCATCCAAGAAAGTGAGAAACACAAGGTTCTCAAATATCATGGTGGACTATAATGGTACATATGGGGAGAAATGGAACTCTTCAATTTGGAAACCATCAGTGAGGCATACAAGTTCATATTGAAGATTGAGTAGAAGCATGGAAGAATGAATATAAAGAATAAGTCTTCAAAATGGAAAATTAACAAAGAAGGTCAAACACGAGGCCAAAATTGGAAGCAAAAGGAAGTAAAGACTGGGAAGTGGTGTGATTATCAAAAATTTAGAACTCACTCCAAAGAAGAATGTCGAGCTATCAAATCACTACTTTCTAAGTCACAATCCTCAATATCTATTGCTCTACCTTATATAGGCCCTATAGTTGAAGAGGTTAAAGAAGAAATTATAGATGCTGATCTTGAAGCCATTATTGCTTCATCACAGACACACGATGAGATGCTAGATAACAAGGAAAGGTTGTTTCAATCTAAGTTATGGGTGAAAGGTAAGCCTCTACATTTCATTCTTGATAGTGGAAGTCAAAAGAATTTTATCTCTACTAATGTTATCAAAAGTATAAATCTTTCCATGAAGCCTCACCCAAAACCATATAGTATTGGATGGTTGAGTCCAGGGAGAAACCTGCGTGTCACCCACCAATGTCTTCTCTCATATGCAATACAACCTTTCCAAGATGAGGTCTTATGTGATGTGGTCAATCTACATGTTTGTGATGTACTCTTTGGTCAGTCATTCATGTATGATCAACATGGTATATATGAATCAAGAACTAGAAGGATCACTCTCACTCTTGGAACACAGTGTTACAGGGTACCAAAAGTACCACCTTTTACATCTATCTCTCTAATTAGTGCCAAGAAATTTGTTCTCATGGTGGTCAAGCCAAAGGAATCCAAAAGGGCCAATGTTACATCCTTAACTACACAAAAAACACAATAATAGAATAAAATAGATGCTGAGCTGAAGAAGTTTACGGCCTTGCATCCATAGACTGATGGTTAGATAGAAATGGTGAACAATCGGGCCTTGCATAGTTCCATAAATCACATTTCCTTCTAAGTACACATTAGGAATCAAATCAAAGTACAACTACCACACTTGATGAAAAATCTTGATGCAATGGGGACCATTTCTTCTCAAGGAGGGAGGAATGATACGGACAATAATTCAAATGACAATTGGGGTGATGGGTCCACCCCAATTGATGATGAAACTTCTGGAAGCCATAACTTTTGCACCGTAGCTCCAATTGACTTGACGCGTGAACCGTTGGAAAGATAATGATGAGGGGAATGTCATGAGATGACATTGAGCTTCACTAAATGAAGTTTGAGCCCATAAAAATCAATGTAAGTGTCCTAAATTTCAATTTTAATAATGTTGTCTAAAAAAAGTAAGTTTCTAAAAATAGTAATTCCTCAAATTTTGTATTGTTGTAAATCATGGAAGTCAAACAAATTCATCTCCATCAAGATTGGTGACCTTACACATCCTCCCCACACCTTCAAAACATGTATAAATGAAGATGTAACCCAAAATGGAAATTAGACATCTCTTCTCAGAGATAAGCATATGTTTAGGTCTATAAATTTGATCAATAAAACATCTCTTATCAGAGATAGCATTATTTGAATTGTTTTGTTCTTGTTTCTTGAATTATCTTTCAACCAAATATTTTGAGTTTTGGATCCATGGTATTAGTGTGGTTTGTATTTAAAGTGTATGATCCTGAGGATGATGTCAAATTATGGGAAGCTTGGGTGGCAAATAGAACCAATAGAATATCCACCTATTCACTCCAAACGAATTCAAATGGTGAACAACACTGAAGCATTTGATCCTTTCAAGGAAATGGTGAATGAATCCCTCCAACAACAAAAAGCGTAGATGCTACAAAAAAATTCTCAAATTATACAATAAATCTTGATGGGAAATTCTAGCTCCTCATCCACACTTGCACATCTTTTCAGTTCCCCAACACCCTTCAAGGTTTAGGGTAATTTTGATATCCCTACATTTGAAGGAAAAATCAATGTTGATGCTGTAAAAAATTGGTTGGATCAATTGTCATCTTATTTTTCTATAAATAAATTCATGGATAAAGAGAAGATTAATTTTGCTCTTCTGAAAGCAACATTACTTGTCAAAAATTGGTGAGAAGTGTACAAAAAGAGATTCAGTGTAGAAGATATTGGCCTTGAGATGGAACCTACATGGGATGATTTCATAGTTGTTGTAGGGAAGAATACTACCCCATTGGAGCATATGATGATCTGTATATAGAGTGGCAACAACTTCACCAAGGTAAGGAACAATCTATTCAAGATTACACTGACATTTTTCATTCTCTAACTGCGAGATTGGGCATCCAAAAAAGTGTGAAACACAAGGTTCTCAAATATCATGGCAGACTATAATGGTGCATACAGGGAAAAATAGAACTCTTTAATTTGGAAACCATCAGTGAGACATACAAGTTCGCAGTGAAGATTGAGCAGAAGCATCAAAGAATGAATATAAAGAATCATTATTCAAAATGGAAAAGTGACAAATAAGGTTAAACATGAGTCCAAAATTGGAAACAAAAGGAAGGAAAGACTGAGAAGTGGTGTGATTATCACAAATATTGAACTCACTCCAAAGAAGAATGTTGAGCTATCAAATCACTGCTTTTTGAGTCACAATCCTCAACATCTACTACTCCACCTCATACAAACCCTACAGTTGAAGAGGTTAAAGAAGAAATTATAGATGCTGATCTTGAAGCCATTATTGCTTCATCACAGACACACGATGAGATGCTAGATAACAAGGAAAGGTTGTTTCAATCTAAGTTATGGGTGAAAGGTAAGCCTCTACATTTCATTCTTGATAGTGGAAGTCAAAAGAATTTTATCTCTACTAATGTTATCAAAAGTATAAATCTTTCCATGAAGCCTCACCCAAAACCATATAGTATTGGATGGTTGAGTCCAGGGAGAAACCTGCGTGTCACCCACCAATGTCTTCTCTCATATGCAATACAACCTTTCCAAGATGAGGTCTTATGTGATGTGGTCAATCTAGATGTTTGTGATGTACTCTTTGGTCAGTCATTCATGTATGATCAACATGGTATATATGAATCAAGAACTAGAAGGATCACTCTCACTCTTGGAACACAGTGTTACAGGGTACCAAAAGTACCACCTTTTACATCTATCTCTCTAATTAGTGCCAAGAAATTTGTTCTCATGGTGGTCAAGCCACAAGAATCCAAAAAGGCTGATGTTACAGCCATAACTACACAAACAACACAAAAATAGAAGCAAATAGATGCCGAGCTAAAGAATTTCATGGCATTCCATCCACAAACTGATGGTTAGATAGAAATGGTGAACAATCGAGCCCTGCACAGTTCCATAAATCACAGTCCCTTCCAAGTATGCATCAGGAATCAAATCAAAGTAAAAATATCACACTTGATGAAAAATATTGATGAAATGGGGACAATTTCTTCTCAAGGAGGGAGGAATGATCTGGACAACAATTTAGATGACAATTCGGGTGATGGGTCCACCCCAATTGATGACGAAACTTTTGGGAGCCATAACTTTTACACCGTAGCTCCAATTGACTCACCGTTTAAACCATTGGAAAGATAATAATGATTGGAAAATTGTGAGATGGAATTGAGATATTATCAATGATGCTTTAACCCCTAAAACCTAATGTAAGTGTTCCAAATTTTGATTTTAATAGTGCAGTCTAAAAATAGTAAGTTACTAAAAATAGTAATTCCTTGAATTCTGTATTGTTGTAAATTGTGGAAGTCGAACCAATTCATCTCCCTCGATATTGGTGACCTTGAACATCCTCTCAACACCTCCAAAACATGTATAAATGAATATGTAACTTGAAATGGAAGTCAGACATCTCTTCTCAGAGATAAGCATATGTTTGGGTCTTCAAATTTGATCAATAAAACATCTCTTATCAGAGATAACATTATTTGAATTGTTTTGTTCTTTTTTCTTGAATTATCTTTCAAACAAAGCTTTTTAGTTTTGGATCATATAATATCTTACCTAATATGCCTACTTTAACCTCAGTTCAAAACCATTTTCTCTTAATTCATACATATATTGGCCAAAAACTAGAGTTCTTGAATAGTACTACAAGTGGATTTCATCTACAAAATCATAGAACTCCAATGCCCAAAGCTAGTAATATTGCTATATTTCATGATCCTAAGACACAAAAGTATTAAAATGACTTGATATTAGAAATGATCCAAAAATTTAACTCTAATTTTCTACAGTTGCAAGAACAAGTAGAAAATAAAAGGGAAAGTTATGTCAAAAATTACGCTTCTCAAAGGTTAAATAAGCATCCAAATGAATTTTATAGTAGAAATAATGTATTGTTTTAAGATGTATACATGAGTTTCAATGATATTATTTTGGTTTATCATTGGAATATTTTTGAAACTTTTGAAATTGTACCTAATCAAGACTTTGCTACAAGGACATCTACTTTTACAAAAGTATCTCAAGGTTTCATACAAGTGATTTATTTTTCATTTGAGTATGCAGATGAAGACAAAGATGAGAAAATTAAATAAATTTCAATTGAATATTAATAAGAATTCATCATTGGTACATCTATAGATGAAGAAGAAGAGTTTTTGAAAGTAGATATGGATCAAATACAAGATGATCTTTCTATAGAAGGCAGCCAATGAGCATCCCACATAGGTTTATTTATAAAATAGAGAATACCTCTAAAGATAATGATATTTTTTAGTAGTCATACTATGATTTTATAAATGGGATAAAAGAGATGGAGATAGTAGATGATAGAATGTGATAACACATAGATGCTTTATCTGAGAATTTCACCAATAATCTAGAGCCCCCAGAAGATGATATTATTTGGGATGAATCAAACCAAGACAAGATGAAGCTTGATTAGACAACAAAGTTTCCTTTGTTCAATAAATATGAAGATGAGGCACGTGAATCAAATCAAGAATTATCATATGAATTCATTAAGAAGCTTGCAATATGGGACCAATATGTTTCTCATGATGAGATTTTGGATGGACATCATTCAGTTGATCAAGATGAAGATGCCTTTTGGGATGAATTGGAATATTTTTGTGTAAATATTGGTAGTCCACTTCCATCTCATAAATAACCTAATGAAGACATTAGTCTAAAGATGCAAGATGAGCTGTCATTATTGAGTGAAGATGATATAGACAATACCTATCTATGAATGAAGTAGAACTAGTAATCCTATAAAGTAGGAGATTTTAGGAAGAAGATAATTAGGTCTAAGAGTCATATCTTTGATCCATGCATCTGAGGAGACTGATAGGAGATCAATTCACACCATTTAAAAGACATAAGCATATAAATTCCCCCATCTTTAAGAAGAGGATATCAAAAAACACTCAAGTTTCAAAGTGTTGTAGTAGATTAAATAATTTTCCATTTGATCCCAGAGGTAAGTATTTTATGAAGTTAGTATAAGGCATAGATTAGTTTCTTTCCCATTATTTATTTTTCATTTTTTCATTCCTGTCCTTTGTTTGTGTATAAGCATCGATATATTTATTTGCTTCTTTTTTCAATTCCTTCTTTATTGCTTCATGTTGTGAGTTTACTTTTGTTGCTTTGTTACTTGCTCTTAATAAGTCCTTTTGAGATAGTTGTAGCTCAAAGTTTTTCAAATTTGCTTGAAATTCCAAGATATTTTAGAATGAAGGTATGAACCTCAAACTCATGTTGACCATAGTTTGAAGTACAAGCTTAATGCCATGATTTAGGGAAACTGGTAAAGACTAATAAATAAGTTAAATATTTTATACAAACTTGTACATTATCTTGACCTAAACTTGATTTTAAGAAGAATTGTGTGTGTGGAATGAAATATTGACCTAATAAAACATAACCATGCTTAAACTTAACAAACATCCTTTCCTATGACAAAGGTCACAACCAAAGGCAATTCTCTGAAAATAAATCATTTGATCAAATCCCTAAACCTAACTAACCTGGTTCCCAACATTTGCTAGAAGCCCAAAAAAAATTATTGTAAAATCAAAAGCTTCCCAAGAAAAGGTGATTTTGGTAATATCCATTGGGGCTATGGACACTTGGCTAGTAATGGAGCAAAGCCATGAATGAAACCAAAGGCATCTATGTCAAGGTTATGGATGTCTGACTGGTAATAGAGCAATGCCTAAACCTCTCTTAAGCTAAAAACATTATTCTTAATCAATATCTAAATATGATCCCAATTAGATGTTAATGATTAAAGGTATGAAACCTGGACGTTGCTTCCTAAATCCCATGGTAAATAGTAAGTGAAATCTAAGCACACACACAACATGGCTATGTTTTAAACATTTGATCTTAATTCTACATACACAAAACTTATTTTGACCATGAATTGGTCTTGATGATGGCATTAATAAAGTGGGATACATGGCTTATTTATCTATCTAAACTAAAGTCTTTAGGTTCTAACATATTGCTATCTTTTCCCTGTGAGTCATCATTTGTTGAGGCTAACATACCCCCATTTTCTTGAAAATTGGGACCCTTGAGATGATTTTAACCTTAATACTAAAAATTTGACATATTTGAATGTTATTGGAATATGAAGATCATCCTATTTTTAAAATGGCTTATTCTCTTTTTATTATTGAACTTTAATTTGCCTAATCTTACTAATGATTTGCCCTACAAATATAAAGTATAGGTTTTATGGAGATAACACTGATAAATATTAATCAAAAGGCTATGGATAGGTTACATATAATTTATGGGGTGTCAAGATTGCCTAGAATAAGTATGGAAGTGCTTGGTTTTAGTCTGGTCCTTTATTATGTTCATCTAGACATTCTGGTCAAGTGGTAGAAAAATATATGTAAGTACTTTACTGACATCACTATTGCCACATGTGGATGGGCCAAGTAAAATTATTAATATGGGTGTGTTCACATTTATATTACCCAAATTTAAATTCCTCCACATAATCATATAAAAAGTTATTAGCCTTCAAAGTTGGTCTATGAAATAAAATTTGTCATTTTCCCATAACCATTTTTTGAAGGAGTCCAAAAAGAGTCTGGTAGGCATTTTCATGAAGTGATATATCTCATGTGCTATAATAATAGGAGGAATACTCAAATGGGTTTTTTCATATTTATACAAGGAACATGTTTACAGAATTTGAGCTCATAAAACATAGCTCATAAAAATTTATTAGTCTTCAAAGTTGGCCCACAAGTAGTTTTAGTCTATTTTTCTAACAAGTATATGAGCTTCATACAAAATCATGAAAAGGGGCTGATGCCAACATTTCATAGGTGCATTTGGAAATATATCAAGACCAAAGAGTTTAGTAGGTTGGTTATGTTCGATATTAAGTCCATTTCGTACAAATTTGGTGCCTTTGTGAGTTTTGTGCTTCAAGATAAAAAATTGCAAAGTTGGCCAAAAATAGATGACGATATCATGGACGTCAAATTTAATCTCATTTTTTAAAAATAGTAGATTAAATTTGACGATATTCAAAACATCAGAGATGGTTTTGAGGATGTCAAATTCAATCCTATTAAAAATCCATGTGAGCTTAAATTTAACGGTCTTTAGGACGTCAATGACGGTTGTGAGGACTTCAAGTGATGATTGCAAGGATATTAAATTTAATCCCATACAAAAATAAATACAAGCTTAAAATTGACAGTCTTTGAGATGTCAAATATAGTTGTGAGGACGTCAAAATGGGAGTGTAAATAGAGTCTAGTGGGCATAATCAACATAAGATATCTCACATGCACTACATCTGCAAGAGAAATGGTCAAATGGGTTTGTTAACCCTCATGTAAGGAACATGTTGGCTAATTTTGAGATCATGCAACTTTGTGAATCAAAATTTTTGAGCATGGAAATTTGACTTTCAACACTTTTTTATTGTTTTTTCTAGACTTGGCCAATTTAGTAAGGTCTAAATTGAGCCTAGTAGGCATTTTCAAGATACCATATCTTACATGTGCTACATCTTCAAGAGAAATTTTCAAATAGGTTTGTTAGCACTCATGCAAAGAACATTTTTTTCAAGTTTGAGATCATGAAACTTAGTGCATAAAATGTTCCAAGCATGTAAAGTTGGCCTTCAAAGCATTTTGGTTGGTTTTTTGGGTCCAAATAGAACCTGGTAGGCATTTTCAAGATGCCATATCTCACATGCACTGCATCTTCAAAAACAATGGTCAAATGAGTTTATTAACCCTCATTCAAGGAACATGTTCACCAAGTTTAATATCATGCAACATAATACATCAAAACTTATGGACATGAAAATTTGTTGTCTAATGCATTTTCACTATTTTTTCCATATGCCATTTTCAAAGAACTTAAACAGAACTTAGAAGGAATTTTTATGAGGCCATATCTTTCACTCATTGCAACTTCAAATTAAATATTCAAATGGGTTTGTTAACCCTCATACAAGAACTAGTTTCACCAAATTTTAGCTCACCTTCTATTGTATATTAAAAGTTATTAAGACCTCCTGGCCATATTTCAAATAGAGCCATTTGGTTTTTAAGTTGAGAGTCCAAACAACTCAATGGAAAGACTATGCATCCTGTGAAATTATCATTAATTCAAATTTCTAAGTGAAAACCAATTTTTTTTAATTGGGTTTTGATATAAACTTTGCAAAAAAAGATAGTTGTCTTTATTTTTGTGTATTTGTTGTCAACATGGCTGATGGGTATTCTACCTTATCCTTCTATAAAAGGCCATATTTTTCATTATTTTAATAGGGGTACTTTGAGAAACTTGTATACAATAGAGCATTTAATATAACTAATGAATTTTATAAAGATTGTCTGAACAATGTGTTGAAGGTTAATTTTATCTCTCAGTTGCATGTTGACATCTTAAATTTGATTGGTTTTTTGCATTTTTGAACTACATTTTTTTGTCATAGGGTTGTTAATTTGTGATAATGATATATTAATTAAAAGGATCTTAGGTATGATTCATTTTATTTGCTATGTATTTGGATGTGCTAATGTTATTCAAGTTAACCGTGTCAAACTTTTAAAATAAACATGGTTCTTACTTATGATTTTATATTCTCTTTGATGCTTGCATAATTTGTGGTGCAATCTAATTTTACACTATTTTATATCATAAATTGGTTTATGTGTGTTCAAGATAATTAGAATTTTGTCATAATGTTTGAGATAGAAGCTTGCAATCATTATTTTATTTCTACCCTACCTTTCCTCTTTTGTCCCCTTTTTTTAATGATTCACTTTATCTTAGATTTCATTGTAAATATTCATTTAGAATAGTATTATTTAAAATTCTGATCACAATCCATCATCAACAACAAAGATATACATAAATTCAAGACCGAGGTGGTTCCCAACCACCAAATCATATAAATATTGTGGACAGTTCTTGCATCACTCTAATTCTATTCCATCATAGGAAATTAGAATTGTCATAAATTACAACTCATGACATGGATTCTTAGAATCCTAAAATGAGAAGTGTTCTTCAACACTAAGAGCATCTTTGAGGCAAACGGAAGCATTAACATGTCCTTTGTAGTTTTTTATACCACCTTTGTAGAATAAGCTCAATGTGTAGGTCTAACTCTTATTCTTTATAGAATTTAACTTGATACATCATATTTTAGGCAAGATCTTCAAATTTCAATTTGGAATTTCCTAGGATTAGAACAAGATCACACTTAGAGACCAAGGAGCCTTTGTTCTATCTTGAGGTCCACAAAAAAGCTAGACCTAACAAAGGTAGATGTAAGAGATTCAAATATTTGCATACCTCACCTCTTCAAGGTACATGTACCTTCAATATTCATCCAAATATGGCTTGGTTGGGAGAATCCTCAATAAATATATAAGTTGTGGTTGATGACCTCCCACACAACCCTTAAAAGTACTTACCTACATTTACTCCAACGGGTATTGTAACTATTGAAGAACATATAACATCTTTTAAAGTATCCTTAAGATTGTTTAATGTTAAGCATGAGGATGTAGCTTATAGGTTATTCCCTTTCACCTTTAAGGATGTTGCTTATGAATGGTTCTTTAACTTGCCTAATAATTACATCACTAGCTAGGATGATTTCGACAATGTGTATATAGATCAATTTGGTAAGATTGTTAGTCCTTGGTTTATCTATCATTAGTTCACCACCATTAGAAGAGATGTAAGTGAGGCTATTAGGTCCTTCAATGCTAGATTTGATAAAATATTTAGCAGGACCATAGACCCTTATAATCCTAATGATGTCTTAGCTCTAGATATTTATAAAGATATAGTAGATCCCCTGACCTTTGTGTTTTTAAAGAGATCCATGCTAGCCATAAATTCATTAGCTAGAGCTTGTGTTGAAGTAGTAACCATGAATGATAAGATGCATCCCTAAGGGAAAATGGCATATTATGTGCCAAACATCAACCCATAAATTCCTGTGATGAACTTATTCCCAAACAATAACCAAAATATCCCAACATTAAATTAGCTCCCAAACCTTACTCAGTTGCCTTTGAGTGATGTAGATCCCAATCAAAATTTAGTATTCTTAAGTCATCCTACTAATGGATTCAATATAAGTGATCAAAGGGCTCTAGTAATATCTTATAAAAATAACCAAGTACATAATTATGAAACTCCTAAAAATGAGAATGAATCTATCTTAAAAATGGTCCAAAAGTAGAGCACTGATTTTCTTTAATTACAAAAATAAGTTGGAAATATTGTTTAAAGTTCAAGTAATAACTTCTCATTTCAAATTTATACTATACCAACCAATATATTTTATAATTATAGTTTTCATAATAACAAAAATAATGACCCATATTCTAAAAAGAACACCATGGACATTAACCGTAATGATATTACATTACTTGATTAGTGCAGGGTACACTGCATAACCAATCATGGGGAAATTGATTATATAGAATTTTTCAAAGGATTTAAGGATTTATAAGAGGATTTAGATACATTTTAAGTGGTACCTAAAAATTATAATGGTGCAACTAATCTTGGATCTAAGTCATCTGATCAAGATTTCATGGTGGACACCTTTGATTTTCCCTTTCAAGAGTAAAATAAACTTGATGAGGTCCTTGAGGAGATCCACACATTTAAAAAGTTATTAAAGAAGACCTATCCCTTGAGTAATATGGAATAGAGGTAGCCTTTGACCACCTCAAAACCTCTAAATAATTTTGGAACTCCTCTAGTCACTTTTTCAAGCAACAATCATGAGCCACCTAAAGGGAGTACTTCTAAACCTAGCATTGAAATTATAAGTTCTTCTAAAAATAGATATGACATAGTTGAGGACATAAATAATATAAATTCTAATATTACATTGCATGAACTTATAGATATTATATATTAAATTGACCTTTTTATGGAATATTTATCAAATAAGTCCAACAATCCACCATATACTGATCATGCAAATATGACTGTGCACAAAGCCAAGGATAAATCTCCTCCTTCCTTACTCACTATTAAGATGTTTAGTAAAACATACATAATTGATTATTATATTCAATAAAATCTACCAATATCATGCCTATAGGTATCTGCAAAAAACTTGGCCTGGATCCCACTAAGTTTGATAGGGTTGTTACCCCATTAGACAAATCTAGAGTTAGGGTAATTGGGGAGCTTTTAAATGTTCACATGCAACTATGTTATAAGCCTAGGGTGCATAAATTTATTAATATTCAAGTTGTTAATATACCTGATGTTTATGTAATCTTATTGAGTAGGGAATGAACCAAGGCTTTGAATGGTTACATGTCCATAGATTTTTTCATATTTGTGCTTACCTTGGAAGGGAGTTCCTAATCAAATTAGTGTTGAGAGAGAACCAAGGATGAAACATATGATAATTCAGACAATTGTATGAATTAGAGGGTCAATTTAATAGACTTATACTTAGGGGTTTTCAACCTAGAGATTGATAAGGTATGTGATCCCAAGAGTGTTCATGTTTTTCTTGGACTATGGAAGTTACATTTTGATGGTGCTAGGTGTAATGTTGGATCAAGTTTTGGTATTTTTTTAACTTACCCTACTAATAGAAAGTATCATGCTTATTATAGGCTCTAATTTCATTATAATAACAATATTTTTTAGTATAAATCCCTTATCTTAGGTTTAAAATTTTCTATAAAGAATAAGGTCAAAGAACTGTTAGTTTGTGGGGATTCAGAACTAATGGTTAACTAGGTAAGAATAAAATACCAATGTAAACTCTCATACTTGAAACGGTATAAGTTTAGAGTTTGTAATTTGGTTGAATCCTTTGATGCCTTTGGCATAATTTATATTCCAAGAGAAGAAAATCAAGCTACTAATGAATTGGCATCTATTGTAGCCAACCTCATGCCCAACCAAGATTCCCCTAATTTTAGCATTGATCTAATCCTTTGTCTTTTAGTACTTGATAATGTTAACCATTTCCAAGTCTTCAATGATGATCAATAGATATTGGATTTCATGACCAATTCTAGAGTATTTGATGCTTATATCATTGATGAGATTGATGAAAGTACATCTAAAGAGGAAAAAATTGATGGTAAAGTCATTCAACTAAATGACAACAAGATCCCCAAGGGAATTATTTCTTTAGAAAGATTGTTTGATCAAGACAAACTGGCTGAGGTTTCTAAGGTTCTCAAAGTGAGTGGAAAATATTATAATGTTGTTGATGTTGGCCTCCAATATTAAGCATTTGATGCTTATATAATTGGTGAGATTGATGAAAGTACATCTAAAGAGGACAAATTTGATGGTAAAATCATTCAATTTAATGACAACAAGATCCCTAAGGTAATGATTGCTTTAGAAAGATTGTTTGATCAAGACAAAATGGCTGAGGATTCTAAGGTTCTCAAAGTGAGTGGAAAATATTATAATGTTATTGATGTTGGCCTCCAAGTTTAACCCCAGCTAGTAAATGTTGGAAAATCTTACACAAACATCAAAAATAAGAAAACCAAAGAGCTACTTACCCAATACAGGGATGTCATATCTTTGTCCCATGTTGACTTAAATATCTTTGATCCAAGGGTCATTACCCATACTATACCCCTTAAGGAGAGTTGAAAACCATTTAGGAAAAAATAGAGGCATGTAAACCCCATCCTATAACACATGATATTCAAGGAGTTCATAATATTATTAGATTTTAGGGTAGTCTTCCTCACTAGGCATTCCACTTGGGTGGCTAATTTGGTGCCAATCAGGAAGAAGAATGGTGAGATTAGACTTTGTATTGACTTTAGAAACTTCAAAAAATCATTAGAAAAGGAAAATTATCCCCTTCCTTCCCTAGACCAAGTTATTCAAGTTGTTTTAGGTTCAACTATGATGTCTTTTCTTGATGGATTTTTAGGGTACAACCAAGTGTTGGTTGACAGAGAGGACATGATGAAGACAACTTTCACCATAAAGTGAGGAACCTTTGATTACAAAAAGATTCCCTTTGGGATAATAAATTTAGGATATTCCTTCCAAAGAGCTATGGACCATGCCTTCCAAGGCTTGATAGGTAAATGCATCATTATTTATATGGATGATCTAATAGTTTTTTCTAAAAATAGGGAAGATCACTTCATGAATTTGTAGCAAGTTTTTGAAAGATGCAAAAGGTATGGTATTTCTATAAACCTTAAGAAGAGTATCTTTTGTGTGATTGATGGTAAATTATTGGGTCATTTTGTACCCAAATATGGGATCTCTATTAATCCTGAAAGAGTGGAGGTCATATCTAGAATAGAACCTCCAAATAGTAAGAAAGAGCAAATGCCATTCTTTGGTAAGACAAATTTTGTAAGAAATTTTATTTCTAGCTTTGAAGAGATTGTCAAGTCACTAAATGACATGATAAATAAGGATGACAAGGTTACATAGAATGAATATTCTAGAAAGTCATTCAATGGTATCAAGGAAGCCATTAGACAAGCTCTAATCCTTAAAAGTCCTAATTTCTCAAGGGACTTCTACCTCTATTCCTTTGTGTCTAACCACACTATGGCTATAGTATTGACTCAAAAAATTGAAGGGTGTGACCACCCAATTAATTTTATGACCACTAATTTTAATAATGCTCAGTTAAATTATTCATTGATTGATAAAAAATCATATGCATTAGTTAAGGTGATTAATACATTCATGTATTACATCCTTAAGAACAAGGCACATGCTATCTTACCTGACCCTACCACCAAACTTATGTTATGTCAGAATGAATTAGGAGAATGTAGAGGTAAGTGGATGTTATTTTTGTATGAATATGACTTTGAAATTAGAATATAAAAATTGGTAAGATGTCAAGGTTTGATCTAGATGATTTCTAATACTAACCATAAGCTAAGTATTATGCAAGTGGATCAACAAAAATTTCAAGCTAGTGAGTGGTATGATTTAATCATACATTTGGTAATTAATGACACTTATCCTATAGGTATATCTAGGGAGAAAAAGAGGTCCCTAATATTGAAAATTTTCCACTACTTAATCAAGAATGGGATCTTGTATATGAGAAAGTTTGAAGTAATTTATTTGAGATTGTCTCACAAGAAGAAGCCACCCAAATCATGAGCACCTTTCATTAAAAGTTGGGCAGTGGACATCCATCTAGGAAGACCACAACTAATAAAATTCTTAGAGTTGTCTATTATTGGCTAACTATTTTTTAAGGATGCTCACAAACATGTGAGTGGATGCCACTCATGTCATATTTTTAGCACCAAGGAGCTAAAGAAAACAATGCCACTATAACCAATCATGATTGATAAACCCTTTTGTCAATGGAGGTTATATTTTATCGAGGTGATAAAACAAAATTAATATGAAGGTTACACATATGTCCATACTACCATTGATTATTATACATGGTGGACTAAATCTGTAGCCACTAAACAATGTAGGACTGAAGAAGTGATCAACTTCTTAGAAGGAAATATATATACTAGGTTTGGAACTCTAGTCTCTCTAGTGTGTGACAATGGGTCTACATTAATATCTATAAAGATGAATAAATGGGCTTATGATATTGGAATCACTCTTAATTTTACATCCAACCATTATCCCCAAGGGAATGGAGTCTCTGAATCTACAAATAAAAACCTAACGAAGGCAATCAAGAAGTCTATTGTAAACAAACCCAAGACTTGACATAAGCTCCTTAAATTTTCACTTTGGGTGGATAAAATAAGAATTAAGAAATACTTAAGAGCCTCACCATTTATATTTTTGTATGGATAGGAACCTATCTTTTGTATCACTCTCAAGTTGGCCACATATAAATTTATGCAAGAATACATGGAAGAGAGACAATAATTTGCCAATTTAATATTTTTAGACATAATTCAAATGGAAGATGCAAGGGAGAAAGCCTTTTCTAATTTTAGTAGGAATTAAACCATAGTCAAGAGATGGTTTTATAAAATGTCCAAGACCAAGGTTTTCAAACATGGAGAATTGGTTCTCCTTTGGGACAAGGCATTTGAGCCTAAGGGAAAGAATGGAAAAATCACACCATTGTGGATTGGCCCATACCATATTGTAGAAACATTAGGGAACCACACCTTTAAGCTCAAATATAAACATGGAGCAGAGTTTACATCACCCACCAATGGGTAATACCTCAAGCACTACTTCTCTACTACTCCTCTAGAGGTCTACATGGAGTAAATTGTAAGATGGCTAGATTTAGAGTAGGTAGGCTAGCTAGTTTCCTTTCAATTCTTTCCCTCATGTCCCTTGTTTGTGCATAAGCATGTACATATTTATTTATTTTTCCCTTGTTATCTTTCTTTCTTTTTATTATGTGTTTTTCATGTTGTTTTATTCCTTCCTCTTAAACACTCCTAAGCTTAAAGTTATCAATTTTTCTTGAAAGTTCACAAAACTCAAAATTAAAGGAATGAACCCCTTGCATATGATGACCATGGTCATGAAATACAGGCATAATGTTGTAATTTTAAGAAAATGGTAAAGACCAATAGAAGAAGTCAACAATTTCATAGGAACTTAAGCATTATTTTGGTCTTAAATTAGTTTTAAGAAGAGTTTCACCTATAGGGTGAAAATCCAAACTATCATGGTATAGTCACACCAGCTTTCAATCAACATCCTTTCCTAAGATAAAGGTTATATCCATAGATGATTTTCCAAAGATAAAACACTTGACCAAATCATAAAACCTAGCTATTCTGGTTCCCAACCTTTCTAAAATCATAAAAGTCTCACGAAAATACAAATAGAAAAAATTAATGAAAAATTGAAAGATTTATAGAATTTAAAGACCATCCAATCTATTAAAATTATACTTACTCAATTTTTTTTTGGTTTTAATTTAGACTAATATCTCTAATAAATGTTCTATATTGCTTTAGTTATAGGGTCTATGGCATTTGTCCTTGAGAATTTCATGTTTCAAAACCCTAGCCAAAACCCTTAGTTTAAATTTGAATAATGGTGGGAACCAAATTGGTAGGAACCTTTTTAAAATCCATATTGGGACCTAAGGATAAAGCTCATGTTTTAATCTTAGTCATGTTTTTCAAACAACTAAAACTTAACTTAAAATTCTTGCCCGGTACCTTTGTTATTTTTTCCCCTTTAAAAGTTTCTATGAATGCGTAACTACTATTCATTCTGTAAGGTCCTTTTAATGTTTCCTAACATAGCCCAAAATTTTAATCCTAAGGCCCTCATGCATTTATTAATACAATTAAGACATTAGTATTAACACCTTAATCCTATGACTTTTATATCTCTATGGTCCTAACTTAATTTCCTTGCATCTTATAGGATCCAATGGCCCTTGCTTTATCATGGTATTTGATCTAAGAGAGACAGGAAAGATTGAGCTTTAACTTAAACAACATTCATATTTGATGATCTGATGGTTTATGCTTTCTCACAACCTTTCAACCAAATGGTGCGAGGAAAGCCTGATAGAATCCCACATATAACCCATTAGACCAATCACATTCAAGCTCTTATATCATGATCATATTCTTTGCTTTATCATGAAGACTCGATCAGATAGAGTGAGGCATAGTTAAAGAGTAAAGGGATTATAGAAATCCTAAATTATCAACATAAGGCACCCTTGCATTCAATGATCAAAGTCAAAGACCTAACAAAATAACCAATCATGAATAAGCTCTCAAATCATGATGGATGGATGATGCTTCGTCATAGATTTTGATCAAATAGAACAAATTAAATCCGAGATCTAGGGAGGCCTTACAGAGATGCCAAGTAGAACTCCCACATTAGGCCAAAACAATTTTATGAGATTAAAATTGATGCTTGTACAACCATAATTTAACATCTGTGAGGATGTATTTGATGATCGTGTGACTGTCAACTTTAATCCCATAAAATTAAAATCTTCACTAGCTTAAAAATGATGTTTGTGTAACCATCATTTGATGTCTACGAGGATGTATTTCACATTTTTGAGATTGTCAAATTTAATCTAATGAAGTATTATTCTTTGGGTCAAAATACACTCCAAGATCTTGTTGGAAGGCTCAAAATGGTTTTATAGGCTAAGGGAAGTGCTCAAGAGATGCTCAAATACTAAAAATCTTCAAATTACAAAATGTGTAAATGGTTGTATGGTCTAAGTATATGCAAAATAAACTTAGTCTAAATCTATACTTTAAGGTCCCCATGATTTTTTTTTAAAATATCATGGAACTTAAACTATAGACTTATACTAAGTCTTATTTTAAAATAGAGTCCTTATATCATAAAATTTAGACCAAATACTCCTAGATAAAGATTTTAATGTGTTTCGTCAATACAACAAAATCCTATTTTTTGTTGGACCATTGTGTCATGTTGATCTTTTTGAGCATATTTTATAAGCCTTGACATAAATATTTTAGACCAACATTTACAACACTATTCATTAAACAAAATGTAAACATTGGCCTAGAATATTTAGGCTATGTCCCCCTTGCATATAAATTAAAAAACTTAGGCATAAACACCTTAGCTTAAGGTCTATTTCATGCTTAATAAGTGAAACAAACCTTAGCCAAAGGGACTTAACCCTTAGTATTAGTCTTAATAATGTGTTAACTTAATGTTTTAGAATCTCTACAAATCAATGGTTTTCACTTCATCATTGGATTTTGATCCAATAAAGTGAGGCTATCATAAAAATTTTAATAAGGCCTTGAGAACTCATGAGTTCAATGCATGGTGAAGGATCATTTGAGGTAGATTTGACAGGTTGATCTGACAATTTTCACTTCATAAGTAGAATATGATCTAATGGCATGAATGCACTCATGAATTTTCAAAGGCCTATGAGCTCACCACATGGCCAACATTCATTCATCAAAACACTGACATAAGATTTAGAACATGGAGAGGCACGTAAAGATGCCAAGTTTTACTACCATGGGATTTTTAATAGAAGGGTCCAATAATAGATGAGGGCCCAGATTATAATTAATGGCTTGTGCTAATCATGGATTTTGATCTAGCAAAGTGAAATAAAAGAGGCATTTTTAAATGAAAATGGCTAGTGTTTAAATGGAATTTATAAAAAGTGTCATGAAAGGCCCAAATCGATGCTACATAGGCATAATGCAATCAAAAAAGTAAAAAATATAGGATCTTATGGGCTCGAGAATGTAAAGGTATAAAGGCAAAGGTATAAATCAAATCCAAGGCAAGTATAAGCCAAATCTTGGACATATTCCACCATTAAAGCTCTAAAACCCTAAACCTTAGATAAAAATGACCCAAACAGACTCAATTGGTTATAACTTGATCCAAGGGAAACTTAATTGCATTTTTGAGTGTAAGACATATTTCATAGAGACTATTTGATACCAATATAAATAGTTTGTAGGAATGGAGATAATGATATCTCATAAATAATAATTAGAGGAAGAGACCAAGCTCTACTTGTCAACAAATAGTGAAAGTTAGATCTTCAAAGACACTAAATTAGACCTTGTAACCCTGAATATCCTAGGCATTAAGAACTAGTCTAAACTCTTCTTCATGATCAAGGAATTTAAACCCATCACAAAAAAGGAGCAAAGGGTTACCATAGTAAGCTAGAGACACTATGACCTAGTTGTTATTCAGATGGCTAACCTTCACTACACTATGCTAAAGCCTGAGGTCCTACACTATATAGACATCCTTGCTCCCATCATTATTAACTATAGAATTTATAATGAATGGATCATTTGGGAGGGAAAATCTAAGGAAATAGCATATATTTCACTTGTAGCATTTTAGAAATATTATAATATCCCTCTTCTCCTTATGGATTTATCCAATATCAAAGAGTGGACAAGAAACCATGACTTAGACTCTATCTTTAGACCATAGCTACACCAAGGCCCTCATATCTTAAAGGACATTGAGGGCAAAATCCCAATAATATAGTTTAAAGAGGGTAATAAGTTAATAATGACCCTATTTAACTAAGCCTTTGGATCCCCCTCAACCACCTATGTGAATAAAATTTGGGTCCCATATGTACATTTCATGGTGGAACATAAGTTCACCCCTCCAATTTGAGATTTAATCAATATTGTCCTCACTAAGCAATTCACTACCATTAATAAGAAGACCTCCAAGTAGTTTTATATTTTCATACTTTCTAAATGCCCTACCTACCTCAATCAATTTCCCAAGAATTAAAAACTAGTCCCTAGATGGAAAAATAACCATTTAACACCACTATGATATGTATATCTTTAAGTACAAGAACCACATACAGTTTATTTGTGACCACTTTTATCCAACCATAATTGAGGCCATCATATGTGTTTATATGCCTAGGGCCCACCCCCTCATTAAGAAATATATTGAAATAAATGGGGACATATGGTATTACCCTAATTATATAGTCATCAAGATTGAGGGCATCTTATCCCAACCTTATTGATTGCCAGTATATGTTCCGAACAAGCTAGCTGAGCAAGAAATTGCTTCCTAATTCTTGCATGGAATTAATGGCACTTATAAAGAAAATAAGAAAGGACTTATCCACCCTTTCCCTCTAACCATTGGAAGGACCATAATCTAAGACTAGAAATAGGTTGAGACTATGGCCAGACATTAGGATTCATTTAGTTTTCAACATGATGAAGTTAAGATGTGGGATCCTAAGGGTATAGTGGTTAGCCACATGAAGGATAAGAAGCTCCCAAAGCTTGAATATGTACATCAACTTGGTGTTCATTACACCATATATATTAAGGCTAAGAATTATGAAGAATTATTATCTAGGATCTAAGGCCACAACATCAATCTAGAACACAAGCTAATCAAGGATGACAAGCCCTCAAGAGAGACATGGAAAATGCATCCTTTGCAGTATCGCTTACTACCTGGTCCATTTGGGATGGCTTAAGAACAACCCCAAGTAAAAAAACCATATCCACAACCTCAAGAGAAAATTATGCAATAACATGATGAACAAGGAAATGGCAAGGATAAATTAGGAGAATTAAGATTGGAGGAGAGACCTATGGAGGGGCCCTCAGCTTCAACACTACCCAAAGGTCATCTTCCCTAATTCAATACATAGACATGATTGCCTTGGAACTAGATTAAACAGTTGAGGGTTCTCTCAAGGAACTTGTAGATTCATATGACTTAGAAAGGAAATAGGAGTTTGATGAAGATGTAGGAAAAGAGCTTACCCTTATGGCATCCCAAGAGAAGAGGAAGGTAGAGCTAGCATTGGTTCCCATTAGACCAAGGAAAAGACCAAGATTGGCTTTCACTCACCCCATAAGTGAAATCAATCTCTTTAGTGACGAATTCCCTATTCATGAACCAATCATTCTTGATTGATTCATTTATGGGAAATTACAAAAGATCCCATCTCTTTTTCCATTTATTGTCTATGACAAGAGTTGTTGATGTTGAGATACAAGATGACATAAAGCCATGGATAAGGGTTATGGTGAAAGATGAATAATAAAGAAGAATTATGGTCTCCTAATGACAAAAAAGTGAAAGGATGGATCCCTTGGGAACCTCTAATAGCTCAAGTGTAGAAGTCCCTAGACCTCTCAAGTTTAAAAATCCATTCACTATCATTTAATTCAACCCTAAAATAACTGGATTGCAAAATGTTATCATGAGGACAACTATGGTTAAAATATAATCATTCACCTTTCAAAAGGTGGAGCCCTTTATGGGATTAACCCTTATGTGGGACCGACATCTCGATGAGGTAACCATTCATGAAGAGGATGTGGAAAGCTTGATTAAGGCCCAATTAGCATAAGCCAAAGCTAGAGTCTAGGGGATGAAATAGAGGATCTTAAATTTAGAAAGAGAAAAGGAAAACTTGTAGACATATGAAATTCTATCAATACCTTAGGAAATGACTAAAACTCTTGATGAGTCATTTTATGACATGTTTGAAGCACACAAAATAATGAAATTGAGTAAGAGTGTATTAGAAGGGAAATGTGCATTGCCCAAAACACTATTCATCTAATGGAAAGCCTTCGAGGAAAAAATATCCCAAATCCTCAATATTTGAGCAAGGAAATAGATCCCAGGCTTCAGAACCATCAATTTGGGACACTTGAACATAATTTTTGGAATTGTGGTTGACAGTTTTCAAATTTTGAGTGCTTGGTACAATGATGTGGAAAGACTCCTAAAAGATAATAAGGAGCTAATTATAGGAATTGACAAACTTCTTGGGACCATGCTCATAGATCCTACACAACCCACTATCCTTGGAATGATAAGTGACGAATAATTTAAACATATGGATAATTTTGTAACCTAAGAAATTAAAGAAAAAAGCCAAGGCAAATCTAGGGCTGATAACTAGAAGATCCTAGACATTATATTCAATGTAGGAGAAAGGATAAATGAAGCTAGGATCATTAAAGAAGCCATGGCTAGGAATGATATGGAACTTGATGAATTGGTAGATAAATAGGATGAGTGTATCGTGAATCCCATTTTGGATTTAGAGCTAGTTGGTGATCAACATACTAGAGCCATGAGCATCCTCCAATAATGACAATTAGAGGCCCCACCAACAAATTAAGCAATATTCTATTATTTAGAATTTTGTGAACTTTTGAAATAGAATATTCCATTGTAAAGACATGCTAGTTTTTTAGCATATTTCCCTCTTGGTTAGTAGATTTTGAAAATAATGTGGATTTTAGAACTTGTAAGGATAACTATCCTTATCTTTATATACCTGTATTTTTTAATTAACTAGTATATTATTTAATCTTTATATAAAGGCATGTATTAACCTTTTTAAAAGGGAGAGAATCTTGAGAAAAATTTGTAAACTTGAAGAAATTAATATAATCAAGTAATTTTGAAAGGATTATCCATGTTTGATATGTTAATTGCTAATATAGCTTTTCTCTCTATTTCTAGTAGATGTCTTGATTTTGAATGGTGTCTCTTAATTCTAAGTGGCATTTTATAATCACATGGTTTCTAATTTGCGCATATGCTAGATTAGTTGGAATATCTTAGGTTTTGCTTCATTTCATTTTACCTTGTATATAGATTTGTAAATGTTATTTGATTATAGTAGTAAATCCTTAAAGGAGACTTGGTTCTTAATTATGACTCTTTACATTATCCTTTGAAGTTTGCCTAATATATAGTGGAATTTCAGCTTAGGATATGTTGCATTATATATTATTTGAATCCATACCTAGTTGTAATTAATGGTTTGTAATAATGTTTGAGACTAAAATTGGCAATCATTCATTGATTTTTTGCCTTACCCTTCTCTTTGCACTTTTTACACCAGATCACTTTAGTTTTAGCTTCATTATAAATATCCATTTAGATTATATTGTAGCTTAAATATAGAGCATAATTCACTAAGTATTAACATTGAATCTTTGAAATTCACAAGGAAAAAATAAAGGTGGCTCCCAACCACCAAATCATATCAATATTGTGGAACAATTTATCTTGCTCTACTGCTATTTCACCATAGGTAACTATATTGTCAAAACCTATAACTCATGCTATTTTTTTTGCAAATTCTAAAATGAGAAGTGTTATTTAAACACTAATAGCACTTGTGGTTCATTTATAATCATCTACATGTCCTTATTTTTGGCCTCCATATTTTCCATCTATGTGCTCAAGTGTCATAATCCTCCATATCCTCATAAATTGATATATGTTATAACTATTTCTCCTTATACTTCTCTTACAAAGATATCATCATGGGTTGTTCAGACTTGGATGGGATGTTTTCAGTCCCAAATATAGTTTAAGTAGTAAATAAAGTAGGCATCTACATTTTCCATTATCTCATGTAGTCTCCTTACATATTCCTAGTATTATGTTCTCCTTGTTTGATTTTATCCTCTGAGTAGCCGTAACAATTATTTGTTATACTACTCCTTGGACTAAATTTTTATTAGGATTTTTTCAACTTTGGCTCCTTAATGACTTATAAAATTCTCCATAGTGTACTCCAAATGTTTCTCTATTGGATCAATATTGTATTGTGGGTAGGCATTGGTTAATGAATTGAGGCATGTTTTGATGACCTCTTTAAGAGACACACACCATGCCATTAAATTTATTCTCTCAATATTAATAAGAGACTCCCCAACTATTTCCTTTTCTATTAGGGTCAATTTATGTAGGGCTACTTGAGTTTGCCTTCCTGTATAAAGATGAAAGAAACTTATTAGCACCAAGATAGTGGATGTGGATTATATGTGCCTTACCAAGTCTAATTTTATTAATTTTTTAGTGGATCCATTAGAGTAAATGTGATAATTTTTTGAGTTATAAATTTTCCAAAGGTGTTTTGTGTTGAAATTTGTATTGTATCCTTTATTAATTCAAAACTTATAGATAAGGTATTTGCCTTTTTCCCCTTATCTTTTGATTTTTTTTCTTTTTTTTATTCCCCTTCTTTATTATTTTCCACCTCCTTTTCCTTTCTCTTTTCCCATTATAATTTATCCTTTTCCTTTCTAATCTCCTCCTTTTTTTATATCTTTCAATATTTTTCTCTTTCAATCTTTTTTTCTTCTTGTGTTTTTATTTCCTCCTCTACTATCTTATTTGTATGATCCTCTTCTATCATTTTTTCCTCTTATTCATTATTCATTTTCTCCTCTAAATTTAATTTATATTATTATTCACTTATTTTTTCTCTTTTGTTTCTTTTTATATTCATTTTTTTCCTCTTCCCTTTCTAATTTATCCTATTATAATAGTTGTCTAGCATATTGAGTGGTTTACTCTATAATCTCCTAGATATTCTTAGTTTTAGATTATGGAAAAAATAGGTTTTGAAGGGGCCCCAAAACCCTAGTACAAGGAAAGAAAGAAAGATCATCCAAAACCACAGGCAAAGCCTAAAAAACTACAACAAGTAGAAAAAATAGGTTTTTAATGGACCTGAAACCACCAGAAAGACTACCGGTCAAAACCCAGATTTAACAGAGATCTGGTTACACCAAAGGCAAAGGATTACAAAAAGAAAACAAAGAACAGGACCAGTTTCATAACCAACAAGAGGAACCAGATTATTCATCCAGTTCCAATATCATTTTCATAGTTTCTTTTCCTAGATATTCTTAGTTTCTTTTGCAAGTTCTTGCTCTAATTACTTGTGTTGTTGGATTATAGCCTATTTTATCTCTTTGGAATTTTAGTTTCTAGGGCCTTAGAGATAATATCTATATTTTTCTCAGTTCTCAACTTGGTTTATTAGAGTTGCGTTAGTGTTTCTTTGTCATCGTAAGACATGTGATTCTATGGCATTTTTAATTAAAGCCTCCTCTTTATATTTATCATATATAATATTTTCCTCTTTTATCCTTGCATTTTTAAGTATTATTATATCCTATAGATACTCTATAAGGATACTTATTACAACATATAGCTTATATGGACTAAGCTCAACATATTACATAATTTCTTTGATCATCTTATTTTTTCCTATAGTTCTACATCATAATGTATGCTGCCTAATTTATATATTTTGCCCTTGTTGTGTCACATGCCTAGGAGAGTATTCATATATACTACCTCTATTTTAACCTCTCTTTGTTCCTCTATCTCTATCTCTTATTCATACCCTTATTTGTATGACTCTATTTCTTAATATTTTACAATTGTTTAGTCTCAGCCCTTTGGTTTTACCACTTTATGATTTTTTTTGAACTTATGTTATATCTATTATGAATTAATTATCCCCTTTTCCATATAATATTCTATATAAAAATTTTCCCCATTGAAAAATATGTTTTAGGTGAACCCTCTTATTCCTCTATTGTATAAATTTTACTTTTTATTTTTGGGGACAACCTTTCTAAAGGTAATAGTTTACTCTTACATAGGTAGTAAGGTGGAGTAACATTTTTTTACATCTCTTCTTCTCCCAAATATTCCTTGGTGGAATAATCCTTGACTATAAATGTATTCATGTCCTCTTTTTCTTCTTCTTATTCATTGAGTGTTTCTAAATCTATGAATATTCTCCTTAGTCTTGAGGATGTACAAATACTAGTTTGAGGATGAGATGATTTTATTTATTATTTTGGTAATGGTTTTTCATCTTCAGCGATCTCTTCCTTTTCATCCCTCTAGCTATATGTCACCCCTAGTTCACTAAATAATTTTTGTACCCTAGGGTATAGTGGTAGACTCATATCTCCAAAAATTTCCACCTCAACTTTCTCACCACTAATTTCATAGGATAGAGGTGGAAGGGCTATATATTTTGTGTAATAGGAATGGATGTAAATATTATTTGCATATATGGTGGATGTAAATTATGTGTATTATTTTTTAAAAATTTTCTTGGAAATTTAAAATATCTCCTCTACCATATTTTTAATCATTTTCTCCTACTTAATAAAATTGTTAAATGGATACCTTTTAGTACAATTGTTATTTAGGATCCTATGGGGGAATCTAAACTCAATTATATTGGTCACTCATGTCATAAAATAATGTGTGTAAATTACATATCTATTAATAAAAGAAGTGAACCTTAATAGAAGTCATCAACAATTTTACCTCTCTTATTTTGTGGAGGTTCTCCAAGTATTTTTCATGGAGTGTGGTAACTAATTCATACTACATACCTATGGATACCATGTCATATGTAATTTATAAACTTCTTACCATTTCTAAATCATGTGTGTTTATGTAGCATAATTTGTGGACAATGGCCTTTGTTATAAATTTTAACTTTAGATCCTTCATGTTTTGAATTGACAACACTCAATTATTAACTTTTATCTTTATAAACATGGCTATAGAGCTTGTATTAACATTATTATTACCATAATACTTGTGGGTGGAATGTCCTTCATATATAAGTCTTGTAACTATTTGAATGATATATGGTGTGATGTAATAGGTTTGGTCCATATATAGAATGTCTTTGTGGACTTTTCTTAATTTCTCTTTTTTGTGCTTGTCATCACATCAAAATATGGGAAATGACTCCACACATCCACTTTTGTATTTGGAATGATGTTGTACTCAATATTCTATTCCAACTATTAGGTTTGTGGGTTTAATTACATCATTACACTTCTCTCTACCTCTAAAAATGTATGATTAATTTTTGTTATATGTGTCTTGATGTATCTATAATTATATTTTTCATGTGTTATAAGAAAGAGGACTCTATAAAATGTTCTGAATGGATCCAAGATTTTTTATTTAATCAAATGTTTATTTTATTTGGGTTGATAAATTTATTTAGTCATGACAACATGAGTAATATCCATATTTTCTTCAACTAAGTAGCTAAGAATATTTATTCCAATAGAGTATGAACACATTACACAAAAAATCTATAGAGTGTTATTGCTCAAATGACTATGTAATTTTTCTATTAGTGAAACCCTTGATTTGTGACTCGCTTGATCTATTGATTAATCATGTTGAAACATTTTAATTCATTATCTATTTCCATTCCTTAATTTCACTTGCTTTGGTATGTAAAAACATGTCTTATCATTAATTTATATCATTCTTATCTCTATGATGTCATTGTTTTAACATATTTTTCAATGATGTAATTCTATCTATCTACCCATTTTCATATGTAATCTTATATTAAACTAATATATTTGATGTTTTCATTTTATGGAAAATAAACCCACTACAAATATGTTTTAGTCAATCTTTCATGACACCATTATATATCCATTAATTTTGTAGATGTGTCTTTTCCTTGTTCTCATCTTTGTGTTATGGTAAACAATTCTAAAAAATTTATTTGTAAAATGTCACATTATTTTACCATTGTGTCCTAGTTTCTTTCACAGTCCCATGTTTTTAATTATTTTATTTTTTATATCTATAGAAAGAATACCACAAAAAAAAAATCATATTTTTGCTCATGTTCTTACCACCATATGAAATTCATTACTGCAAACTCATATTTTACTTCCACATGGGACTTTTATCTTCCTTATTTCCTTCTCTCTACTTTATATGAATTTTAAGGTTTTGAATGGGTTTTATCTTTATTATTCTTTTATTTTTTTCCAAATTTTATTTTATCTTTTTCAATGTTTTTTTCATCATCACTTCTTTCCTAAATTATATTATTATTATTTTTCCCACTAGGATGTTTTCATAGTATCAAAAAACCATGTATTATGACAAATATTTTAAGGATATCAAACTAGTTATGTTCATCTTTCCCATCTAGGAGGATAATGCTAACCTAATGGGGAGGTGACACAATCTATGACCAGAAAATTAAGCATCTAGTATAGGGAACCTTACTACTTTCTACCAAAATTAACCTGGCTGTAAGGATGGTATCACCTCATTATTTATTTCATCATTAATTTTACCACCCTTCACTATAGGTACTTTTAGTGTAGGGTTTTAATCAGGATCTGTTTAAAAACCCATATGTCAATGTTCCTACAAATGTTCTCATATTTATTTCTCCTGATTCTAAAATTTTATCCACTATATAGGGTTTAAGCCTTGTTATTTTTATCTTTCCCTCCTTTTTATATTTTATATCATAGAGCAAGAATTTATTCACAATCTAAAATTCTTTAACTTTTATATGTCTATCATGAAAATATTTTTGGCACCTTTTCTCTTGAGTTTAGTTATACACTACTAGGAATATCTTTTCATCCAATTTTTCTAGTTCTATCAACTTTTAATGAGTGCAATATTTATCATTAATTTTAAATGTAACCATAAGTCTCAAACTTGCTATTATGTACTCCATTGACATTATTAATTCTAATCCATAGACTAATTACAATGGAAAGTACTTAATAAATCATTTGTAAGTAGTGAGGTAATCCCATAATATTTTTGGTATCCTGATATCTTAGTATCCAATATCTGCATTGCATAATTTTGTTAGTAACTTATCCAATACCTTATTGAATGCCTCAATAATACCATTTACTTTGAGGATGGTAAGGATTGATTCTATGATGTTGGATTAGGAAGTGTTTAATAAATTCCACAATTATGTGATTGATGAAATGATTACCCTAATAACTCAATATGATAAATAGACATCCAAACCTTGTAATTGTGTTTTCATATATGAATTTTATGTGGTCTTGGTGGTACAATATTTTATTAGCATAAAATCTACCCATATTAATAGGTATCTATGACCAATAATAATGAACCTAACATTACTATTCCTTGTCATAAGTTTAATGGGACCTATAAAATTAATTGACCATTCATCAAATAGAGCCAACACCATAACTGGGTAGAGATTCATCTCATATCTAGTATTTTGTTTACCCACTCTCTGACACATGTCAAAATTTCTTGTGTATTGATGTGAATATTTAAAAAACTATGGACACCATAAACCTGATATTAACATTTTCTTTTTGTAGTTTATCTAAAGTTGTGCCCTCTTATGACTCAATCATAGGCTTCCCTTAAGATAGTATGACACTCATGTGATAATTCCACTCTCTATAACAACTCTATTTTCATTTCTTGTGTAGTTATACTTCAATTAACATAAAATTAAATGCTTGAATCATCAATATCTTCTTCTATAATGTATTTTAATCTTATAAAAACTTTTCATTGGACAAAAATTATGCAATACCATCCATGTCTTCAGGGACTACTTCCAAGCAAAAGAGGTGATTTCTAGGAAACTCATCCTCAATTTATCCTATATATTCCCCTATAAATATTATTTATATTTAGTCAAGTCCATTTTTTACTTTCCTAGGTTTCACCACAATTTTTAAATCAGATTATTGAAATAATGTAAGTTAGTGAAATATTATTATTTGTATTATTTGTCTATTTATCAAGTACTTAAGTGGCTTATGATATATAAAGAATACGAAAGGACTTTCCAATAATTAATGTCTAAATTTATTCACCATATAAACCATATAAAGTTCTTCCATTTCTATAGTGGAGTGATTCTTTTCCAATCTCAACAATTTTTTTCTAGAAAATGAAATTGGATGATCTATATTTATGCAAGGTTGTGCTAGTACTGATCCTATTGTAATTCTAGAGGCATCAACATATATATGGAATTAGATTTTATAATTTGGGTACACTAATATTATGGCATCCATAATATTATTCTTTTATGTATCAAATTATTCCTGACATTATCTTAACCAATCTAGTGGTTAGTCATGTTGTTTCTTCAATAATTATTCTATGGGTGCACTTATAGTTGTGTAATTTATTATGAACATGCAGTGATAATTGGTATATCCCAAGATATTTATAACATAATTTTGTGTTTTTTTTGGTGGTAGGTTTATGAATATGTTATTTTTAGATGGATTTGCCATCTACCCTTCCTTACATGTTATGTGTCCCAATAAAGTACCAAAAGGTGCAACAAAAATTTATTTCTTGATATTTAGATAAATGTTAAGTTGTCTACATATTTATAACACCATATTGAGTGACTAAATATGGTCTTTAATTAACTAATATACCATCTCATCATCAAAACACACAACCAAGAACTCATGTATGAAATCCCTAAACACATTCACCATTATGCAGTTGAACATAATTAGTGCATTATTTAATCCAAGTGGCATCAATGCATATATAAAGGACATCCATTATGTATAAAATATGTTTTTAATCTATCCTCTAGTTCTATTATGACCTAATGGTATCCTAAAAATCCATTGGTGAAGTAATATATTTGTCTTCCTACAACACTCTCTATTATTTCTTGAATGAATGGTGTTGAGAAGTGATCATGCATACAAGCCTTATTAAATTATTCTTAATCAACCATAAGCATGTCTCACTAGTTTTATTATTCTAAATCACTATAGTACTTATACATTTAGTATCTTCCACATGGGTTATGATTCCACTAGGTAGCATTTTATCCAATTCAATCTTGACATTTGCCTTAACATTAGGATTTAATTTGTATGATTGTTTACACAATGGTTGAATATACTCTTTAAAATGGATATTAATAGTACTCACATATTCTTTAAGTCTTTGAGTCAATAAAAATTATTGGAAATACATCCTCAAATTCCCTTAGTAACTCTAATATATTCTCCACATCTTCTTATACCTAGTTACTACCTACTTATGTCATCTTTAGATTTCCTTATGTGGCTATATGTCTTATTTAATTTTAATAGGTTGGTACAAGTATTGTGTTTTGTCTTCTATGGTGTCAATGAGTTGTCTCTCTTCTTCCTCAATGTCTATTTTTATGTTTTCTAGTTTTTCTTCCTCACCCTCTTCTTATTTTGTATGTTTTTGGTAGTAATCCATGTGTTCAAGTTATTTTATGTTTGTTTTCCTTTCTATAGTATTTATAAATTCTCTTACAATTATGAAAATATGATCACAATCATCCATATGTCATAACCTTTTTTATTTTATTGTTAATCTAGAAAATTATTGTTTTGTAGTAGAGTCTTTCATAAATAAAAATGTTTTTATTTTTCATAGTGCTCGATAAAATCTAGTAACTAGATCCCAAAAAATTTAAATTTATACAAAAATATATTTTTAGGACTACCCATCTACTGGTTCATTTCTACATCTCCTCATGTAGGTTCCATTTTTTATGAAATATGTCTAATGTCTAATAAAATATTTATTCCCATGGGTATATATCAGTTTCCCCTCTTTCCATCTATACCTTTTCACATGTGTCAAGATGTAATATTGGGTTTTTTTTCACGTATAACTTCCAATATCTTGAAAATATCTCTTATTTTAGAACCCTTGTTTTGAGCAGTATGAAAAAAAATCTAGTTGTGGATGGTTTATTTATAGGTATGCCACCATCTCATGATAGTAATAGTGAGTGTATCATCAATGGATTTCATATTTATTTCTTCTTGTGTAAATAATTACATCATCTATTGTAAATAATATTTGACTATCCCAATGCCAATAATTTTTTATGTGAAGATCATTATATGAGGCAAGATATTATTGTCTACACTAATAAATTTTATAGTGTAGTGGTGATTTTTCCTTTGCACAATGATTTTATTATACAAAATACTTTTCACACCATGGTTTTTGGCTCATAGTACATAAAATATTCAATTTTATTCCCTAAGGGTGTCTATCCTTATTATTTTATTATAATCCCCTCTCATAATTGGGTTCAAGATCATATTCTACTTTTATAATTTCATTCATTGTATACATGGCATCAAGGTCATCAAATTCACTATCTTTATCTTTTGGCCATAGTTATTTTAACCATGTAGTTGGCATTCCTACCTATAATGTAAAATATACTACAAATCCTTATATTTCAAATGTGATTTATTCCTCTTTATAATCTAATGACCCATTATAGTTCAAAAATAATTCTAGATTCAATAATGTTAGATATTCAGTATCATACAGATTAATTACCTTAAAATCTACCTTCTTATTTATCCCTATAAAATCAACTTCAAATTTTTTCAAAGTTCCAATTGATGAGTGTGGAGAACCATTAGATATAGTAATGTAATATGTTTTTTCATGCTATTCCAATTTCCACAAAAACTCCTATGTGCTTCAAAGTAACACATTTATATTTGTTCCAAGGTCTAATATTTTTTTCCTTATTTCCTAGCCATTGATTTTAACATTGAGTAGGATAGTAATATTTTTTCCATTTCTAATTTATTCTAAATACATTATTTTTATTTTTATTTCTCTCCATTCTGAACACTTTATGTACTCCTTATTGCTTATTATAATACTTAAATAATTGAGTGAGTTTAGTTAATATGTATTTTTTCTTTATCAATTTCATTATTATTTTGATATCCTTAACCTCATATTCATCAACGTAAGTTAGCTTAAGTTGATCCTTATCTTATATTTCTATTTTTATATTATATTTCTTATATATAATATATTTATGCTCATAAGTATTAGGTTTTTCACCTTTTGCATCCATATATAATTATATATTATAGTTAGTGACTACTTATTTACCCTTACCAATCTCCCTCCCACTTATGGTGGTTACTTCTACTCTCGGTTGTGAATTTTTATTCATAATATGGACAGCATTATTCTATGACCTCTATTTTTATTCTCTTATGTTTTCTTGACATTTTCTAATTTATTTCAACATTATTATTATGTGGGATGAAATTCCCTCTTCTTCTTTCTCATGGTGAATTTCATTGTATTGCTCTTTCATATCTTGTCTTTTTACCATTTTTATTAAGTGTTTATCCTTTTTCCTAGGTGAGATTCTTATAATAATTCAATTTTTATTCTAATATTTTTATATAATTTTGCCACTTTAGGACATGAGAATGAGTTTTGTGTTCTTCTTTCATATTAAAATCCACACTCCATGTGGGAGTTTTCATTACAATTTCTAGAGATATGCTCAACCTTTCTTCATTTATATCTAGTTAATGGGGTTATCTATTCATTATAACTATTTCCAAAAAATATTTCACATTAAAGGTGGGTGTTCAATCCTCTTCTATATTTAGGAAAGATGGGAATACTTCTAGGTATGTGGGTTTACCTATAGTAGAAGTATGCCTCTAGGTTTAAGGGCTAGCTCCCTAAATATGCCTTGAAGTTCTTATCACCTAACTAACTATTTTCTTATGGGAAAAAGGATATAATTTTACATTAAAATAAATTAATATAAGGGGTGATACACTATAATTATTTCCATAAGACAATCATACTTATTTCACTAAGAAACAAGGCGTACAACACTAGTCTGCAAGTCCTATAATGCTCTAACATTGGTATTTCAATATGAAGGTGATGTGCATGAAGAGTATTCAAGGAAAGTGAAACCATAGATCAGTTGTATATACTAAGGATAATTTTACACTTGATAACAAATCCATATACATATCAACACCTAATATGACCTTTTAGAGTGAAATCACTTACATCAAACATGGAAAGATTGAGAGAAAGCAAGGATAGATAGATATCTCTTACCTATTTACTATACATGTATTCAAACACTTTGACAAGATGAGATATGATCTCAAAAAATATTACATTTTATTTTTCTAAAGAAAATTACAATGTCAAAACCAATAAGGCTTCATCATACATGGCATGGTATTAGTCTACAAGAGCCAAAATGGATACTACTTGTAGAATTTGAGAGATGAGAGAAGAAAAATAAGTACAAGATTAACTATGAAATGTGTCATGTTGAAAAAAGAGTTAAATATTCAAGAGGCTGAAGTATGAGATATACCATGAAAGTTCTCATAGGATAAATGTCTTTTAAAGGTATGAAACTCCAAAAAAGTGGCATAGGAATCCTCATTTGCATGCCTAAAAACTACCTTCATCATTTGGCATCCTTGGAACATCACATATAATACTAGGGATAAATGTGATTATTTAAATGAGAGGGAAGGGTTATAAACATTCCCCAAAATGCATTGGTTTCATTCTTAATCACTAATATTCTCTTGGATATGAGTTATCACTACATGTAATTGAAATAACTTCTCTTTCACTAACCTTGCACACTTGGCACCAAAGTTGATTTCAATTTTCCAAACCATTCCATATAGATGAGTTATTTACACCTTTAAAGACCCTTCATAACCTTAGATTCCTCAGGCAGACCTTAAAAGGACTCCCACTTGAATTTTTCACTCTCTCACTAGCTTGCTCACTATGTCAATTTTGATTGGCTGAGATGAAGGCATTTACAAAGGCACTTATATACTTATATAAGGATATAAATGAAAATTGTGAGTTATATTAAGTCTCAATATCTATCTTAAAGTGGATTTCATCCTTTAAATCTCTCATGAACCTAGAAAATAATAAAAACTATGAAAGAAACTAGTTGTGTGACTTGTGCGTATAGGTAGGGTATAACTAAATATGATAAGAAGGTGATATGGAGAGTCATAAAAAATATATAAGTCATTTACTAGGCAAAATATCTCATTTCGGTGCCTCTCCTACTTCATCTTCTCCATCGAGATAAGAACTAGGGTGTTGGAGGGTTTGGATATGTTTTAGCCCTTGAGGATTGATCGTACAATCATAAATATAAATCTTCCAAAAATTTTCACTAAAACATTTATAAATACCCTCTCAACTTTTCTTAGCTCCTTGAACTCCCATGATAAGTGTTTGTACAAGTGCAAGCATTCAAAGCTACCTATTCAAGCTCTTCTCTTCATTTTGCACAAACCTAAGTTAGTTTGGATCAAAACATGATTTATCTATGATTTTACTTGCACAAAAAAGGTTCAAAGACAAATTAAAACACCCTATGAAAATTTTATAACTCATTTTAATTCTCTTTTGATGTTAGAAGTGAAAGTAGACCCTCAAATGGAGAACATGCTTAGTCTAGACCTAAAGGTATGCCTACATGCTTATGAGTTTGGACTATAACATTGGGTTTATATCACTTATGCACTATTATTTATGTTTTCCCATGTATATCATAACTCTCCACACATCCATGAAAGGTTTCATCAACATCTAGCTTGTCTTCTCACCCTCTTTTCTCAAAAGTTATAGGCTTACATATTCTGTGAGTGCACTCTATCTGAGATAGAATGGATGGAATATCCATTTTTTCACAATAAAAAAGGAGGGAATTAGTGGCTTAAACAAATTATAGGTAACCTATGTTTAAATTTTTAAGGTTTGATCATTAACCTAACATCTCCAAATTACTCAAAACCTAATACAAACCTTTAAAACATTGACTTTATGTAGAATGCCAAGTATGGACTATATTTTATCTAATACAGACCTTCCCATTACCTATTTACATGTGATAGGAGTATAATTAATATGTTTATTCTCATTTCATAGGTATTATCATTCATATTACACCTCACAATGTTTCCAAACTATTCCAAATAGGCTCCTAACTAGTTGACTGTGCATTTTAAAAAAGTATGGACTATGTATTGCATTGTTAGAGCCTTTTCATACCATATCTCTACTATATGAGGATCTCATAGGGCTAGTGTATATATTATTAAGGTTTTTACAAACATACTTACCATATAAAACATTCCAAACACTCCAACATACACCTTGTTCTTGGACTGAGTACGAGATTTGACTATGTATGATTGTATGCTTACTATAGGTTTCATGAAAGCGTCTTTGGCCTAGATTTTCATTTTCCTAAGGATAATAGAGTGTAAATTATTATTTTTTGGATACTCCAAACTTTCTCATATTCCAAAACTTTCTATATTGATCAAGGTAGGCCTTTCACTTAATAGGCCTAATCATCAGTCAACTGTACATTATGTTCTTTGCTCTAAAAAGGTACCTTCTTGTAGGTGAGTTTTTCATGTTAGGTCCAATGTCTCATTATACTCTCCATTTGGAATCCTTTAGGCTCACTTAGTAACTAAAATTTTCTTATTCCACATCTTGAGTGAGGTTAACACATTCACTATTTATTCCAACCTACATGGTGACCCTACAACCAACCTGTAGGTATATATCTTTATGATTAAGGGGAAACATGTAGGTGGGAGTCTAAATCAAATTTTGAGTATCAAAATTTTTTATTTTCCTTTGATAATCATGTTTTCCTTTGTATTCACAAGGAGTCCTCTATCCAATAACTAGTCTTTCATTGCATCTCAATATATTGAAAAGGTACTTAACCATGCAACACTAAGAGAATAATGGAATTATTAAATGAAATAACCCTCAAAATTAAGATATAATAACACTTTATCACATTATAAAATAACCAAACTTATCATTCCAATCATTGACCTTAGGCCAATTGATGTAGATCCTTTCATTTATACTCTTCTTTATTCACCCTTAACACCCGCAATTATAAATTTTTGCAATCAACCTTCAATTTGTCTTTATCATAAAGTCTCTCTATTATTTATATGTATTTATATCTACACAATTATTTTCATATGTTTTATTTATTTATTTTTATCTGTCTTTAATATCTTTGCACACCCATGCTATCTTTTTACTTCTCAATCCTTCTACAAGTCATTTCCTTCACTATCCTTCAATGGTTCAATCACATATATCTTAATCAAGGTTGATTATATGAGTTATATCAATATTATTAGTACCCTTCATGTGAAACAAACCTAACTCAATTCACTACAACCCCTCTCTCAATAATTGGTTGCATCTTCACTTCATATTCTTGCATTCACTCTTCTAATCTAATAACCTCTTTTTGTGTTTTCTTATTTGTACAGATTAGTATGGAAGTAAATTTATAAACCACACACAATTATTTCACCCTTTATATTCCTTGACCGATCCATGAAGTTTCAAGTCTCAATTATTTCTCTGTATACCTTTTCCAACACTTGGATAGGCCTAATTAGGTCTCTAAGCCTCTACATAGAAAACAATCACCTATAACTATACAAAATGATGATGTACAACATAAAAACCTATGAAATATTATTTCCCAAACAACATTCCTTCTAACTACTATATTTCATCCACTTTCATTTTTGGATTCAATAGATAATTTATTGTATGTGTTTTAAGCCCTAATCTAGTGTTTTTATTCCCTGTATAGACCCAAAAAGGCATAATAAGGGTTTAATTGATTAAAAATGGATTTCATACACTAAAAATACCACATTAAGGTATGTATATCATTTATATAGCTTATCCAAATGTTTATTTCTTTGTTACAATACCTAACCACACTCAAATCATGATACTCACAAGATTCTATACTACGATATGCCTGTCTACAAAAGCTATAGGGTTGATAGTTACTTTTTCTCACTTTGGGTGTTATTACACTCCATTTATATGTATATTCATTCAATTTACCCTATTTTATCATCCTCAAACTACTAAAATCTTTATCTTTCATGTAATTCCTTAGATGATCCTACACATAAGGTTCTTTATTGTGGCACTCAAATAGGGAACACATTGTTTGCATATGTGTTAATTAATAACATGGTTTACATTGATTATTTACTTACCTTAGTTTAATTTAAACCTAATCCCATAGTTATGAATCATTTTTTATGTCTTTATGCATTATATTTAAGCCATAAAACACTTCAAGTCCTTCATTGTCCAATATTTAAACTATTTCCTTGACACAATCATGTTTATTACCAACCCAAAATAGGGTTAACAATTCAAATTTTGATTACCTGATGTCTTTTAATAATTCTAAAATGGATATATATCCTTCTCACTGACCCTCTATGTTATCTTAATATCATGTAAATTCCATTCCAATTCATTCTTTAGTTATTTCAACCAGATTACTTGCCTGTGTCTTACAAACAAAGTATTCACACAAAATGGTTACATAATTTATTGTTATTTTTAGTTAAATATCTATTACTTATAAGTTTTAATTAAAAATTACACTCTTACAATGATAATTTAGTTCTTTGAATCATCCTTCATGGAGTTTCAACTCTCTTGATAGGGTCCTTTTCACAAACTTTCTCACAGTCATTACAAAATCTTGACACCAACCTATAATAGACAAATTAGAATATAATACATCACTATTATGAAATATTTAAGGTTCTCAGCACATTTATTTGTATCCAAAAAACAATACCAATACTAATAATTAGATAAATCACTACAACTTTTACTTTTATTAATCCATGCATATATGCATTCATTATTATGTTTCAAGGACATGTTATAGAGATTTTCTAATTTTTGTCCTTATTTTTTTCAAATTTTCATACCTCTACCTTTCACCATTGATAAATAAATCCTAAAATCTTCCTACATAATTTCTATCCATAAGACTCTACTTATTTTCCAATCCAAAAACTCATTCATAACAAGAAACTACCTTCCTAACTAACTACCATCTTGGCAATTACCTTCTTAAAGGCTTTTATTTACATTTGTTTCTTATGCCACTTTATGTAAATAAATCACTTTCTTACACACACCTAGACTCACCATTTGACCTTACCACAACTTGAAACTATTGAATACTTACTAAAATGCTCCTACAATGCTAACACAAATTCAAATTTTTAAAAAGGGAGTTTTGTCCAAAAAGTTCCCAAGACCAAAATCACCCACTACAAACTTACCTAAAAACTCTAAATCCTTGTAATTCATGATAAGATAGAAAAAACAACTATGTATGACCAAATTTTTACAAGGTATTTTATTCCCCTGCATCATATTTTTGAGGAAGAATGAATTTGAGCTCCAATGGATTCTAGAATGCTTCTTCCATGTTTTCCAATTCTTCTGTCTGTGATTATCCTCATCTATTACTGATCCTACATGCCTAAAATACTCCTCTTTAATCTCTCATTTCCTCTATCATAGACAAATATGCCTCCTTGATTGCTTACTCCAATCACCACTTGATATGCACTCTTAGCTAAAGTTTTTCCTCCATCATAAGGGTTGTATATGCCCCCAAACACTGCTACAACACTTATAATTTTACCTAAACTTGTTTCCATCTTCATAACTACTAAAAAAAATGCTAATTTCATGAATACCTATTTTCTACATGATTTTTAATCCTCCATAAGGTTTCATGTCTATAACCTATTATACTATTGCAATCATTGTTCTCTCTTCATGGTATTTGTCCTCCTTCATGAGGCTCTCACCTACTACAATCTACATTTGCTCTTAATTTTCTAACTTGTCATCATGAAATTCTTGTTCAAATGTTGTTATTTCTCTTTAAATGCTCAACACTCACATGTGTAAATTTAAAATTAGATTTCTCATCTCCTTCTTTAAATTGTACCTATAAGTCTAAGCCTTCATTAAGGCCTTCGAGCTAAACTCCTTTATCATTCTCTTTAACTATATGGATGCCACTACCTTCCTTTGCTTCACTCAAACCTTCCTCATCTATCTTAAGGTTATTTTCATCCATCTCACCATGTTACTCACTAATTCTATATCTCATCATTTCTCTCCTAATTTTCTTGCAAAGCAAATTTTTTTGCCTTCTCTCCTCTCTCTTTTCTTACAACTTTATTTTATTCATCTACTACCTTATTTTCCACTTCCATTTATTATTTATCATCACTCATACATAGTATGGGCTTCCCATTTATCTCACCTTCTCTAGCATGACCAACAACCTATCCATATACTACCTCATTTCTTGCATCTCCTTCTTCTATATTCTCTTCTTCTTGTGGTAGATGTCATCAAATTTACCTTATTTATTCTTACCTCTCTCTTTTATCATCTCCTTTAAGATGTCTATCAATTTTTAGGTATCATTTGGACCTATACCTCTCTCTGACAAGCCTTCACTCATTTTCCACATCTTGACCATTTACTTGGTATATCTCTCTTTCTCTCTCTTAACCTCATCTAGGTCTCTCTTCTTTTCCTTTTACTAGGACTCTTTATATCTCCTCAAGGTCACCTATGATCTCTCTCTCATTATCTTTCCAACAAATCTCTCTTTTCTTCACAATACTCAATGGCTCAAGGTTGCTACCAACCTTATTTATCACATACAACTCAATATCATATCATCAACATATCAAAAACTCAAATGAAAAATAAAACACAATTTGTACCTTTTTTCTTGTTGTTGTCTTTGTTATCTTCCTAAAGAATCTTGGCTAATTTCATACCAAATGATGCATATCCTTTCATTTATACTCTACTTCATTCACCCTTAACACCTATAATTACAAATTTATGAAATCAACCTTCATTTTCTCTCTCTATCAAAAAGTCTCTCTTTTAGTTAGATGTATTTATATCTACACAAGTATCTTCCTCTTGGTATTTTTTATTTCTTTGTCTCTATCTTTAGTATCTTTGAACACCCTAGACTATCTTACTACTTCTCAAACCTATCACTCTCAATCCTTCTACAAGTCATTTCCTTCACTATCATTCAATGATTCAATGACCTATATCTTAATTAAGGTTTATTATATGAGTTATATCAATATGATTAATCTCCTTCATGTGATAAAACTTAACTCAATTCACTATAACCCCTCTCTCAATAATCAAGTGCCTCTTCACTTCATATTCATGCATTCATTCCTCCAAGCTAGTAGCCTTTTTTGTGTGTTTTCCTATTTATATAGATTAGTCTAGAAGTAAATTGAGAAAACACACACATATTCTATCACCCTTTATTATATATGACCTATCCATAAAGTTTCAATTATCAATTCTTCCTTTCTATACCTTTTCCAACACTTGGGTAGACCTTATTAGGTCTTTAAGTCTCTACTCAAGAAATAGTTAACTATAACTATATGGAATGATGTTGTACAATAATAAAACCTAAAAAATATTATTTCCTACACCAAATTACTTATAAATATAATATTTCATCAGATTTTATTGGTGGATTCAATAGATAATTTTCTATGTGTGTTTTAAACCCTAATCTAAGGTTTTTATTCCTGTATAGACCTAAGAAGGCAGAATAAGGGTTTAATTGATTAAAAAATGATTTGATACATTAAAAATACCACATTATGGTATATATAACATGGATATATCTTATACAAACATTTAGTTATTTGATACAACACCTAATCACACTAAAATCATGAAACTCACAAGATTCTACACTATAGCCTCCCTATCTACAAAGGCTACAGGGTTGATAATTACTTTTTCTCACTTTGGGTGTTATCACACTCCATTTAAATGTATATTCCCTAAATTTACCCTTTTTTAACATCATAAATCTTATACAATATTTATCTTGCATGTAATTCCTTAGATGATCCTACGCACAAGGTTCTTTATTGTGGCACTCAAACAGGGAACCCACAGTCTGTGTATGTGTTAATTAATAATAGGGTTTAAATTGAGTATTTCCTTACCTAAATTTATTAAAACATACATTCATATTTATAAATCCTTTTTTAGGTCTTTATCCATTGTATTTAAGCCACATAATACTTCAATTCCTTCATTGTCTAATCTTTCAATTATTTCCTTGACACAGTCATGTCTGTTATCTACCCAAAATAGGGTTAACAACTCACATTTTCATTACCTAATGTCTTTGAAGTATTATTTAAGGGTTTTAAATCCTTATCACTAACCCTCTATTCTATCTTAATATCATTTAAATTCCATTCCAATTCATTTTTTAGCTATTTTAACCAAATTACTTGCCTATGTCTTATAAATAGAGTATTCACACAGAATGGTTACATAGTTTATTATTATTGTTAGTTAACTATTTATGCCTTATAAATGGGAATAGAAAATTACACTCTTACAGTTATAATTTAATTCTTGGAATCATCCGTCATGGATTTTAAACTCTCTTGATAGGGTCCTTTTCACAAAACCTTCTCATAGTCATTACAAAATGTTGACACCAACAAACAAAAGTCAAGTTGACATATAATACATCACTATTCTAAAAGATTTAAGGTTATCAACACATTTATTTATATCCACATAATAATACCAATACTAAGAATTAGATAAATCACTACAACTTCTACTTCTATTGATCCATGCATATATACATTTATTTCTCTGTCTCAAGGATAGGTTACAAAGGTTTTCTAAATTTTGTCCTCATTTCCTTAAATTTTCCATACCTCTTCCTTTCACCATTGATAACTAAATATTTAAAAATACTACCTACCTTCTATCACAATACTCTAGTTTTACAATCCAAAAACTCATTCATAACAAGAAACTACCTTCTTAACTAACTACCATCTTGACAACTACTTTCTTAAAGGATTTTCTTTACATTTCTTTCTTATGCCACTTTATGTACGTAAATTACTTTGTTACACAAACCTAGACTCACCATTTTACCTTACAACAAATTTTGATAACTTGTGACTATTGAACACATACTAAAATTCTCTTACAATGTTAACTCAAATTCGATTATCAAAAAGTGAGTTTTGGTGGGAAAGTTCCCAAGAACAAAATCACCCACTAAAAACTTACCTAATGACTCTAAAGCCTTCTAAGGCATGTTAAGACACTGGAAACAACTATGCATAACAAATTTTTACAAGGTGTTATATGACCTTGCATCACCAAGTCTCTATCATAAAAACATCTGTATAGTTTTCACTCCAAGATAATCTTATCCTAAAAATATCAATATAATTGAGGGTCTATGTTCAGAAGGATTAAGGTGACTTATCCTTGAACTCTCCTTCATATGTGGACATGAATCTCCAAGTTTATATACAACTCAAAAGATTCTGCATGGAATTATAAGGCATTATTCAAACCTTACAAAACTTGAGGAGGATTCAAGCAAACTATAAAATTATATTATAATATTGCTTAGTCTTTATGGAAACCTATAAGTGGCACTTGTAGGTGTGACATAAGCAGTGAAGGTACATCTCAAATGATGCATAATGTAAGTGATTTTAATCAATTATAGTCCCTTTCAACATATTTAAATTTTTATTTTCAAGCTTGAGTGACTTCAGACCAATCAAATATGTCTTTTCCAACATATTCATCTTTTTGTAGGGCACCTAAAGGTGAATACATGATATGCAGGGTAGTGAGAAGGAAGTATGGACTTATACATATTGAATGGTCTTATGGTTCCCTTAAACCTTTTAAATGTCTTTAAATTTATCCTCTTCAATTTTATTTACTTAAAACAAGATCAAATTCCATCACTTCATGTGGTTATTCTATTGTAGGCACCTGTATGTGTTCATTAATGGTAGAGGACCGAGTATATTGGAGAAATAGTTATCACATATAAACCCATGTCCTTGGATTAGTTTATATTGATTTATTTAGTGAAATATTATGTTAATAACCTAAAAAAACTTCACTAAACCTCCATAAACATGCTATAAAATCTTCATACACATGACTCAACATGACTATGAGTGCACACTTGCAAGAAACTTAACTATGTTATAGGTTGACTACAACTCCATTGGTGATATCCCTTGAGGATGATATTGTAAATATAAAAGTGTATGTAAATATGTGAGAGACATAAAATATAACTTATCACCATCCTATGAAACCATCACCAAGGCATGAAAACAATAAAAGTGGTGAAAACCTATCTATAACTCAATAAGGTGCTCTTATCTATAACCTAAGATGTTTATCTTATAAAAACACTTTAAAAAATGAAAAAAAATGTTGTAAGAATGATATAATCATGTCTAATACTTTTATAATAAATTTTTTTATCTAGATTGTATGGACCTACCCATACAAGAAGAAAACTTGTAGGGTGTGGGAAATAACATGTAGAAAAGACTAGTTAAATTTCAAAAGATAGTTCATAAAGCACAAGTGACAAATAATTTAAATAATTATATTAAATTTATGTTAACTAAGTTTAATATCACCCCAAAAAATCATTTTACCTAGAACCTATTCTACTGCCAGTATCAAGAAGAAACCTATTGACAAGTTTTTTATGTTTAGAAGGGCGATGAAAGAGAAATGGTTTTTGACTATTTTCAATATTTAAAAAGGATTTAAAATTTTATGATGAGTCCATAAAATTTTAATATCCACTAGAGAATCTTCACACATGTTTCACCATCCTTTAAAGGCTGTACAACTTTCAAAACTGACCAAATTGCCACCTTTTTTATTATTTCAACAGATTGCTTGCAAGTTTTAGTTAGTGTATGAAATTAATGACATGTATCTGATCCATAAACGTTTATAAAGACTTTTTAACACTTTTATTTCTTGTAAAATTATATAACTCTCATAAATGACTATAATATACACCTTAAGTAACATATAATGACTTAGGAAGGGAAATGACTATGACCAAGGTGATGACACATTAAATGACATAAAATAACACCATGAAACACCCTATATTACCTTAATAGACCCATATACAAGTTTTTTACTATAGGGGGTTGACCTATATTGACTTTTGGTCAAAATAGTCAACATTAACCTTGGTTATAATTTTGATTATATCATCTTCACCCTTGGTAATTGCCCCATTTACATTATCTTCTTCTATATCCACATTATATGCCTCCTCTATACTCTCTTTGAATTTTAATATAGTACTATGGTTGGGTATTTTGAGATTGACAATTTTGAATTGCATGAGGTGGTTAATACTATTGACCAAGTTATCGTATACTAACACTTTTCATGGGTAATTTTGGTAGTGACAATAATTTTATTATTTTTAATATTATATTATTTGTATCATTTACATCCATGAGTGCATCTATAGTAGGTAAATTTTTATCATAGTAATTAAATGATCCACTACTAGTGTAGTACATTAATTAATTTATAGGAGTTGCCACTTCCAACTTAGAGCATAAGTGTCATGGATGGAATAGGTGGATTCATTCCTATCAATTATTATGCTAATATTATTTCCTCTGATATCTTTCTCATATCATTATAGGGTAATTTTTTCCAATAATTATGTTTTTCACAACTAGATGCATATGTTTACTATGCAATTTCCCATATTCATCCCCCGTTGATTTGTATTTCATGTTTTAATCTCAATTATTACAAATCCAACTATAAAATTTAAACATTTTATTTTAACAGTGTATGGTTATCTCATCTCCATTACTAAGATTTTAATGATGATTTCATTCCAATGTTGCCCTAAATGTGTTGAAAAAATTACCATCCATGTTGGCTCTAAGGTATGGGACTAATCTTGAAATAAAAAAATATATTATATATTTTTCATTTAGAGGCTCTTCTAATTTATACACTATAGATTTGAACTATTGATAATAATATTTTATAGTTTATTTACCTTTTATATCAACTCTCTCATATTTCTAAACTTTATGTCGGTATGTCAATGAAAATAACCCTTAAGAGATGTTTAAACATCAACCCATGTAGTGGCATATCCAAAGTAAGTTGTCATGTATTATATAAGTGCATCATCAATTAATGTTAAAATAAAATAAAATAAAATAATGTCACTCTTTCATTAGTAATATTTTGACTCCTTAAGTATGAGTCCAATACAAACAAATGTTCTTTTATGTCCTTTCTATCTTTACCGAATAGTGGTAACTTCATTCAATTTTGTGCCATTTTAGTGTTCTTGGGTTGGTTAGGAGTCATAATAATAGGATTGATACCAATGACCAATTGATTTCTTAATGTACTTACCCATTTTTTGATGTTTATCTTTCCTTTATCTAACCAAATTTTAGTTATGACCTTTATTTCTTTTCAATTCTATTTGGAAGTATCTAATTCCTAACACTTCTACCTAATTATTTACAAACTCCCTTATTTTCTAAATATATTCCTCATGAATTTGGTATTAGTTTAGTATTTCTTCATCAAAAAATATATCTATTTATCTAAATTATGGGTGTATTCATATATTGTAAAGTGGCACAAGGGATGGTGATTGGTCCGAAGGGTTTATTCCTCTCAGGGCCTCTTGTGTTTAAGATTTTGGAGGTTTCATGTCTTCAAATGTCTTATTAAACATATTCTATCTATAATTAAACTTATTCACTAATGTTTTCATTAATTAATCTTCCTTATATTAAGTTATAATCATCCTTATATATGTGTTATATCTCTCTAGTATTAGTACTAACACTTATCTTAGAATCACCTTTCTCATGAAGGTTCACAACTATTTCCACATATATTTGGTATTACATATTATTTATAAAAATTTCCTCTTGATTACTTACTATAAAACCTCCTTATATTGATAAAATTTCCTCCCTTGGTTCTAATATATAATTAAAATCTTCTTTATTAATTATATTCTCCTAAATTCTTCTTCCACTACTCTCTAGGTCTCATCCACTTTGGACCAAACTAATCATGACTTGTTGGTCTTCCATGCCTAAAGTTTTCAATAGTTTTCAGGATCCTAATAGTGCAGCTAAATATCTGAATCCTTTTCACATTTCATTCATGAATTTTTTCTATGTGGTATATAAAAATTCTTATATTATATTATATTTATTTAATTATCTATGTTTATGCCTTCCCATGGTTTAAATATTAACTCATTCATTTTTTGAAGAGGGGTAGTATTAATATCTTTAATATTAGTGTTTTTTATGGTAGAGGCTAGATCAATTTTATTTTCCATATTAATTCTTTGTAAAATTAATTATTCCATTTCCTTCTTTTGTATCTCTTTGTTAATTCATGATTGAATTCTCTCATCCTCCATGTGATTCTTCATGTCTTCATTCACCATTTTATTTTAGCTATTTTTAATTTATAATCTTACCATAGTATTATTGTCATTAAATAACTTAATTTTACTTTCCTAGATCCCTAAATCTTATTTTACCTCCCCCAACTATTTAGACTAGATATTTCAAGTCGTCACATATTTTGAGGATACCCCTTCTTTCCACACATCCCTTAGGTGTTTGTCCCTTAAATGAAATATTTACCTTGTTTTATTAGCCCTCGATCCCAAAATACTTGTGGATGAGGAGTGGTACTTTGTTTAATAACCATGGCCTTACCCCTTCAAAAAATTTGGCCCTCTTAGCATTTAATCTTGTCCAACATTGTATAGCCCAAACTATGATGAATGAATTAAGGGTAGTCTCAAACCAGTAATGTTGTTGGATAGCCTCAAGTTTTTTTATAGTCTATTGAATTTGTCATTTAATGTGAATGTGGAAACCTTTCATATGTTTTTATTTTTGAAGTATACAATGCCACAACAATTGTGCAAATTTAATCCATAATTCTTCTTCCTTTAGTCTAAAAAATGATTCCTTTATTTCACGTAATATCTCTCCTATCATTTTAAATTTTGTATGATTTTTTTCAAGTGTTTTTGCCTAAAATATTTTTATTTTTATTAAATTAGGCTTCCATAAATTTAAAGGATATGTCCCAATAAACATTACTCAACCAAAGTCCATGTGGTGCCACCAAATGTTGACATAAAATCTGAAGATATTAGTTATAGATAAATTATTTTGATAAAGGTTAACTATAGTTTGACTAATGTAACAAAAGGGTTAATCTTGGTTAGAATCCTTAACATTCATTGAGAAATAATAAGTTCCTATATTCATAGTAAATCAAACAATACACAACCCACGATAATTCCTACTCTAACTTCTCTTTATTTATATACATTAACTACCGAATACATTTGTTTAATATTTACACTATACCACCTTAAGAAATTCCATAAATTACTCTACTCTACTCTTATTTTATATGTTATTTTATTCTATTACAATGTTATGGTATAAATTTCAGCTTCATTCAAAAAAACTAAATGGTCATGCCAATGTGATACATGCCTTTCCTATGGTATAGTCATCCTTTATTTTTGAAAGGAATTATTTCTTACAGTAACATCTAGTTAGTAAAATACTCTATTATGCTAGAATATATAAATGTCATTTTTATGATAACAGAATCAAATATTTAATATCTTTGGTTTGATCCTTTGGCTAATAGACAATTAAGACAATTAAAATAAAATAGTAATTAAAAATTAACAATTAATTGAGACCTTATGTACTTGCTTACCCATTTCCATCTACATTTATTTCCAACATATTCATAGAATAAGTATAATTTAAAAAAAAAACTTCAATAAAACTATGGTTCCCTTATGAGAATTTATAAAATAATTTAAGTGATATAATTTATTTTAAAACCACATAAGCTAGTGATTAACCATGTAAACAATAAGTCTTGAAAGGATAAATTGATACCGATAATAATACTAGTGGTCTAATACAAATTTATCCATGGGTGTCACCTTCAATTTAGAAACCACTAAGTGAATTTAAATTTTTATATTGGTAATTTGATATCCTTTCTCTATTTTCATTATTGATATAATGATCATAATTCTTGTAATAACAAAGAAACTCAAAACATAAAAAATAAATCAATAAAATAATTGAAACAAATACTCACCTATACATTTTAACAATAATATAACTATAGCCATTATATGTGTATGCTCTATATTTGGTATGAATTCAAATTCATGCCCCACATCATGTATGCCATACATATATAAAATTCATTACAAATAACTAAATTTTATAGAATAATAACATCACAATAGTTTTAATATTTTTTTGATCAATAATATAATCATAATGCAATGTAGAATTAAAAATACTAATCCATGCATTATAATCATAAATATAAAGTTTTCAATCATAATATTCAAATAATAATATTAAATTATTAGTTACCACTAGGAAAACATAACGTAATTTTTTAACAAGTGAAAAATTATTAAAATTTAATATTAAAAATCATATTTTATATTTAGGGATATGAAATCCACCTCCATAAAATAGTATCATCCTAATGGTTCACTCATAAGAGTGAGAGAAAGTGATACATGTGAGGCTCTTATTCACCTACATAGAATTTATATGACTAATTTTATCTCACTACATTAGTAATTACTAGATATTTATTTTCCAAATCTTAATGTTGTGTAGGTACAACTTTCATACTAGGTCTGATTTAATAATCCCACTATATTACACTTATAAATTACACCAATCAATCAAATGTGAAGGATAACAAATATATCTCCTTAGTAAAAATTGTGAAAAGATCATGAATCTTTGAAAGGAAAGGGAGAAATCCTTATTATTATTCCACTAGATTGATCATTTTAATAACATCAAAAGGTCCAATAATCCTAGAGATATTTTAGATGCCTTTTCAAACTTAATATAACTCTTTATAAGGTAAATGCTTAGAAAAACATTATTGGAAATTTGAAATTCTCATTCATTCCATTTAAGATTAGCATCTCTTTTACCAATCCAAAACTTATTCCATCCTTTACTTTATAATTTTCATTTTTTTTCATACTCATGTAAATATCTAGTTTTGAGAGGTGACTACATTGTCTAATCCATCAAATTCAAGAGGAGTTTTTGAGTTTCTTATTATACAAATCCTTAAAATGTTCCATCTTCAATGAAGATTGGTTTCTGTTATTATAGTAAAAATACACTGATGGAATATATTATTACTAATTATAGGTTTGATATATTACATACATACATAACATGTCTTCAACCACTTGGTTATCCCATTCAGTTTACCCATTTTTTTCACATGTGATGTCAAACTAAAATTCAAAGTAGTGTTAAAGGAAATAATAAAAGTCTCCTAAAATTAGGATGTAAACATAATATTCCTAACAAAACTAATTACTTCAAGTATCTCATGGAGTTTTATGATCTCATGGAAAAATCTTGCTGTAAGAGTAGGCACATCATCTTTCAAATTAGCAGGTATGAATTTTGCCATTTAAAAAAAAATAACCACAAAAAAAATTATATCATGGTATTTTCAAAACGTAGGAAATCCTAAAATAAATTCCAAGAAAACCAACACCCATTTACCAATTGGTACATCATGTAGGTAAATATTACCTTTAAGATGACAGTGTTCAGCCTTTTTGTTGACATTCATGAATTTTACCACAAAATCAATAATATCCATTTTCTGTCCATGCCAAAAATAGTATGTTTTCCCTCATGATTAATTTTTTTCACACTTGTATGTGCATAATAAGGTGTATTATGCACTTCAAGAAACACTTTAAGTCTTATATTATTTACTTAATGTATATAGAGCCTTCCTTGAGACCTCAAAAAGCCCAACCCATCCAAGTCGAAGGTATATTCATAATTTATTACCTTCACTTATATTTACAATCTATTATTCTTATATTTTTAGGTAAAAATGGGTCATTTGGTCACTGTTCAAGCACTAAATTCTTAAATTAATATTGTATTCAACATAGAGCAATAATTCATGGGCATATCTAGATGGCATCAATAACTATATTCTCCTCTCCATTACATATGTAAAATCAACTTGAAAATCACATATAAATTCAAGTTACCTTCATTATCTAATAATCAAGTAGTCCTACATTAAATGTGTTTAAGTCTAAGGTGATTTGAATTTATCACCTTTTTCTCCAATAGGTAGTACCCTTATATTTTCAATACATCACTGCTTTGGTAAGCTACAAATCAAGTGTGGGGTAATTAAATTCATGATTCTTAACTTTTATTTACTTGCATGCTACCAAAAATATATTTTAGGATAAAACACACCCTATGATATGATTAAAAGCATGAGTCTATATTGAAAATTTCCCATTAGGATCCATGATTATAAAAATAATTGTTGTAATGATAAATTTCTTCATCGTTTAAATTATTGATTCACACTCAATGGTACAAATGAACTTATTTCACTTTCATTTTAATTAATTTTTGGTGTTGGATTCCTTGGATAAATTCTCAACAAACCTTTTATATTACATATCGAAATGCATGAAACTTCTAACTTGAATATACCATGATGTAATAAATAAAAACAACTAAATTTTGGTTTAGTCAGCCCCTAAATATGTTGTTCATAAGGTTGATGAATGTTTTATGTGTGTTTTTTAATACACATAATATAAATATTAACTAATAATTCCCATACCTCGTCCAAAAAAGAGTTTTATACTGCTATGACCTTAACCTTTGCCATGTGTTGGGATATGTATGGCTGACTTGTGGCTTACATACCTATTTTATATTTTTTTTACATTTCTCTATGTTCTTATTTAGGTTGGCCTATGGAATAACCATGGCTAAGTAGACTATATATAGGAGGTAGTGGTTAGTCTTTGAGTATCATATCAAGTATTATACTCTTAGTGCATTATTGTGGACATTGCACCCTCGAAGTGGCTTTCCTATATTATCCAGTATTCTACTTTACTATCAATTATCACTGTGTGATCTCTCATATTTACTCATTATATGTGATATAAAATCATTTTGTGTAAAAATCTAAATAATTTCATTAAAAGTAGTATCAGATCTTTGATTTCGGCAAGTTTCCTATGGTGTTGTTTTTTTGAATCTAGCAAGGTGTGAATTTTATAAGATGGAGTGAAAAAACATAACTTACAATCTGGGAAGAATTAATTTATTTTGTCAGTGAAGTATTATTTGAAATGCTTTTAAAAAAAATAATTAAAAAAAGAAGTCTAGAAAATGTTTTTTTTTTCTTTGCACAATTGTAGTTGTTGGATTCATCTTGATGAGATTATCACAATAGTATATTTTAATGGTACACTTTTTTGTGTCAAAATGTTTTACCCTAGTGTGTAAAAGTAGTCATTAGATTCATCTTGGTAAGTTGATTAAAATAGTACCATCTCTTGGTACACTTTTTAAGGGAAAAAATCCCTTATAGTGTTTGTATATGGCCATTCCTTCTACATAGGGATGAAAAAGTGGGAAATAAACTCCTAATATTCCTTTTATCAGTGACATGGAATCTAAAAATTTAGATATGTTGATTTGTTATCTTTAGAATTATATAAAAGGCTTGGTATGATATGATGATTTTGTTATAGTTTAAATTGATGTTTTAGGGATACATGGAGAGATTAATGGGGTTAAAACTAAATTGAATTAGATCACTACTTCATTAGCTACTATTTCATCTCAGTTATAGTCAAACAACCCTCCACTTCATCATTTAGGTCCTCCTATTCTCAACACTAATAACTCCAATTCTGGTATGAAATCAATGTTTCCCAAAGTGGATATGCATAAGTTTGGTGGTAAGGATCCTCTCATTTAGACTACCCAAATTGATAATTCATTTGATTTGCATCAAACTCTTAGTTCTTAAAAGGTGATAGTGGTGTCTCTATATCTGGAACTTGAGCAGTTCATTTGGTATCACTAGTTATGTACTCATAAGAAAAGAATGATTCTCTTAATATATGGTCTATTTTCACTAATGAGTTATTGTCTAATTATCAAAATAATGTATCTGAGAACTACTTAAGCTAGTTAGCCAACCTATGGAAAATGGGAACTGTGAAGGATTATATTCATCATTTTTAGAATCTATCCTTATGGGTGAAAGACGTCACTAACAAAAATTTGACTGATCTATTTTTGGTTGGCCTCAAAGATAGCATCCAACTTTAGGTTTAGATGTTTAACCCAACATCTATATTAAAATCTATCCCATAGGTATACATGGCAAAGGAAAAAGAGATGGTCAAATGGAAAACCTTCACTAATGGTCATGATTGTACCTTTCCATCAATATCATATCCTTAACCCACCAAACTAACACCCTAAAAAATTAAGGAGATGCAAGACAAAAGGTTGTGTTATGCTTGTGACAAAAAATGAAGCAAAGACCATAATTATGCTAAAAAGAAGCTATTTTATATCTAAGGAAACAATAAGGATGATGATGATGAGGAGGTACTTGGTGAGGATGAAGGTCCTGAGGAGGAATCTAAAGACTCTTAGCCTACTATTTCTTGTCATGCCCTTTTAGGTATCAGTACTCCCCAAACTCTTAAGGTGGAAGGTTTACTAAAAAAATAAAAGGTCACTATTATTATTGATTCTAGGAGGACACACAACTTCATCAATAATAAGTTGCTTGCTCACTTGAACTATTTCATTTATCCCATGCTAAAATTTTAGGTAATGATTGTAGATGGTGGTGTTGTTAGCTACTAAGGAAAATGCCATAGTATTAAACTAGCCATAGGAGACTACTTTTTGGATTCTCCTATGTTTTTTATTCCCATAGGGGGAGCTGACATTGTTCTAGGAGTACAATGGCTCACCACTTTGGGTAGTATTGAGATAAATTTCTTGGAATTATTCATGCATTTTCATTCTAAGGGAAGGACAATTGAGATAAGGGGATTAAGGGCTAAATCTCCACAACTTGTTAGTCCCCATAAAATGATAAAGATTCTCTGAAAGGGTGTTGAAGGAATTGTAGCTTGCTTATTTTCCATGGAAGTTCAGTCAACTCAACCATCTACACCTCATTATCTAAAATAAGTGATTAATTCCCATTCAATTATTTTTGGTGACATGCCAAAAGGACTTCCACCTAGCTACATGCATGATCATGTTATCAAACTTATTCTTGGTAGTACACCACCCAACACCATGCCATACAAGTATCCTTATGCCCAAAAAAGTGAAATTGAAAAGATGGTACAAGAGATGTTATATGTAGAAATCATTCACCATAGCCAAAGTGAATATTCTTCACCAGTTGTCATGGTGTAAAAGAAAAATGACACTTGGAGGATGAAACTTGACTATAAGGAACTCAACAAGTACACTATCAAAGATAAGTTTTATATTCTTGTTATTGATGATTTGATAGATGAATTAAATGGTGCTCTTTATTTTGCCATGTTAGATCTATATTTTGGGTTTCATCAAATCTCGATCCATGATGAAGACATACCCAAAACTACTTTAAAGACTCATGAGGGCCATTATGAGTTTTTGGTTATGCCTTTTGGGTTAAAAATACAACATCCACTTTTTAGAGTTTGATTAATATTATTTTTAGGCCATTTTTGAAGAAATTTGTTTTGGTATTTTTTGATGATATCCTCATTTATAGTAAAAAGTATGAAGTCCATTTGTACCATGTGAAATAGGTACTCTCAATTTTATAAAAACATTAGTTGTATGCCAAACCTTTCAAATGTACTTTTCGATCTTATGAGGTTGAGTATTTGGGTCATTTGGTTTCACATATAAGAGTAAAAGTGGACCCTAAAAAAATCCAAGCAATGGTGAATTGGTTGATTCCTAAGACACTCAAGAAATTAAGGGGATTTTCGGGGCTAATTGGTTACTATCATAGGTTTATCAAAAATTATGGTAGAATTTTGGACCCACTCACATATTTGTTGAATAAATACTCCTTTCAATGGATTGATATAGCTACCAAGGCATTTGAACAATTAAAATTGGCTATATGCACCACTCTAGTGTTGGCTAGTCCTGATATTTTTCAAACTTTTGGTGATTAAATGTGATGCATATGGATATGGTATGGGTTTTTTACTCATGCAATAATTTAGACCACTTTCATTTGAAATTCATCAAATGAAGGGTAAAAATCAGCACAATCCCATTTAAGAGAAGGAAATGATGGTGATTTTGAATGCAATAAAATAATGGAGGCCTTATTTGATGGGTCATCACTTTCAAGTAAAGACTGATTATGATAGTCTCAAATATTTTTTGGAACAAGGATTATCATCTAAAGACCAATAAAAATGGGTAACTAATATGTTAGGATATGATTTAGAAATGGTTTACAAGAAAATCAAGGATAATGTAGTGGTAGATGCACTATCTAGGAAGGATGAATCAATTGAGGAATTAATATATGTTATGACCATTCTATATGTAGATTGGCTAGAGGAAGCATGATCATAATGTGATAATGATAGTGTTACCCATGATTTGATTTAGAATCTTTAGCAAGGTTTCAGTGGATTTGAAAAATTCACATGTAAGGGTGATGCATTATGGTATAATGATAGATTATACCTATGTAAGAATTTTCTTATTAAACAAAAAATCCTTTAGGAACTTAATACAACTCCAATTGGGGGTCATTCAAGATTTTTGAAAACCTGTCATAGAGTCAAGCAGGAACTTTTTTTGGGAAGGACTCAAGGGGGTTATTAAGAAATATGTAGTTGAATGTATGATCTATTAACAAAATAAAGGAGAAACCACCAAAACCCCAGGTCTTTTGAAACCTTTATCCATCCCTAGCCAATGTTGGGAAGAGGTGTCTATGGATTTCATTATAGGGTTACTTAGATCTGATGGTCAAAATTTTATCATGGTTGTGGTAGATCATCTTAGTAAGTATGCTCATTTTTATTCTTTATCATAGCCATTTATTACTAGTACAACAACTTTTTCTTTTCTCAATATAATTCAAAAATTGCATGGTACCCCTAAAATCATTATTAGTGATAGATATCCCATCTTCACTTGTAATTTTTGGACTAAATTATTTATATGTTATAGCACCTTGTTGGCTCATAATTCATCTTACCATCCTCATTTATATAGACAAACTGAGGTAGTCAACAAATATATGGAAGGATATCTCCATTATTTTTTTCTGAAAAATAGGACAAATGGGTTTATTGGTTACCACTTGTTGAATGGTGGTATAATACTTCTATTCATAGTTCTTCCAAAATGTCTATTTTTCTAGGACTATATTGATACCACCCTCCATCTAGCACTTCAACCTTGAAGGTCCATCCTAAGGTTTATGTAGTTGAAGAACATATTCACCATCAACAATAGGTCCTTACTAGTTTACATGAAGATTCAGCCATGGCTCAAAATCTCATGAAGCAGTAGGTAGATCAACATAGGAGTGAGAGGAATTTTGGGATTGGTGATTGGGTCTTTATTCACTTACATCCATATAATCACATGTATTTCAAGTAATAAAAAAATGATAACAAGTTATCCCCTATGTATTTTGGGCCTTATCAAATCTTGAAAAACATTGGTAGTGTGGCCTACAAGTTAGAGTTTCTTTCCTCCACTTGTATATATCTTGTATTTCATGTATCATGCCTATATAAAGTCATTAGACACAAAATTGATACATAAACTAAGTTACCAGAGTTAGATGAGGAAAAGTTATTATTGATCCTAAGGTGATCCTTCAAGTTCACACTAAGTAACTACGGTGCAAAGTGATTAAGGAGTACATGATCAAATGGAAGAATCTACCCTGTGAAGATGTCACTTAGGAGGATGAATCCTTTGTAAACCAACATCCAGAGTTGAGTCAACATTGAGGACAAAAAAAATTTGAAGGGGAGGGGCATGTTATGCCCTTAACCTTTAGCATGTCTTAGGATATGTGTGGCCAACATGTGGCTTACATACCTCTCTTATATTCTTATTACATTTCTCTAATTTCTTATTTAGGTCAACCTATGGAATAACCATGGATAAATTAGACTATATATAGGAGGTAGTGGTTAGTATTTGGGTGTCATATCAAGTATTTTGATCTTAGTGAATTTTTATGTAGGTTGTCCCCTTAAAGTGGATTTGCTATATTATCTAGTATTCTACTCTATTATCAATTATCATTATGTGATCTCTCATATTTATTTATTTTGTGTGATATAAAATCATTCTATTTGAACATCTAAGTAATTTCATTACATATACATTTTTTCATCCTTTATTCTAAGTTGTTGGTACCCAAATTAAAAATATATCTTTGAAAAAAAATTTACACCCTTTAGCCTATAAAAATATTATTGATAGAATGTAGTGTGTAAATAATTTTTATGGTAACCTTGGTTGGAATTTTATAGTCATTACATAAATGCAATTTTTAATCTTTCTTATTTAAAAATAACACTATTTCTCCTTATTAATACACAATATGGATTATTAAATGCTTACTAATAAACTCCTAAAACTACATTTTAAAATGTTTTAAGTCTAGAATATTCATGTGGTAGGTTCTTTAAATGCAAATGTAGAACCCAGAAGTATGGTGATTGCAAAATCAAACTCTTGTATTGGTGGAATATCAAGGAAGTTATATAGAAACAAATCTTTAAATTATTAGAGAAAAATATGATCATTTATATGATTTTTTGACTACTTGGATAGCTCATTTGTTTTAACCAAGTACAACATAAAAGCCTTTTTTTAACTTTTACAACTACATAACTACCATTAAGAAAATATTAATTAGTATTTTGGTACCTTGTAATATAATAGATCAATTTTATTCATCAAGGTAACAAACTATATCATTGAATTAGTTTATCCTTACCTCATGTAAATGTAACAGGTCCATAGTAAGGATTAAATCATATGATCTTACGGGTATTATATAAATTTTCAATGTTTTGACCATTTTCCCTAAGTCTATTTCAACCTACCTAACCATATCAATGATTTAACACACTTTTTGGTTCCTAGATCCACCTCCCATTTTTCTTTCAAAATTTTAGTTTTTCATCCACAATATTTTATTACATAAAGGGAAATAAAATTGTACATAACACAGGAATCAACCAAAATAGAATATTAGTATTTTATGAAGTTATGTTTTATCTCTAAAAACATGAATTTTTGTTTTGTAGGTTTATCATATAGGGCTTCATAAATCTTCATTTTTTAAAATTATTTATGAGATAGTTCCATTCATAGTGTCTACCAATACAAGTTTAGTAGCCCCCACCTAGTCCTTCAGACAATTTATTGGCACTTGTAGTAAGAGTAAAAGTAAATCCTTCATCCTTATGTGAATTATGGGGTTTATCCAAAGCTTTTTATTATATAAATTTAATGTATATATTCCAAATATTGTTTAAATTATTATTGTGAGGCTCAAAATCCTTATTAAAGATGATAGGATTCAAATCATGCTTCTAATATTTGCTTATTTATTTTAACTCGTATATGACCTTAAAGTGGGCACTATAATTTTCTTGAAATCGATAGGAATATTATATTTATTTATATAAGTTATAATTATTGGTAAAATTAACATAAAATATGATGTTATCCCTTAGGAATAGTTTAAATTTGGATACCTTTACCTCTTCATCATGTATGTTGGGTGCATGATGTAGTAGTTTCATGACAAATTAATCAAAGTTATAAATAATGGAGAATCCTTATGTGAAGAACTTCAATTTAAACATCTTATTATATTTTTTAGTATCAAATATGTGATTATCATTAAATTATATTTTAAACACTTCTCATATGTTCACAACATTAGTATAGCCCTTCTAATCATGTATGTTTTTACCCACCAAATGGATACTTCAACATCTAATTATATTACTACAAACATTAATTTTTGAATAGAGATCACATGTTATCTATGCATTTGATATGATGACTAATGTAATAATCCATTTTATCTGTATGGACCAATATATAAATAAGATCTCAATAATATAGATCTTACATATACCTAGAGGGCACAATGATAGTGTTCATGGTGTTCTTAAATCTAATGGAGAAAAATACAAATATTAATGTTAGGTGTATCGGTTTTTAAATATTAAGCCTAAAATATGGGGTATGTTTATAACTAGATCCCAACATAAATAAATTCTACAAAATGGTAATTTATTTATTAATGATATAATAAGGAAACCACATGCAAGGAACTAATGAATAAGGCTAACATAGATCTAAGATATATGTAAATAATAAACTAATAAAATATAAATGATATAATGGTCAACCACAAATGGTATATTAAACCTAAGGTCATAATGTCAAGCTTAATCACACTATAGCCGTACCATATTATTCATTATTATGATAACTTAGGTAAGAGAAACAACACACATTCTAATATAATAATAAGACAATAATATCTATCTATTAAGTAAATAAAGGAAATATAATAAGGATAGATATATTAACCTTTGGGTTGAATTATCAATGAATTAATCTCCCCCTTGTCTCTACTGACATTTTTAAAGATTTTTTTAGGATGAATATATAAAATGGTATGATGAATACATAGGTATCATTAGTTATGGACTCCAAAGACTAGGTGTACCTCAACAACTCAAATTCTTGTATTGAGATTAAAAACCTTCAAAATGACTTGACCTCTAACAATAATAATTTATAATTTAAATACTAATTTAAATAATTAAGATTATAAATGTGAGTACAAGTAGATTAAATAATTATTATTTTGGGAATGATAATTTACCCCTTGTATATAAATATTAAAACCTAGTAATAAATCTGAACTCTAAACTGATGGTAAAAACTAGGGTGATACATTCGAATGGGATGTTATATGACTAATAACTATATTATAAAATATGAAATAAAAAAATTGATAGAAAAAACTCAAAATAGTATCGACTATGCTAATACATTAATTGAAAAGATAGACATGAAACACACTTCATTGGCCTAAGTGACACAATAGGAATATAGAGTTTATATAAAAACTTGACATAAGTATATGACTAAGGAATAAAAAATATAAATCACAAGATTTAATACTAATAATAATTAAGGTATGACATAATATTATGAAAACATCTATCATAAAGTACTATGAGCTGATCCCAACCCAATCCCATTGTACTCCTTAAAACATGAACTTGGGATATTATTTTATAAATAAATCCCTATAATGTAAACCATTAATAAAGTGATGAAAATTAAAAACATCAAGTGTAAACATATTACCCACCTAAATATAATCACGTGTCATAGTATTGTAACATGACATGGTTATTTCTAAAAGATATATAACAACATAAAATCATAACAAGAAATGTTGGAAGAAGTACTGATAAATTAATACATGAAAGTAACATATACATACCTTGACTTACCTTTATACATAAATGATGTATTCAAATACCATAGTATTGACGGTGTGATAACTACATTTTTAAACCCCAAAAACACAAGGGTGAAATGGAAAAAAATAATGCATGCATATGTAGGATAATAAATAAATTAAATTAAAAAAATTCATGAATGATTGTAAAACATAGTAATATTTTAGATTTGTGACCCATAATTCCATATTAGAACCAAAATATCTAAGGGAGCATAAAATAGCAAGATAAAATCATACATCCATCATGGTGTGGCTAATATAAAACCATAAAATCCAATGAAAACATAAAAAATAAAGCGTAAAAATAGAAATAGCATGGGATGGGCTAGAAAAGGTGAAAATGAAATCATGAAAAGGGACAAATGGGATTGGATGGTCTAGAAAAATAAAATAAATATGCCTAAGCCTAAAATATATCTAAGATAAATCATATAAAGATAAGGAAATAACCAAGAGATAATCTTTAAAAATAATCAAAGATGCACCTTCTATTCAAAACTGGAAAAATATAAAGTTATCATAATTCTACCATGTCTAAAAGTAGTTAAAAACATGAAATAATGAAAAGTGGAGAAAATTAAAAACAAACCCACATGTCAGAGGGGGAAAATGGAGGGATGTAAATGATGATGTCAACAAGGCAGAACATGTTATGTGCATGAATTAAGACACTATAATTTGTTTTCAATTCTAAGAGTATTCAATATCAATAGTCCTATATAACCATACCTATAAAGTGTACATATTTGGATAAAATTTGTATTATAAATTCCATCGCATAAAGATTAGAATGCATGAAAATTAAAAGCATCATACATTCCCATAAAATGTCCCACACTCCTTAGGACCCCTTCCAGATTCATTAGTCTACTTTAAAGATTATATACTTGTATGAGAAATTAGGTCATATAAAATTATAATTTATATAATATTGAGGAATTCCACACCTTATGAGTTTACCAGAACCCTATGTGCCTTGGATTTATCATGAGCCAAATTTTGAGTGTGATATTTGAATATAGAAGATGTGTTGAGAAATAGATTATATCTTTTGATGTGATCTAAATTTTAAAGTATATTTTTTATTTTAATAGTACCTTTTTCTTAAATTTTGTATTTTGAATATTTTGTAGTTTTATATTTTCTTCCTCCATATGGATTTGAAATACCAACCATGGGTGATAAATATGACTAACACAGGATATCCTAAACCTAGATATTGTAAAGAATAAATTAAATACCAATATGCCTAAAGTCTCATAGAGTTTCACTATAGAAAATAGGGAAATATCAAAACCAACTAATTTTTCCTCAAGTGAAATGGAAAGAGTAAATATTGGTATCATGGAAATATTTTGCATGTGTAAAAGGGTGATACAATGATGTTATGTTAGTATCTAACAACAAGAAGGGAAAATGATTGATTTAAAAGTGATTATGAAAATAGAAGATATTATAAAGTATATGAGAATGTAATTCAAATAAAATAAAATAAAACCTTAATAATGGAAATGGTGTGAATTATGGTAATCATGTCACTAAAGAAACCATTAAAAATTTAAAGGTCTAGTATAAGTATTAATACGAGAAATCATCCAAAAAGAGTGAGAGTTAAAAAAATATACCAAATAACCATAAAGGAAACAATGGATGAAAATAAAAATATTTTAAATTAAAACACCAATGAATCTCACAAGTAATGTAAAAAATTATGAAAAACACAAAGGTGATACCAAATATCCATAGTGGAAAGTAAGGTCGACTATAAGTGAAACACAAAATGAAAAAAATTACCAAAGTGTCCCAAAAAGAAATAAAAAGATTATGAAAAACCCAAAGGTGATACCAAATATCCAAAATGTAAATTAATTCCAACTATAAGAGTGAAAAAATCATCCCAAAATAAGAGGGTTAAAAGATATTAAAGATCCACAAACACAAAAATAGCCAACTATAATACTATGAAATAAAATTTAAAATATAAATATCATGTTGATAAAATGAAGTGTTGAAGATTAAATATCATGGTAAAAGAAATAAAAATAATGAGAAAAAAACACACTAAAGATATACATATGAAATTTAATCACGTTAAAAATGCATGATATGACACAATATAGCATTTTCTACCTAGCAATATGAAATATATTTACACACATCATTAATAACATCGATCAAATTTTATTTCAACTAATATCTGACTCAAACCATAATCTAATTTACCTTTTATAATATTATTACAAGGAATTACTTATGGATGAATTATAAACAAAAGATAACATGCACTAGAATGAGGAGGAGGTGAATCCTCCTGGTGTCAATAAGATAATCAAGGAAGATGAGGTTCCATTTGTGGAGGAAGTGGGAAAACTATTTAGGTTGAAGAGGAAGTTTTGGATGTAGGTAAATATTATCCTCCATCTTAGATGGGACATATTAATATGGATGAAATCCTGAGACACTGGCCTCAAAAAATATTATATTTTGTTTTTGAATATGTCTACATCTATCTATGGAATGTGTAGAACACTTGTGTCAAAGGAAATACACCTCCCCATTACTAGGGATATATACACATATAACCTTTGGAGGTATATTTTTTGGATAAATATGGAATTTTATTTCTTCAACATGGATTACATTTAAATATTAATGATTAATTAAACAATTAGTCAAAGAATGTGTACTAGTATTGTAGAAACAACAATAGTGCCTAGAAGTAGATGAATGTGGTAGTTGAGTATCCATGCTAGGAGTTTGGTCTCAAAAACTATATTATGATAAAAATAATTTTTAGGTTATACACTCTTGATATAAATGATTATATACCTTGTGAAAACCATAAAATATCTATTTCATCAATGTGGGTGGGAATGGTGTCAGAAGTAACCTTTGAGAAGTTTAATTGGTGTAATTGAAATAGGAACTAGCTCTATATAATATCTAAAACATAAAATAAATACACAAATATAATAATATATATCCCATAAAATTATAAAAAAATATATCTATTAGGCAGTGATATATATGAAAATTTAGTGGATATGGTGTACTAGGCTGAAGAATATTAACTAGGTAAATGCTAGAAGAAAAATATTTTTTCTTATAAGAGTATTGAAGGGAGGAATGACAATGTAATATTTTTGCACCTTTGGCTTGGGTGTAACCAAAAAGGTATGATTCATATAATTTTTAATCCTAATTTTATTCATTAGTAGTGACATCCATATGAAGGAATTCAACCACTATTTACTAAAATATATATTGGAGATTAGCTTCTTAGGGATGACCACAAAAATGAGAATCTCATCAATTGGAAATTTATTAGAATGGGATTGCACACTAAGTGGAAGTATAATGATGATGCCAACATGAAGTTTTGATTTTTTGATTTTTAGGTTAATCTCATTTATTTTCTCATCATTATAATCAATGAGGTTTGGTGGGATGTTTCCCACAAGCTCAAGGTGACCGCTATAGCCTCTAGTTGAATCAATTGGATAATTAAAATGTTTATACTAATGAAATGGAATAATATATAAAGGTTAAAGGGTAGGTATTTTTAAAATTCCACATTATTATAATTATTTAAAATTTAAAGGGTTAGTATCACATTGTACCTCATATATAGCACCCATGTAAAGAAACTTCATACATTGACATGTGAAATAGCATACAACCATCAGGTTTTGAGTCCACAAAGAAGGTCAAGAAAAATATTATAATAAAAATAAAATTTTAAGATCAAAACATTCACCCTAACTATAATAAGAGTTATTGTGACATAAATCTAAACACATACTAATAGAGGAATTTATCTATGGTTATTTATTTTTCACATGCTACTAGTATAACTCAGATTTTCATTGATATAGTCCTAAGGATTTCATGAAATCCAAAGAGATGATGAAATTTTCATAACCTTCATGAATAAAGGCTTGATTTATTAGTATGTCACTTATTTGGATTATAATAAAAAAAGTGAGTGACATCTACATGAAGGATAATTTTTATAGGGATCGTAGATGCAATAGTGAATTTAAGATAGGGACATATGCATTGTGAGATTGACATGGATATATATATCCTCATATTATTACTTTATACTCTCCTTATATCCATGAAATTTAGTTTATTTCCCTATAGGTGGTGACTAAAGAATGGTCATGTCAAAAAATAGCCATATAAGGTAGTTTATATGTCTTGGAGAAATCCTCATAAGATTAATAAAATAAATTTATGATGGGAATATAGAAATTTATTATATGGTATCCATTTAATCAAAGATAACATGAGTAGTATAGGATTTAAGGGAGAAACACAATTCTAAAAATGATTTGGGCTGATTATAGATGAATCAAAACCTAGTTTTTCCTAATTTTAAGATAAAGTGTATAGATTTGGAAATGACAATATAGTATAAGTAGGTTGAAGATATTGTATTTTTATATATGATATATTTGGTGACATATAAATAGTAAAAATAGATTGTATTAGGTTTTTAGATATAATATAATTATAAGTAGGCACAAAAATAGAGTGCATCAGGCTAGCCAATACAATGTAAATAGAGAGATAAATAATACTATATTAGGTTGGTTGACATTATTTAGATGGAACTTGAAATTAAAAAAATGTATCAATTCAGTTGATATAATTATGAAAACAAGGAATAATATTAGCTTGGATGATATAATTATATAAATAATGAATTATATTAAGATAGACAATGAAGTTTAGTTTGGTATAAGGATATAAGTAACGATTTCACCAGATGAAACAACTAGAAATTGATGTGGGGGATAATCCTAGAAATTTTTAAGTTGAAATAGGGATGCATCAAATAATATTATGAGGATAAATTAAGGATACAACATGCTTCATGGTTTTTATTTTCTTCAAGTTCTCCTCATTTTTGGAAGAGTGAGAGTTAAATATGGGTTCAACAACATTGGTGGATGGTTGGTAGAAATTTTGAGGTTTAATTTTAGCTTATCAATTATGAAAGAAATTATAACATTTTTAATGCAATCAATCACTTTTTAAAGTGTATCTATTTTGAATTTAGGCTCGTGAACTTTAAAAACCTCGTCACCAACTTGTTCAAATTTTTAATAATGGCTTCATGATCAAAGTTGTGACTAAGGAGAAACTCAAATGCTAGATTCTTAATTAGATTATATTTTTTGTTATAATGATCCCAATTAGTGTGGAACCAAAACATATATCATAAAAAAATTTATTAGTGTGGGAATCATCAAAATATCTAGGTGAGTACCTAGGAAGGTGTCTAATAATCTCTTCAACTGTAAGATGTTAATGGACATCACAAGTGTTATTAAATGATAGATGAGGTAATGATTTTCTTATTTATATCATTTGGGAGAAATCAAATTAATTGGAACTTCCCTAAAATAATGTTTTTAATGGTTCTCTTATACTCATAAGTAACAAATATACCATCATTGGTAACATGTTTATTCTTTGATTGTGAATCCCTCAAATGCCTTAGATTAGGAAGGAATATATTTTCATAGGATATTATCCCATCATTTATATTGATATGTGGATTCATACAAGGATTTAAAAGTGATGTACCAAATAATATATTGTAATATAATACTCAATAAGGTAGTAAATATGTGTAAGAGGGTGTGTTTTGTCATATTGCACTCAACCTTGTTAGCTAAGTCTTTCCAACGTTTAATATAATCATGGGAATTACAATTTTACATTTGTTTAAAATTAATAAGTTTGGTTAAATTATTTTTAAATAATTAATTGGATTTAATATATTATACCAATGCATTAACTAAGTCTTCTAAGATAGTAATAGAGCTAGAATTAAGTTGCTTGTACCATTCTAAGGAATCACTAGTTAATGTTTTTACTATAATTCTGGAAAAATAAAAGTTGTTAACTTTAATCTAGTCCTTATAATATTATAAAATGCCTTCATATGAAAATAAGGATCAATGGATCCATTATTTTAGATGTTAGGAGTACTTCCACCATTGTCAATGATGTGGATTTGAGGGACTAAGGGTTCATTCCTAAGGTGCTCAATGAATTTATTATGAAACAAAGGTTGAAAAATGAGGTTACCAATAAAATATATAAGAGGGTGGGATTTTTTCATTTTTCATCCCCCACCAACCCTATTGAGTGTTATATTTAATATACGTAAGTTAGTAATTTGATTGCAACATTTGATAACTATTAGAAGATTGCATCTTAGCATTTTGGTTCACCACTTATAATATTTATTGGTTAGGATTAATCATATTTTGATAGAAGGTAGAGGATTGAGTGAAATATTGACATGCAATAGATGTGGTATTAATTTTTTCATTTGTGTGTTTATTTTTATTAATCCTACTAAAGTTAAGACCCACCATATTAGTAACTAAACTAGGCATTGTCAATGCAAAAAGAAAAAGAGAAGTTAAAAATTGATTTTCCCCAAGTCATATGGTAAAAATGTGAGTAGGGAGAGAAAATTTGTTATAAATTTCCATAATTATGTGATAAAAAAATACAAGGTCATTTTCCCTATTTTTTTGGATGATCTTAAATTGAGCTTTTGATTTTGGTGGTATACTCTAGGTCACACTAGTATTCACCCCATGTTTGGGAGATTCAAATATTTTTGATTTAAAAGGGTTATCGTTTATCTATTTTTGGATTAATTTGACCATAATAATATTAGAAAATGGATATTTTATATTTATTATTATATAAAGTAACCATTTTTAGTTTGATTAACAAAATATAGTAGCTTATTATCTATAAAAAACACTAGAGGAATTGAATACTTAACTTATTTAAAATATGTATGCAATAGATGTGGTATTAATTTTTTCATTTGTGTGTTTATTTTTATTAATCCTACTAAAGTTAAGACCCACCATATTAGTAACTAAACTAGGCATTGTCAATGCAAAAAGAAAAAGAGAAGTTAAAAATTGATTTTCCCCAAGTCATATGGTAAAAATGTGAGTAGGGAGAGAAAATTTGTTATAAATTTCCATAATTATGTGATAAAAAAATACAAGGTCATTTTCCCTATTTTTTTGGATGATCTTAAATTGAGCTTTTGATTTTGGTGGTATACTCTAGGTCACACTAGTATTCACCCCATGTTTGGGAGATTCAAATATTTTTGATTTAAAAGGGTTATCGTTTATCTATTTTTGGATTAATTTGACCATAATAATATTAGAAAATGGATATTTTATATTTATTATTATATAAAGTAACCATTTTTAGTTTGATTAACAAAATATAGTAGCTTATTATCTATAAAAAACACTAGAGGAATTGAATACTTAACTTATTTAAGATATGTATAGGTATGTGTTAGGATAAAACCATAAATAAATATTATTAAATGTTCTATAAGTGATAATCTTTTGAAATAGAGTATTTTTGAAAGCATATATAAGTTCATCCTTCTTGTACACCTAAAAAATGCAAAATTATCGGCTAGGGTGTAGAATTGTCCTGCATGATTATATCAATCTATGGTATATCTGAATATTGAATAAGTGTTACTTTGCATGTAAATATTTTCAATCCCATAAAATTTAATTTTCTACCCTTATCATTATTTCAAAACCTAGTTGTGCAAAGTGTGGATCAAATGTGAATGGGGACAATGGGTGAAAGGGATAGATTATAATAGCCTCAATCAATCCTTAATGGCCAATTGAACATTGCATACATTCCAATACTCTGAAGAGGGATAAATATGTATGCATTTATCTCACTATGTGTGTGTGTTTCAAATAATACCAGTGTAAGTCTAAGTGAAAATTTACATATTTCCTCCTCTTGTATAATCATGAAAATAGATATATCTCTTAAAAACTTCATAATTATAATAATCATAAGTTACATTGTTGTTGTGTGATCTAAGTGTGCCTTTGTTAAAAAATTATTACATGATTTTTAATGCATATAAAATATTATCATATATAAATATCAAAATTTTGAACTATGGAACTATTAACATGTAAAATCTAATGCAAACATGACTTAAATGCATAAAATAAACTAACCCAAATGAAACATGACCCAAAATAAACACTTAAGATCAACATGGACATTTTTTTAGTTTGAGGGTGTTTATTCTACCACATAAAATATGTCTTTGAATTTTAGACTTGTAAGAAATCCATAAAAAGGATAAATATTAACAAGATGGGACTAGGTATCCCTATGACAAGGTTTAAGAAAATTAAAAGAGAGTAAAATAGAGGACTAAAAAATATAATAAGGTAAAGATATGAAACCCAAGAATTGAAAAAATGTGTTAATAACTACCTTATTTTATACTAAGATACTATATGTGTAAATCCACATTAAAGCATTTTAAAAACAAATTTTCTACCAAGTTAATTTGAATAGATTTTTTGGAATGAAAAGATAGCCTATACCCAAATTGTAAAAATAAAATAAGGAACCAATGAACCTATCAATGGATATGTCTTGAGGTACAAGACAATGTTGGTAAAAATGAAAAATCAAATGCTAGATAAAAAACTTCAAGGTATTTTCAAGAAAATTTTGCTTACCCCATTACATGACTCCATTGTTCTCAATAATTTTAAATATTTTCATGATTATTCCATATTGTTAGAGATCATGAAATAAAATTTATTTCATATAAAAAATTTAAGTATGTATCAAACACAACAACTACATCAAATAATAAGTTTCATATAAAACCAAACTACAAGGTGAAACCTACAGAACTTAAAAAGGAAACAATTACAATTGTTAATGTAGTGTCACAATAACCTAATCAACATATCTTATCCAATACACCAAGGATAAAATTTAAAAATTTACTCAAGTCTCCATATTTACTAATTAATAATCTTGAATATTTCATCTCATATCTCTCCCTCCTCCCTTATAGGTTGATATGAGTAGACTTATGCTTCATGGATATGATGCCAATGCTTATTACGACTATCACCAGGCCCTAGGAATTATACTAACTATTTTTATAAATTGAACCATAATATTTAAGACCTTATCAATAACTAATAGATTAAATTTTATGATTTTTCCAAATATTTGAGGTCATAACTTGGTGATCATTAGAACCAAAATATGTTTAGTGATCCAATACATGATCGTTATCAGAATAATCCATGAGTACAAATGGAATATAATGACATCCTCCTCATCCACATTATGGGTTCCCATTTTATAGGATTAGTGGTACTTATACATGTCATATACCTCCTATGGTTTAGAGACCATATATTACTCTTGATGATAGTGAGATTGTTGATGATGACTCAAATCTTCATTAATTATTTATTCAATCATAACCTGATCACCAACTTATTCACAGTGTTATGATTAATAATGGTTCTAGTGAAAATATTTTTCACAATGGCATTACTTGAATATTTTTGATATGAACATGATAAATTTTATTATTCAACCAAAATGGTCAAATCATTTGATGGGACATCACAACATGTTCTTGGTGAGATTGATTTGACCTTATAGGTTGGCCTAGCACATGTGGTCACTACCTTATTTATTTTACCATACACATGATTCTTCAATATGATATTGGGATTATCTTGGATAGAGAAACTCTACCTAATATCTTCAATAATGCATGGGTGTATTAAATACATTCTTAACAATAATGTAGTCACAATTCTTAGAATTCCATATGAACATCCACTTGAACAAATATAGTTTATTCCAAGACATCTAATTATAATACCTACTAAGGTTAATGTTGTCACCAAATATTGTACCCTAGAAGAATTTTTTCAAGCTTCTTATAGATTTGGGAAACATGGGAACATTTTCAGGTATGTGGGTATACCTATATTGTAAATGAGTCTCTAGATTTAAGGGTTAGCTCCTTGAATGTCTATTGAAATGCCCTTATATATTCTAATTGGTTACTTATGGGGAAAATAGTTAAATATTTCATGAATTTAACCTAATCTAAAGGAGGTGATACACCATAAGGTATTCCACAAGACTATCATACCTCTTACACAAGAGACAATGCCGACAACACTAGCCTAAGAGTCCTAGAATGCACTAGCATTAGTGTTTCAATATGAAGGTGAGATGCAATAAAATTACCAAAAATGCATGAAAATATATTTAAATTTAAAATACTAAAGTTCATTGTACACTTAAAATATACTCATACCTTTAACAACACTTCATATGACTTGCTAGGCTAAAATCACTTGAATCAAGTATGGGAGGATTGAGAGAAAGCAAGGATAGATAGATATCACTTAAATATTCACTATATATATCTTCACACATTTTGACAAGATGATGTATAAAATAAAACAAGATTACATTTATTATTATAAGGTAAAGCACAATGTATAAAATAGTAAGGTTTCATCATACATGTGGTGGTATCTTTTACAAAGGACAAAATGGTATCTACTTATAGAATTTTAGAAAGAACATTAAAGATTGAAGTTTAATGGTCACTAGAACACATGCCCAATTGATAAAAAATTAAATTAAAATGGAATTTAGTATGAAACAGAACATGAATTCCTCCCAAGATAAATTTCCATATAAGCCATGACAAACTCTTCCTCCAAAATGGTATAGATATTCTTCAACTAGCTTTTATGAAAATGTCTTCATCATGGATCATCTCTCAAGAATTTAAGAATGAATTGGGAGAGGTGACACATATTATATGATATTAATAGACATTTTAATAGCTTCTATATATCTTATAGATATCTATATTCATCATCCATAGTCATTCATTGATTTCTTGGTCTTCATTTTTTACATTTGGTAGTCACTATTCCTCTCAGGTCCTTGCCTAAGCTTTCATGGTGGCACATGAGTCTAAATATATTTCTTGACTATATAATCATTGATCCTACATATTTTACCATATGAAATTACCCTTTCCATGTTGTTCACTCCATTATAGAATTTTCTCTATTATTGCTTAGACACATACTCTCATTTTATCCATCTAGAGTCTGATCAAATTTAACCTGTTAATTTCATTTAGAGCCTCTTTGCTTTGGCCTTTAATGTTGGCCATTGATCATTGATACAAGGTCTTGATATCTTTATAGTTATAAAAATTGCATTTGATCTTATCTCCTTAACCATTGACTCTCACTCGTATCATTAGATCTATTTATTGGATTGAATGCGAGTCATAGATCATGATTTGGTTACTTGAACATGATTCAATATCAATATTCATTGACATTTTGACTATGTTCACACCATATATCTACCTTTACATGATCAAATGTGTACCATAGATCTTTAAGACCCACTATTTAAACTCAAACAATTATTTACCATGGCTGAAATTTAATGTCTATGCTCCCATTATTTGATGTCCATGCAACCGTATTTGACATCTGTATGACTGTTAAATTTTATCCCAAATGATTTTTGTCATGAACTAAATTTTAAAGTTGTATTCCCATTAATGATGTCTATGAGACTATCAATGATGTCTACATGACTGTCATTTTTTAACCCCAAAGGTTTTTTACCTGAGCTTTATTTTGATGTTTAAGTGAATGTCATACTTTGCTAGATCAACTTTCCTAAAATAATTAGGTATTTGGGACTTTTTCATTAGGACATTTGTTTCAAATTATTTTTCTTGGAAACTTTTTCAAAAATAATTAAAGTTTTGATGGGACTTATGTTCCAAACATTTTTCCTAAAATAATATGTCCTTAGATTTTTGTAACAGGTAATTTTTTTGATGGGCTTAGGTCTTCAAGCTTTTTTTTTAGATAAAATATCTAAAATAATTTGCACTTAGATTTTTTTCTATTAAAAAATGTTTCAAAAACTTCTATATTTTGTAAAATTGCTTAGATAAATTCCTTAACAAGTCCCCAACACTTAGCCAAAATCTTGAAATAGTTGCTTTGAAAGAATTTAATACTTAGCCAATTTTAAAATTTCCTAATTACCAAACAAGTATTTGAGCCAATAGGTTCATCTATACTTGTTCTATAAACTACCACTTGATCTTAAACTTTTTAAACACTTTGAAAACCTGTCACCTTCATATATGACTCCTAAAATAACCCCTAAGACATCAAATGACACAAGGACTAAACTATACTATGAACAAATCCATAAAAAAATGTAAAATAACATAAAATATAACTATACAACACCCTAAGACATTATAATCAGCCCCTATACAAGACTTTGGCTATATGGGGTTGGCACATTTTGGCCTATGGTAAAAATGGTTAACATTCTTTACAATTTCCCAAGGGTGGTATGCTTGCTATGTCATGACCAGTCACCTAATCCTTTCCATTGGGTTAGGGAGTCACATATACAATAGGTTTGACACATAAATTACTTTGACAACACACAATAGGAAACAACAAGGACAAAACACAAAGTAGAAATAAACATATGTTCAACCAAAACATTTAGGGAGTACAACACACAATAGAAACAAAACAAATGCCTAATCTACTATTTACAAAACTAAAATTTACCACTCAATAATAAGGTTTCAAATATATCTCATTCACATGGATAGGTAGCTCTTTTCCATTCATCCTTGCTAATTAGAAATAATTGCTCTACTTGCACTTGAGGATGACATATGATCCACTCCATAGGGTGTCAAATTGTGTATGTTTCCCAAGTTTTTCTCTATCTTCATCCCATTTTAATACTATGTCACCTTATTGAAATGATCTTAGAGTTTATTTCTTATCAAAACACCTCTTCATTATTACTTGGTGATGCTCCATAGCTTGATGAGATTTATCTCTACTTTCCTGCAACTCTATTAATTATGTCAATCTCACCTCCATTGGAGTGTTTCTAATCAACTCTAACTAATGTGCCAATTCTAAGGTAGGTTGTTCTTGAGAAATAAATAACTTGACATCTCTTCCATAGACAAGCACAAAAATAGAATTCACTATTGAGCTCTTGGGAGTTATCCTATCATCCCACAAGTTTATCTTTAGTTTGGTGTGCCAATACCTCTAAGTATGATCCAAGGTTCTCTTGATGATTTTGATAGGATTATTATTACTTGAATTATCCAACCCATTACTTTAACGATAATAGTTGGATGAAGTGCTCATAAATATTCCATTACTATTTGCCTAATCAGCTATCTTATCACCTATAAAAGTAAGAACATTATCTAAAATATTAGTATAATGAGTGCCAAACCTTGTTATGATGCTCTCATAAAACTCTAATATAAAATTATCATTATATTTATTCAATTATACTTCCTCAACCCATCTTGTAAAATAGTTAGTCTATGTGAGTATCGATTTATGACTAACACTTGATGGGAGATTTATCATGCCAATGAAATCAAGACCCCATTCCATGAAAGGTTGATCAACTTGGATATGATTCAAAGGAAGAGATATAAGCTTCTATTTTATGGTAGTTGGAGTATCAAATTGAGCTCCTATGGTAGCTAGTCTATCAACATGATTATTTTTCTCCCTTAAGACTGATTATATGTTGAATGCATTAAATTATTCAATTAAATACCATACCATATGCTTATATTACTTGATAAAAGGGTTTTTGGTAGTAACCACATCCTCACCTGATGCACAACCAATTCACTATCTACATATACGTGTAAGTTCTTAATTCCTTTTCTCCTTGCCCATTAAAGGCCATAAATTAAACCTTAATACTCAAACATATTAAAATTAAATCTGAAATTAAATTTTTATGAAGTATAATACTATTGTTTATATTGGTATAACAACATAATAATATCTCCTACACCAACTTTACTTCTTGAACTATCAAAAAACATCTTCCACATCTCATAATCTTCACCTTCTTCCTTGGCAAGTAGAGGTGTTGGTACTCCTTCTTCATGTATACAATACACTCATAAGTTAGTTTACTCAATGAGATAATAAGGATCATGATCATAAGTGTTAATACCATATTCACCAAGAAAAAAATCTATAATTCCTTCAATCTTGGAGGAAGTGTCATTATCTATAACAAAATCCTTTTCTTCATGAACAACATAATTAAAATTAAAACTTATCTCAATGTAAGGTTCTATATAAGACCTTACAAGAGGTTATGTAATAATTATCACCTTGGTCCCATACATTTTCATGAAGGAAAATAATATAAATAATCTAAGATATAGTCACCAAACTTGGTAGTGGAGTCCCTTGAAAGTCAGATTACAAAGTGAGCTGGGAGGTTGACAATAACTATGTCTTGCAAGATAGAAAAACTAAGACAATCATGCAAGAAAAAATTAAATTTTTTTATTATTATTATAATATTGGTAGGTGTACCATCTATTTATATAAATCATTTACTATGAGTCTCATACTTCAGGCCCAGTTTATTAGCTACCACTTTGGGCATGATCGAAGTTGAAGATCCACTATCAATTATGCAGTTATGGACCAACTTGTCACCCACAATGAGAGTGAGATAGAATGGAAGAGGTTTATCATCTATATTTTATGTTTAATAAATGGTATTATGGACACTTTTAATTAAAATATAACTTTGACTTTGATTTGAAGGAGGGAAACTAGTAGGGATAACAAATAATTGTGCTTGTAAGAGCTCTTTTTGACCATGCATATGTAGATAATCCCAACATGAAATAGATGTTTTAGTACTATTAATTGAATATAAAAAATTTAAATAATCCATACCTACTTTATCATGGATTCTTGGAGGTAATGAAGTGATTAAAACCTGATGAGTTTGAGTACCTTGAATAGTCCTTCTAATGTTCTGGTTCAAAAGATGTGTAGTGTTGTTTGAGGCTATTCTACCTACAACCATACCTTGTTTCTTTATATGAGGATTGAATGAGCTTGTAGGTACATTAATATCACCACATAAATCATTTCTCTTAGATATAGTGTTTTCTACAATTGAGGTTCCTTGGTTAAGCACAAAAGTGTCCTCAACTAAGAAGTTCGTGAAGATCTCTTCTTGAGGCTGATCACCTTCACTTATCTACATCATCACTTAATATTTGAATAATAAGAGGGGATTAACCTATCCTTGATAAATAATATCCTACTATATACCTTAATTATCATCAATAAATTAACCTTGCAACCAATTCTCACCTTACACCAAGTTGTTGTACACAAGTATCATCTCCCTTGCATTGGTAGTAGAGTTAGGATGGTATGCATTACAAGAATATTGATATTAGGCTGACATTGGCCTCTTCCTCTTCCATATTATTTACCATACTATTTTTTATAGGGTTAAGTATTCTAATAGGCACCTTTTTACATATTAGCTTGCCTATTTTGAGCCTCCAAGGCTAGGAACTTTTCTTTCCAATCAACATTATTTTATGCCTACCTTGGAGAAACCTTAGTTTTTGTATTAGCAATAGGAAGTTGGGATACATATGGAGTATTAATATAAGCATGAGACAATGGAGGTATAGACACTTTAGGTGGAAATCTTCTATCCTGTATAAAATTATTTTCATCTTTGATAGTAAGTTCATATGCTTCAAAGAGGGTGGAACCACCCATGGATTGAAGCATGATAGAAATTTTAGTGCCAAAAACTCTCAAATAGGTTAGGAACACAAATTTGGGAGGTGAGCTCATCGGAGGAGGTAATTTACTCCAAGTATTTTGGAACCTCTCATTAAAATAATGTATCATTTATTTGGATCCTCTTTTGATCATGTTAAGATAATGTATGATAGAGGTATGGTCACTCTCATTTCCAAATCTTGAAGTAAATAGTACTCCAAATTCATCCCATGATGTTATGTATCCACCTTATAGAGTCATATATCAATCAAGAGCCTTCCCTCTAAGGGAAATGATAAGGAGTCTAATGCCAATGTTTTCTTAAGTGATATTATGGAAGCTATAAAAGTTAGAGACATCTCCAATGTGATCACTGGGTGTAACATGACTCTCACCATTGAATAGGGGCACACCTTTTATGGAATTGGGAGGAATGGCATCATATGTCTGAAGGAAAATAGGATTTTCTATATTGAATACAAGGAAAGCATGATGTCAAGCCATATCTTCTTCAAAATTTTCAAAATATTTAGTATCTTCAATTTCCTTAATTTCATTGACCTCTTCCTCTCTAATAAAATATATTAGTTCTCCAAAGGGTAGATTAGGCTAAGGATATTGAACATCAAGGGGAAGTTCAATATAAAAGAGAGGGTCAATGGTATTGAGAAATACTATAGAGGATGACCTAGTGAGAACTACAAATTATGAGATAAATCTTATAGATAATGGCCTCAAACTAGATTTACTTTGATGGAGTTACCAAACGCTAAGTAACACACCAATTTATAGCTGAGGTTGTCAAGACCAACATTAACCTTCACAAGTTATCTTGAAGATAAGGTCCCATAAGGTGTGATAGAACTATTTTCACCAAATCTTGTACCCTAAAAGAATTTATTCAAGCTTCTTCTATATTTGAAAAACATGGGAACATTTATAGGTATTTGGGTGTACCTATATTAGAAATGAGCCTCTAGATTTAAGGGTTAACTCCCTGAATGTATCTTGAAATGCTCTTATCTATGACAACTAATTACTTATGGGGAAAATATTTAGATATTTCATGAATAAAACCTAATCTAAAGGAGGTGATACACCTAAAGTTATTCCATAAGACTATCATACCTCTTTCACAAAGAGACAATGCCTACAACACTAGCCTAAGAGTCCTAGAATACACTAGCATCAATGTTTTAATATAAAGGTGAGATGCATGCAAATTATCTAATATGGATGAAACTATAGATCAATTTTAGATATTAAATATTATTGTACACTTAAAATAGAGTCATACATTTAACAACACTTCATATGATCTGCTAGGTTGAAATTATTTGCATCAAATATGGGAGGATTAAGAGAAAGCAAGGATAGATAGATATCACTTAATAATTCACTCTACATCTCTTCACACACTTTGAAAAGATGATTTATGAACTTGAACTATAATTAATTTATTATTATAAGTCAAATTAAAATGTCAAAACTAGTAGGGCTTCACCATACATGGGGTGGTATCTCTTACAAAGGCCAAAATACAAGCTACTTATAGAATTTTAGAAAGAGCATGAAGGAATAAAGTTAAACGGTCATTAGAACACATGTCCAATCGATAAATAGTTACATTTTATGGGACTAGAGTATGAAATAGGCCATGAATGATTCACAAAATAAATGTCCATATAAACCATGACAAACTCTCCCTCTAAAATGGTTCATAGATTATTCATCTAGATTTTGTGAAACTACCTCCATCATGGATCATCTCTTGATCATTTGAAACTAACTTAAGAGAGTTAAAACATATTTTATGGCAGTCATAGATGTTTTCCCAACTTCTATCTATATTCTAGACACCTTTATTCATCATCTTCAGACATTCATTACTTTCTTACACTTCTTTTTTACATCTAGTAGGCATTGTTCCTCTTGGGTCCTTGACTAGGATTCACGGTGGCACATGAGTCTAAAGAGATTGTTATACTACATAATCCTTGATATTACATAGCTTTCAATGTGGCATTCCCCTTTCCACATAATTTGTTCCCTTATAAATTTTTTTCTATCATCGCTTGGACATGTAGTTTCATTTTATCCATTTAGAATTTGATCGAATTTGACCTATCGATCTCCTATGAATCCTCTTTACTTAAACCTTCAATGTTGGTCATTTATCATTGATAAGGTCCTAAGATTATAATAGTAGGAAATATTACATTTGATCAAAACTCTTTGACCTTTAACTCTCACTCATACCATTGCATCTATTTATTCAATTTAATGCCAGTCATAGATCATGATTTGGTTGCTCAAACATGATTCAATCTCAAGATTCATTGATATTTTGACTATTTTCACCATTTATCTAATTTTGTAAGATCAAATATGCACCATAGATCTTTAGGACCCACTATTTGAACTCAAATGGCTATTTACCATGGCTGAAATTTGACATTTACATTCCCATCATTTGACGTCCTTGTGACCACATTTGACGTCTACATGACCATCAAATTTTAACCCCTACTTACTTTTTTCATGACATAAAATTTATGTTTGCATTCTCATAAATGATGTCTGTGAGACCCTTAATGACATTTTTATGACTATCATTTTAAAACCCCAAAGGTGTTTTTCCTGAGCTTTATTTTGAAATTTATACGAATGTCATACTTTACTAGATCAACTTTATTGAAAGAATTAGGTTTTCAAGACTTTTACATCAGCCATTTGTTTTAAACTATTTTTCTCAAACACTTTCTCTAAAATAAATTTGTGTTTATTGAGACTTATGTTTCAAACATTTTTCTTGAAAGAATGTGTCTTTAGCTTTTTTGTATCAGATAATTTATTTGAGAGGCTTGGGTCTTTAAGATTTTTGTTTGGGACAAAATTTCCAAAATGTCCAACAAAATTGTATCTTTAGGAAAATTACCTAGATAATTTCCCTGACAAGTCCCCAACACTTAGACAAAAACCTAAAATACTTACCTTGAAAGAATGTTGTACTTATCCAATTGAAAATTTTTCCAAGTACCAAACAAGTCTTTGAGTCAGTAGGTTCTTCTAGACTTGTTATAGCAACTACCACTTGATATTGAACTATTTGAACACTATGAGAACTTGTCACCTTCATATATGACTCCTAAAATTACCCCTAAGACATCAAATGACACAAAGACTAAATTGTACTATGACCAAAGCTAGAATGACATATTAAACGACATCAAATAGAACTATAAAACACCCTATGATGTTATAATCAACCCCTATATAAGACTTTGGATATAGGGGTTGGAACATTTTGACATGTGGTAAAAATGGTCAATAATTAATACTCCATGAAAGGATAAGTAACAAGCAATACCCTTTCTTAGGTGGCCCAGACTTGAGAGACCATTACATCAAATATACATATTGAATTTAATGATATTCTCATCTAATTATATGCATCATACTCAATTATATAGATAAAATAAACATGTTCATATTATTTATACTTTAAATACACTATAGAGGACAAAAATATGGGTTCCATTAAAACCTACTCCTTCTATCATCACTTCAATATCATAGAGTCTTAAGACACATACACCGAGCATTATAGAGACTACAATGTTAGATATTAAGCCTATACATGCTCTGTGGTATTACCACCAGTTTGATATACCATATCTAGTGTTTATATCACTTATATATGATCATACCTTATATGGAATAATTGGATAGCCTTTTCATTTTTCAAAAATACCCTAAAACTCAAAAAAATCAAATATTCCAAAAATACAAAAAACATTTCAAAAATCCAAAAATACCAAAAATTATTTTCAACATGTTCTTAGTTGTGATATTCCTTATACATATGTTTTTCTCAATGTTAGTATATAACATATCATTACTTTCCTATATACACATATGTCCATGCTTAATTTGAGTGTGATACATGCATACCCATATACATGATATATACACATACATGTGTTGTGTCTTCCCTCCACTCACATCATAAGTATGTTGGGGTCATCTACCTCTTGATCATGATACACCCATGTTATATTATTCTATGATCATTTTCCAATAGCATGTTTTATATCGTATAATTACACATGCATGTATCCATGCCTATACCTTTATAAGTGTAATTGATATGTTATGTAATTAACATCACTTGAAAACACATATGTTTAGGAACAACTATGCTATATTTGTATTGGTTGCCTATATTACTTGATTTCATGTATGCACTTCCTTGAATGTGTTGCTTGCTTGTTATTGTCTTTTATTGTATTGTCTATTTGATTATTTGAATATGATCGATTGATTTTATCCCCCATGTCTTTGCTTATCTATTTGTAAATTTGAATATGTCACTCTATATTGTATGTGGGCTTTTAAATATGTTGTTTCTATTATTTAAAGATATTTTACTATGAAATGTCCCTTCGATTATGTTGTAATTGAACATGCCCCTTGTATGAGGTCTCTTTGGACCATTGTCATTTTTCTTTGCATTTGAGTGATCTTGTATGTGTGATTGATTTCTTGTTGATCTTGTAATGTTACTTTATATACATTAACATGATATATATCATGTATATTATGATTTTATGTGATCATATACTACATGCCTCAATGCTATATCTACATATACACTTTATGCCTATATGGTACATGATCCATATGTAGCTCATACATTTATCATATCCTTTTGATTTAAGGTAATTACCAAATTATACTTTCAAGGGGGATATATTAGTGGGGTAATGTCATGGACGCATGACATACACATTTTCATAATTTCATATTTTAGTGGGGACATGTCAAAAAGGCATTACCCACACACTTATTATATACTCATCATCTCTAAATTATAGTGAGGTAAAGTTATGGAAACATTCTCTCCACATTCACACCAATTATAAAATTTACTAGATATAGTGGGGGCATGTCATAGAAACATGTACTTCACACTATCGCCCATTTAAAAATCACTAAATTTCATACTTATATGATTCAAATACATATTTGTGGTAGCATTCTATACATTGGTACTATTATTATACCTAAATTTTATTTTAAGACATATAAAAGGTGCATATTCCATGAAAATATCACCTAAAATTGTAAATCAAATCAATTTATAGCTTTCAAATACTATTATAGACTATTATTGACCCAATCTAGTGTAGTAGTGGACTCACCTTTAAAAGGTTGAGTTGATCAAATCACTCAATCTTACCAAAATTATAATTTACATTTGATTATATATTCTAAATTTATAATACTTATAGGTTGTATTTGATTATATCATCTACCCTCACCAAGTATATAGTGTGAGTTGATTAAATCATTCACACTCACAAAACCATGCACATATTTGGGTTACATGATTGAGATGAAACAAGATCAATGTCTATGTTTTAACTCACCTTTACACCAATATTAGGGGCATGTTTCATCCAACACACACACACACACACACACACACACACACACACACACACACATGCACTTTTAGGTTTAGAATTATCCTAATCTTAGCTTCAATGCTTCATAATGAGGCATCTTTTCAAATCAAATTATCAAAAGGTAAGATGGTTACATCGACAAATAGGTGTACTCCTAACCTTAATCTTATTACTTTAAATAATTTAAAATTCTTTTAATCTCAAATTTCATACACTATCTATATATTGTAACATGCTCCTAGTTTCAAGTTAGGCACTAGTAAAACACTAAAGTTGGGCTCACACAAAAATAATGTGTGTTATACACACCCAAGTACACATTTATTTCCTTTAAACTAACAATTTCATTACTAGATTAAAGGTGGGTAAAATGTAGATATTAAAATAAGATTTATATAGTACCTAAATCTTGAATAATAGGAAAATACCTATAATTGTTTTACCTTTTATTTATAGACTTTCCAACTACCAAAAGGCTCACATTCATTATCTCTTTGTGCCTACATTTATTACCTCTTAGTCAGACCATTGTTATTATGATTACTAGGACTTATACATTATAAAAAAGGCTATAAACTTAATTATTATCCTCCAATGCCATTTTTGGGCTTGTACCTATTTTCTAGAGCCCTAAACACTTTCATCCTAAAAAGACACCTACATCGACACAAGTGTCCACATTTCTTACAAATTGTCTAGTGAAAAAATGTCATCCAAATTTGAAAAAATAAATGTATCCTAAAGGTCATCCTAAGTTATTTGGTGTGATATATTTAAAAAAGATATTGGTATATATATTATCAATCCTAATTCATTCCTCACCTAGAAACATTTAGAAATCACATACAACTCACAAGGTATTATATTGAGAAACACTCAATCAAACATCCAAATGAGAAAACCTAACCTATTTTCCCCTATTTCTATATCATTAATAGGATAAATATTTCTATAGGTTTGTAGCATTTGAAGAGAAACCCATGGTCCATATTTTCCAAGTTACAAGCTTGATCACTACATGTATTTTCTTATCACACATTTCATCCTTGTGTACACACAAGCCAAAACATAGGGGTTAACTACATAAGTTTGATTCCCTCTTTAGATATTGGCTATGTAGGTACTACCTCTTGATATAAGGTTATTTGGGGTAGCTCAACACTATGAGCCTAATAATCCATTTTTACCATAGTCATTCGAAGGGTGAAGATATAGGGTTTGATCATTTAAAAAAGAGTTAAAACCTATCCATGAAATACTAATACATCAAAAAATTATAGTATAAAATTTAGAAGGCTCTAATTGGTCACATCCTAATCTAGTTAGTTTTTCATACATGACACCTATAGTAGGATTAGACACATGCATCAATGTAACTATAAATATCCAACATAAGTATCTAAGGCCATAAAAATAATATTTATAGAATCTAATGACTATTATAGGATCACCTTCCATTTCACTTCTAGCCCACTCTAAACTAGACTTGCATGCACACAATAAAGCAAGTATCATTTGATTCCATTTTATTACAATATCTATAAATAATTATAATTTACTATTTTTCTCAATATCAATTATATAAATTCATAATAATGTTTATATGAGTTTTTTAAATTAATTGTACTACTCATTAGTTTAGTTCACCACCCTTGTTTAAACTCTAATCTAATCCACTTAACCATAAATAACCTCACATCTATAAATTCAGGGTTAAACAATTTCTAAAGTACAATGGTGTCAAAATAAAGAGATTTAAATGATTCATAAGTATGATAAACAATTTATTGTTGAGGGGTAAATTAAGTCTTTTAAAAAAACAATTGTCTCAAAATATATTGGTTAATAGATCAATTAATGTATACAAGTATTAAATCATAATATGTAATTAGTGATTGGTTCTAACTTTCCATGATGTAAAGAATGTAAATTCTCATATGTAATGCTTGGTACCTTACTCTAAATATATTTTTATTAATAATTTTATTTTAAATAAAGATATGTATTTAAATAACCACATGAAATATGGTGAAACCATTAAAAATCTACACTTGAGTATAATTTTATTATCATATTTATTCATAAGAGCATTAAAACCCTTAAGGTGTAGAAAAGTAGCACCACTTCCATAAAAAAATGAATCTTATCATTATAAAATCAAAATACAATGATGAACTAAAGATATTTCACACTATTGGGTTTCCATATATATCATTTTTATCTACCCAGGAAGGACATGATTTTATTTCTAGAGAGAAGTGATTCACTTTGAGTAATAAATCACCTACAACATACATTATTGAAATGAATTTTTGGGAAGACATTAATATTTTTAAGGGTTTCATTTAATGGTTGAATTTTATTACTAATTATTTCCATACGTACACTATTTTGAATAGTATGAGGTGGTGTATGCAGAAGATCCAATATACTAGATATAGTTGTAGGAGATTAATTGTAAACATTCCTATCATTATATTACATAGATCACTCTCTATATAAACATAATTCCATAATTTATAAGTATTATCACATATATTTTTTAAGGAAGAAAAATATATAACATTACATCACATTTTTTTTAAATAATAAATATTAGCATTAAATGCACAAGTAGCATGTAAATTAATAACACATACTAATGAAGTAAGATAAATATCATTATATTTTGAATCACTATAATTATTGCATGTATAAATATTTTTACAAGGAATGTCATCATTTTATTTAATATTTAAAAGTCATATCCATAATTTTAATGTATCTTCATTCTTAATTATAATTATATTAAGAAATTTATTAGTTATTTTTGTGTTTTTTTCTTCTTGTTCTAACGAATGACTAGTATAGGAATGTATAAAGGGAGAAGGATAATTAAATTCTTGAATCTTAAGCTCATTATATTCTTGGTCTTAACTACAATTATAAAAATATAAATCAATAGAATTCTAATATTAAAAATATTCATTATCATAACTATCATAATAATTTACTTCACTTGTACATGCATATTACTAATCTACATAAACATTTTTATTACGCATGTAAATGTGATTATTTTCAACTTGATTTGTCTATTCACTATCATATTTAAAGGGTATGGCATGAATAAAAGATCAAGGATACCTAGATGTATAATTATTAGGGTAGGATATATATTCATATAAAAAATTCCAAACCATAGGATGGAAAAAAGTGGAAAAATAAAGCCTACTCATAATACAAGATCAAACATAGGGATATGGAATCAAGATAAATTTATAAATTTGAAACCTTAGTAAGATAAGGAAAAAAAACCTAATAAGACCTAGGGTGTGTAATGTTCTTAGCAAATAATAGGTTTACCAATAGTTTCATATTTTTTAAATGAATGTGAATTTAATATGATGATAATATGGAAAAATAATATTAATTAAGAAGCACAATAAACAAATATATTTGAATTTAACTATAAAAATATAGTAACTTGATATTTTTGGAAAACACTTAAGGGATTTTTATAAATAACTTATTTTAATTTATTATAGGTCTATGGAAGAATAAAATCATCAAAAATGATTAGGAAAGGACATGTGAGTGATTAGATATACAAAAAGGGTCTTTGTAGGAAGATAGAGAAGTCTATTTTTCTTGGATACATACACATCGTACCATTGTTTACTAGGGTGAAAAAATATCATATTTGCATGTGTTGATCTATGATAGTTTTATCTAGTACACTTGAATTTGATAAGATTTTTTGTGTATGTATATGTCATCGATCCTATATGAATGTATTTTATATCATTCTCATTGTTTCACACCCTAAATTTTCAATATTTCATCAAATGTTATTGGGGAAATGTGCGAAATAGATGGTTTGGCATAACTTAAATATATCCCTATGACCATTTGAGCATTAATTACATTGAAAATAATATGAAGATGGTTCATATTACATGTAGTTATCTCACTATTTTTTTTTTGTGACAAATCATACCAATGTAAGTCTATGCATAATAATTCATAAAACCTTCATATGTGTAAGCATGAAGATAAATATCTCACTTAGAAAATTCCAAATTAGAAAACCCATAATCTAGATTGTTTTTTATTATTTAGGGTAATGGGGAGTTTTTTTAAATGGGATCTAACCTTGTTTGAAAAATTTGTAGACCAAGTCTTAGAACCATATTAAACAAAAAGGATTAAACAACTAACCAAAAGTAAAATCATGACTAGAACATAGCCAACTCACAATAAAATCACAATATAAACAACATTAATTGACAAACAAAAAATCACAAAAGGCCTAAGCCTATGAATCATACCCTTTAAGGGTGTCATTATAATTTTCTATCATCTCCTTTAGGGTATATTGCATGGTACTAATCTCTTGGTCTCTACTCTTTTTTATATCTTTACCACTCTTTATTTTATTTGTAGATCCTTCCTCTTCAAAATTATTTTTGAGAAGTTGTAAAACAACTCCCATACCTTCAAGGAAATTATGAATACCTTTATATGCTAAACCAAAACTTGAAGATTCTATTTGAGATTTAAATTTTCCTCTTCTAAATTATAGATCCTTTCTTCCAAAGCCTTCACATGAGTAACAATCTCTAGAATATTACTCATTGTTTCATTGGGATATCCTTTCTTTATGACTTCCTATAACAAGTGTTGGTATTTATTGAAACATCATAAGAGGTTTCTATGGAGATAAATTTCTTCCCATATGACTTTAAGGCTTTCATTGTCCTTATCAATTGTAATGTCTTCTTTAACCTTCTCAAATTTTATTTTATTATTGAACTTGTACTTTTCCCTATTGTTGGAATTGGATTTATGGGTATTTAAAATATTGATACATTTGATTTCCTCTTTTATTCCACCATTATCAATTATCAATAGACCACAATCTACAATATCCTGAAACCCCATAGTCTTATTTATTTCTCTCCAATTTAATTTTTCTATATAATTTCTATGAGATATGTGAAGCTACTTGGAGGAGTCTTTGGGGATTTGTTTCTCAGATTCTTCCACTCCAAATGTTGTCTAAGTGTAAACCTCTTAGCCTTCATGTATTTCTAAAAAAATAAAATAACATCTTGTTACAGGTGAAATTATCCTTTCCCTTCCTTTATTTATAGCACCAAGATCTCTAATGAACTAAGATTGTAGAATGGGATTTTGACACAAATTTATTTCCTAAATAGATTAAGAAAAACAAAGTAGAAGACTTGGATAGAGTTATACCTACCATCAAGAGTGATGAATTTAATGACTTGTTTGGCCATGAAATTGAAGGTTTGGGGATAAAATCTCTAAGGTATCCATGTTGAAATGGAAGGATAATATCCCATTTAACTAGGAAATTTTTTATTTCATTCTTCATGTCTTTATTGGATTTGTAAAGCTTCCTACCAACAATGTTCATTCATGTGACATGCTGAATGAAATCCTTTATAACCTCAAATTATATATATATATATATATATATATATATATATATATATATATAATCTATATGGTCCTTTTGTCCCACTAGACCTAACTAAGGGAGCTCTTACCACATAATGTCATGAAAGAGCATTTCAAAGCCTCTAGTCAAGACATACCATATAATAACCCTAGATAGGTACTATTTGTTTTTATCAAATTAAATGAAAAGGTAAAGTAAATCTAATCTAGTACTCACTAAATCATGTGGCAAAAAATGGAGATAATAAATGTAAAATTAAACATGCAAAGAACTCTAATCAATTAAATGTATCTAAAATATAAATGCATGGAGAGAGAAATACATACAAAATCCATTAATTATGATACTTATATCTACCAAAATAGAAGAGTATGAGTTAAAAATATTTATCTTGAAGATGAACCTATCAAGGCTCAATATCTCCCTTGGTGAATGGTGTTTTTAAAGAGGTTTTTTTAGTTTGTAAGGATGACAAAGATAGACCAACTCTAGGATATATGATTTATCCTACACATCCAAGACCTTTACATAAGATAAAATTTGTATCTCCAAGTGTAAACCCTAAGTAATGACACCTCAAGTAGAATGGTGTAAGAAGATATTGTAAAGAATTGTAAATGAATGATTATTTATATCTCTCTCTAGTTAAAATGGTAAAAATGATGTGTTTATATAGTTAGATCTAACCCTAAACCCTTATAAATTATTAGTCGATAGATTAAGCCTAGTCAACCTTTTTCTTTAACAAATTAAGTAGTTAGGTCCTATAATAGGTCATTTAGGGTTGATCTAGTCCCATAACATTCTTATTTCTAAGAACATGGTCACCCCACGTGACTTTGTTTGGTAAATGATAAAAATATATTTTGGATTAGGTAGGGGTTATTTAAGGTGGTGAATTACTTGGAGGAGTATGTATGTGAGGTATTAAACATTATGTAAATGTATATGAGAGGTTTTTGTTAGTTTTAAGTGGTGGTGTATGTAACCAAAATATTTCAAATTATTAATGGTCTAGCCACCCCTTTCTTGATGTACCCTTTAAGGCATGAACTTAGAGAGATTGATTCTTGATGGGTTCTTACAAGAGAGAAAGCATCAATAATTGATAAATTTTAAAAATATTGTGTGTATACATATTTACCACTCAAAGATAATTATGTATCATGTAGTTTCAACATGGGATGGTGATTTGGGGAAAAAACATAGCAACACACAATGATGAGCTAACTAAATTTTAGTAATTTAAAGCATAAAATAATTGAAAGTAAATAGATGAAAGGAAACTAATTGAAATAAATAAGTAATATATGCATACCTTGACTTAATTTTTTCATTGAATAGTTTTTTTCTATGTTTATAAATTTTATCATGGAGGGCATAGAGACTAATTTGGACAAAAGCTAAGGATACAAAAATTAAAGATATAAAACAAATAAATATAGGAAAGTCATGATAACTAAAATGTGTAGGCATGAATTACTTGGAATTTTTATAAGCTAAGATGATAAGTGCTAAGTTAGGACCAAATGAACAAGCCATAAAATTAGAGTAAATTGAGTAACTGAAAAGGAAAATCTACTAAATGAATGAAAAACTCAAATAAGTAAGAAAGGATAATAAAGAAAATAAAACTAAGGATACATGAAAAATTAAAATATAACATGAATGCAAAATCAATAAAAATCCTTACTTATGGGAAATAAATGGTAAAACAACATTGACGAGTGACCAATAATAATCCTTACTCAATAATCAATGGAAAAAGGACATGAAAGGTAAAAAAACATTGATGAGTGGGAAGAAATAATCCAAACTCACTTAATAATGAAAAAAGTATGTAAATATAGAAACAAATATAGTTATCCAAAGAAATATGAAAATATAGATATAGACATAGTTGTCCAAAAAAAGGAATGATATAAAAACAATTTCAAATGAAACTGAGATAATTCTAGTAATGTAAAGCAATGGTGTAAATAAAATAATCCATAATCACTCAAGCATATTATTTTGTTCTAAAGATAGATAAAACCAAAATAAAGTAGTGGTAGCATGTTTTAAGATATGAAGAAGAGGGAATATAGAAGTGGGAAAATGGATTTGAATACAGAATTTCCTTTCAAGGGGGTAATGAAATGGGTGGTGGGGGAAATCAAGGTAGAAAAACTCTTTATCAAATTTAAGACATTAAAATTAATTTATCAAATTAAGAGGACTTTATAATTTAATGAATTTGAAGAACTTCTCCTAACCACACAAATATTGGCTTATTAAATGAAGTACGAATATCATTCCATGAAGGGTATATGCATGAAAAGTGAAATAGACCTACCTTCTCATAATGTTATCCCCATTCCTCAGGACATCCTACAGAGTTATTAGTCAAATGTGAAGATTAGGTACGTGTCTGAGAATGTAGGTATCACTATTGATTATTTTTAGTTATCTTATCCCAATATAATAGCCTAACACATCCTAATGAACCTTAGCTCCATGATGAGGCCAACTGTGGAGTCTGAGATTCAATTGGAGATAGGATATGTGCTATTAATCATGTCCTTTAGTGTGATGTTTACTTTTGGATTTCATATTATAAATTTTGATCATTGTCTTTTTTTTTTAAATTACTTGGATTTTAAATTTTGATGGCATTTTCTATTCCTCTATACAAATTTAGAGAACCAAACATGGGTGGTAAAAATGACTGTCATTTGAAAACTTTGGACTTGGTAGCTAACAAAAAGGACTTAAAGAACATGGTGTCTAAGAGTCCTATTTATTAATGTTAAATAAAAGTGTTATCTTGTATTTGATCATATTTTATCTAAATTTTAATGAAAGGAAAGGAAATTAAAGGAAAATAAACATGAAATAATTTGAATTACTTCAAATCACAAAAATATGAAAATGTGACAAGGGATATAGTGACATGTAAGTATGATTCTTTATCATAAGAATGTATGTGTGTATGTAAACATGATAACATAGTTTGTTGTGAAAGTTTTATCTACAAGAAAAAAAAAATTGATGCTGAGAATATGAGATCACAAACTTGTAACCATTTCTTAACATTCTAAAAAGAACACTTGGTTTATAAAAATATTTTGATAAAATATGTAGATTTGATGAGGAGAGCTTGGTCCTATCCATGGCCTTACATTATAACTCATAAAAGAGAAAACTATGTGGAGGTAAAATGGGAAAATTGATATTTGTGAGGAGATCCTAATCATATACGATGGTCTTATACTGTAACTCACAAAAACCCAAGTGGGTAAAAAAAGGTGTGAAAATGGTATTTGTGAGGATAATTTGGTCCTATCCATGGTTTTACACTACAACTCATAAAAAAAAACTCAAGTGGGTGTAAAATGATTTGGAAAAATTAAACTTGTGATTAAAATATAATTAGGATGAAAAATTGATGTATGAAATAAAAAGGTATTTATGAGGAAAATTGGGTCTTAGCCTTGGTATTATATTACAACTCATGAATTAAAGAAACCAAATGGCTAAAGAAATGAACTAAACTTTGTGTATAAGATAGACTATCATAGAGGGTGAGATCCTTGGATAAATCCTTAATGAAGTGTTATTATGATAATGTATAGAAATATCAAAAGAATGAAAATATTTAAGAAAAATATTTCTTCAAAAAATATGCATTAGTGGGTTCTTTGAAAACATGGTATTCATTAGTTTGTATACGATTAGTGATGGGACCAAAAATGTATTTCAATAAATAGGGGACCCACCATTTTTGGTTGTGTTTTTATTATTTATCATGGGTGTAATCTAACTTGAGGACTAGATCACCAACATTAAAAATGCATAATTTGACCTTTTTGTTATGTTTTTTGGCAATGTTAGCCTTGTATTGATGGTTTTGTTGAAAAGTGGATGAACAATGATCATCAAGAAGGTTTAGGGCATGAAGGTGAGCTTCATATAATTATTCATCAGGAATAATATGATGAAGAGATATATGTAAATATTGGAATTCAAACTAAAATGGTAAGATAGATCCAAAAACATACACTAGTGAGAATGGTATTGCCCCAATGGTAGTACATATGCTAATATGGTAGGCCCAAAGTGCAGGGTATAAGTGAAGGTGCCAATCATTGTCAGTGTTTTAGATGGTATTTTATAAGATTTTGTTGAGAATTTTATTAGTGGCTTTAGCTTGGCAATTGCATTATGGATAGTAAGGTGTGTAAAATTTGTGGGAAATTTTAAATTTAACACATAATTATTTCATGTCATTTTTTTTTAAATTGTCACCATTATTAGAAATGATAGTATGGGTAACTCCAAAGTGATAAATGATTTAGTTAAGGAGAAATTTATAAATAGTGGCTCTTGTGACATTAACAAGAGGCATATATTCTACCCATTTAGTAAAATATCTAGTAGCAGTAATGATACAAACATGACCATCTTGTGACCAAGGTAATTTACCAATTAGATCTAATACCCACATGGAGAATGGAAAAGGAGACTCCATAATTTTGGGCTCAGTTGGTGGTGAATGGATTAAATCATCATGAATTTGGCAAAGATCACACTTTATGGCAAAATTGATAGTGTCCTTCTCTAAATCAGGCCAAACATACCCCATACATAAGCATTTTCATGTTATAGCGTGTACACTAGAGTGACCACCAAAAATTCCCCCATGTACTTATTCAAGGACAGTGGGAACCTCTTCTTGCATCACATAGTGGATTAGGGTACCTTATACATTATGAAAATAAAGGGTGTTATATTGGAATACATATTTAAAGGCTTGTTTATGTATTCTTGTCTTTTAATGAGAATGTTTATCTAGAGGATAGGTTTGATGTTCAAGGAATTTGATGATGTTTTTATATAATGGGCTTTTTCTAATAATGATAGTCTCAATATGAAAAATAATCAAATCATTTGGTTGGATAGAAGAATGAAATTTTATTATTTAGATAAGAAATTGGGAATCATTAATTACTTGATGATGATGAAATAGAGATGCTAAAGAATTAAGAGAATCAGCTATGGAATTTTAATCTCTTGGAACTGGCTCAATGGTGAGAGAAGCAAACACTTTGGCAAGTGTGGTTTCAATTTGATGATAAGCAAATAGATTTTCAATTTTACACTAATAATCACCATTAACCTGGTGGTAGATAAGTCATGAGTCACAAAAAGCATGTAGATATGGGATATCCAAGTAAAGTGTTTATTTTATACCTAAGATGAGAGCCTCATTTCATCCATATTATTAGTAACATCAAAATTTAACCTAACTACTAGAGGGATGATATTACCATGTGGGCTTGTTAGAATACAACATACCCAATCACCTTGGATGCATTTGTCACCATCAAAATGGAGGGTCAAGGTGTCTTCATGCAAATAAATGGTAAATTTAGGGATCTCTTTGATAATTACTTTGGATTTATTAGTATTCAGAATGATATTGGTATCTTCTTAATTATTTACCTCCAAATCAATAGTGAAATTATAGAAATAAACTTTAAGGGAGATAACTTGGTTAAGACCCTTAATATAAAGAATTTTTTCATCAAGGATATTTACTTTTAGTTGATTCATAATTAGTACAGGTGTTATTACAAGTTGGTTTAAAATAGCATGCCCTTTGATATATTTATATGTAATAAGTAGAAGGTCAAATTCCATCAAGAGGACCATCCATTTACCAATTCTATCTCCAAGAATATTTTAGATAAGAAATGATGAAGTGGATTAGAGTGGACAATGACATAAGTGATTTGATAAACCATATAGTGATAGATATTTTTAGCTATGATTTAAATATCAAGACAATAATGTTCTACTTTAGTATAATATTTCTCATAGTTACTGAGGCCTCAACTAATATTGTAAATAGACTACATATATATGTATAATCTTGTTTGTAAAGCATTTCCCCCACTGATATGGTCTAAAAGAGGTGTATAAGATTAAAATATGGTCATTTCAATGTGTAAAACGGTGGGATGATGGAGAAAATATTATTTTATGTTATCATAAGATTTATAAAATTAATCTATCTATTCTAGAGCATTACCTTTTTTGGTAAGGGAATTAATAGAGTAGATATGGTAATCCATTTTTAGGATGAACCATATGATTGTCCCAAGCTTTCCAAGGTTAGTGCAAATGTTAGTAGTAGAACAAGGAATGGGAATGTTAAATATATATTTTATTTTAGTAGGATCAACATCAATTCCCTGAAGGGAGATTAGGAACCCTAAAATTTTACCAGATGTAACATTAAAGACAGACTTATATGGGTTGAGTCTAACTTTGTATTTGATTAATCGATCAAAAATGATAGATAGATTAGTGAGGTGTGTTGTATAAATCTTAGATTTATTAATGAGGCCATCAACATATGTTTCTACTATATTATGTATAAGATAATGGAAAATGTGAGTCATGGCATGTTGATAAGTGGCTCTAACATTTTTAAGGTTGAAAGGCATTTTGTTATAGAAATAGATACCCCATTCCTTAATATAAAAAAATTTGTTTTGGTATTTGGGGGATATGTGAATTTTATTATATCCTAAAAAACAGATCATAAGTGACAACATTTCATATCTAAAATTTGAATCTATGATGGCATCTATTAAAGGTAATGGGAAATTATCTTTTAAACACATGAGGTTAAGACTGTGAAAATCAATACATATATGAATGACTACGGTGAATTTTTTATAAATGATTTTAATGTTTGATACCCATTTTAAATATCAAATATGTTTTAAAAAACTTGGAATCCAAAAGTTTAATAATTTCTTTATGACACAAGGTATAAATTTTAGGTGGAAATTTCTATTATTTTTTTTCAAATAGGTTATGCATTTGGGTAAGTGATGATGTTGTGTAAAATGATATAAGGGTTGATACTTGGCATATACTCATATTAAAAATCAAATATTTCATGTTACTTATCTAATAATAATCTAAAATTATCATTCTCTATTTGTGTGAGTTCTTAAGAGATAGTGTTGGGTCTAGGACATGATGGTGTATCATATTTTATTCTTATTTGTCTCTTCAATGAGCATAGAATTTATGTCTTGGAAATGATATGGAGAATTAGGAAGAGAAGAAATAGGATTTTTTTTTAGTGTCCACACTATAAATTAAATTATTAAAATAAAGATATTTTCATTTGAAGTTTCTTAGTTTATGTTGTTGTCATGGAAGGTGAGGTTCTCTAGCATGAAGTAACTCAAGTATGGTTTCATCAATAGGGAACATGGGTAAGGGTATATATTATAACAAATATACTTAAATATTAATGATTTTATTACCATAGTAATCATGTTAAAAATGTATTTTTTTTACATTTATGGCTTTAACATCAATGGTAATTTTAGGTGTAGCTGGAATTATTGGTTGATGTTGATAAAGTTAGCTAGATTGGTAATATGTGTATTAAGTGGAATTTTATATGGTGGTTCAATTGAAGTGAGGTGGGTATACTTAGTGGTATTTATAGTATCATGGTAACTAATGATATTAGGTAGATTGATTGGTGATATATAAG
>JARHVA010002003.1:0-180000 GCA_037957365.1 Torreya grandis
TAATTCCTATATCTTGTCTTGAGAAACCTCTGCAAATGGTTAGGAAAGCTTACAAGATTAAAAACTCTACAAACCAGCTCTAAGAGGCACTATTTTAGGCCAAAATTCATACATTTCCTCCCACACATGTGAGATAGTGACTCATTCAGGTGAAACTAGGTGTATAGAGGTCATCCAATTAATTATAGGGTCATTCAAGGGCATTTCAAGGAATTAGTAAGACCTATGTCTCCATTGAGCTCTTAGAATGGTTTAAGAGCTCTTGGAGTCTTAAAAATGATTCATAGCCTATAGGGCCTCAAACCCTAAAATAATAATAATAATAATAATAATAATAATAATAATAATAATAATAATAATAATAATAATGATGATGATGATGATGATGATGATGATGATGATGATGATGATGATGATGATGATGATGATGATGATGATGATGAGTAAATAACCCACTTCACACTCCCCAATGATCTAGGAATACCATTCATATTATCAGGTGAGTTTGAGCAAAGAACCATGCTCTTTTGAGTTCCTCTTTAGGCAAAGATAGGGTTTTAAGAAACCTCCAATATTGATGATTATTTGTAAAGATATGGGATTATATCAATGAAAAAATTCAAGGGGTTTGGAGTAGGATACCTTCCTCACCACCTATAATATCCATTAGTTTCCATTCAAATTCTGTAAATATTTTTAAGCATTGAGAAATGGTCTCTTGGGTAGACTGATGAATATGAAGACTGAGAAAGGTCTTTTAGTCTTTAAGAGCCTCAAAACACATCTCATTAGATATGAAGGTATCCAATAGGTCTGGGAATTTTTTAATCCTATCTCTAAATTATATCCAATGGAAATTAACTTTCAAATAAAGCTTTGCAACTTGATTCAATGCTAAGAGGGTTTGTAAGCCAATTGATAATTTTGACCCTAGAGGCCCATTCCTTGACACTTGAATTAAATATAGGTATGCCCATCATTTAAATAAACTTAACCATGATCCTTAAATTTATCACAATATTTTAAACCCTAATTTCAATTCAATATTTCATATTAGCTTTACACATTTGAAGACAAAACTAAAATTTCCCCATGAAGTCTATAGGTGCACAGTCTAGGTTCTTTGAATGTTAGGTTTTGAAACTATCTATTCAATTATATTTGAGTATATAAAAGGGAAGAAACCAAATATTTATCTCAAACTAAACATTTTTAACTAATTCTTAGTGTAAAATTACATGTCATCTTCACACCTTTGAAGGTAGATCTCAAACTTCCCCATTAGGCTTGTAGGTCCTAATTAGGTCTATCCTTCTTCAAGGGGTCTTTATCCATATTTAAGAGTGTTGTATTATTAATATGAATTCATAAATATTTTAAAATATTTAAATATTTACTTCAATCTCCTTATTCCTCCAAAACTCCTATCTAACACAAAGATACACTTCTTCTTCATTCCAAGGTGTAGGCCTGTAGGTGGTGATTTGGGTTTCCAGGCCTACTTTCTTGTTGATGCCCAAAGATGGATCTTCAACTGACTATTACCTTCATACTATCTTTTACACTCTCCTAAAATATTTCCCATGTTCTCAAAAACTCTTTTGGTCTCCAAACCTCATCTCTCAATACAAAATTCATTGTATTTCTATTGAAAAAGAGACCTATTGGTCTACAGACTTGTAGGTCTACATTTTCATTATTTAAAGCCTTTCATGATATATTTTTTTATCATATTTTACCTTATAAAAACTTATTTATATATAATTATACTATTATTCATGAGATTTTAGACATTAATACCTCATATGTAAGGGAAGAGTTATCTCTTGAGCTCACTTTTGTGTAGGCAGGTTTTTACACAATTTCAAGCTTGAGATCAATTGTATGTCTACTTAGAGTAGATGGTTTTTAAGTGAAAAACAATTATAGAATAATACTAAATTTCTAATATATATAATTTTAATCCATATGAAACCAATTCACCTCATTGTTTTGCCGAGGCTCATAACCAAAACCATTTTGATCTCCCACTTGCAGGCTACATAGTCTTTTGGTGAATCATGAGAAGATGACTTATTTTTTCCTTTATGAGATATAATGATTATTTTAAGAGACAAAATTAGGTTTCAAGAAACCAGCCATATTAAATCAACCACTTATCATTATTTTCACATAATTCAAGACTCCCATGTTGATAGGGTTATGCCTGCTATCTTGATAAGGGATGAACACTTGGTGAAGACTTCATGTTACCATTATGTTGAGAAAATTTTGGTGTGGAATAGGCATTAAGAATATTTTATTACCTTTAAAATAGTTATGGGAGTGTGTAAAATTTGTGATAACTTCACCAATCATGTTCCCAACCATGTGAAATCCCTAGAACATCAAGAACTCCATGGTTTCAACCTACAACCTACTCTAAACATGAATATTTATTCCTCCTTGAGATCACACGTGCTAATTAGTTCTTATAATATCATATTTAATGCCTATATAGACCCCCTATATCTTCTCCAATTTCATTCATTCCTCCAATAAACTTTAAACTACCATTTCCATGGTAAAACTGAGCTAGTGGGGTTTTTATAGGGTTTTAGACCACCCTACCTTATTAATGATAGTTCATAAAGGAGGAGGGTTAAATATTAAAAATAATGACCTAAATATAAATTAAATTATGAAACCATACTCTAATTAATATCTCATGTCACCATTATCTCTCCTTCGTATCCAATGAGCAAACTACAACTGCTTTTGCAAGCTTGCCAAGGAGATCGATAAGAGAAAGGAAGTGTTTTTAATTTTATGAGACCTATAGATTATCTAAATTACTATTTTAAGTCTAAGGAAGATGGAGGATGCCATGGAGGTGAATGGAGAGGAATTTCACTCTATAAACCTACAACTACCCTTTGGAAAACCCTTATTTTACCATGAAAAATACCATATTTACTTGGGAAATCCTAATGGAGTTTTCAATGTCTATAGGGATGAATTAAAAGTGATAATAGAATATAAAAACTACTTACCTAACATTTATTTCAAACATCTCATTTTTAACATTACAAAAAACATAAGAAAGCACTTGAAATGGGCTTGTAGAGTTACAAAGGAGGATTTAACATTTTATTGGGCACTTGTACAGACCATAAGAGGACATGAAGTTACTTGAAATATGTTAAATTCCATAAAAAATACCTTTAAAACCTTTAAAACTGATTGGACCCACTTAACTAGGATAAACATGACTAGACAACAATAATGTTAGAAAGAACCATTACCTTAAACTTGTCAAACTTACCTTAATATATGCTAAACTTTACTTACAATGATATTTTCAAGGTGGTTAATCAAGGTGGAGGTTTGATTGGAAATTTTTTTTGTGAGCCCATCTAATGGTAACCAAAAATTTTCTAACACAAACTTGGCTGTGTCTTGAAATTCATGGGTAACTTCAACTTGAAGGGTAGGTGAAGAACTCGAGGAACTTGAGAGCTCTCTTGACTTAACCTCTATACACTTCTATTTTTATAGACTTTGGATAGGAATGGGGGAAGGTTTTTTCTCAAGAGTTGTCATGACATAATTAGGGGTCTTAGTCCAAGAAGATCTCCATGATGGAATAATTTTAGGATTTTGATGAAGAGTGAGTGAAGATTGCATAGGCATGGGCCTCTCTTGATGGCATAGTAAAATTTAGGCTAGGTTTGGAGTAAAAATAGGTTGATGTGGAGTAGGAGGCATATAAGTATGAAATTATTGCATTTTATGGCTCTCTTCAATTGATCATCTATTTTCCATACATTGAATGAAAATTCTTGTTTTTAACACTTCATCAATTGGCACATGTTGGTTTTCTCTCTCAATAGCTACCCATTGAGACTTGATAAAATGCACTAAGTCTTTCATAATTGGAATGAATTCACTCTTAGTAGAAGGATTAGGAACAATTAGACCCAGTTCCTTCTCTTTATCAATCTCCATCATTTGAATTTTAATGTCTATAAGGGTTTGTTTGAATTTTAAGAAGGATGGAGTAAGAGCAATATATCTTTAACAAGGTTGACTAGAGGGACAAGTAGGCTTCCAAAGAGACTAAGTTAGATTGGGATAGGGAATATACATATATTTATAACATTGATAAGGTTGGCATACTGATTTTTTAGATCCACTTTGGGAGAATCCATGGATGCCATCAACCTGCTATGAAGAATGTGAATGCATAGAGTATGTATTTGACGAAAATAATGATGAAAATACATACCATTTTTTTAATTTTTAAACACTAAAGATGATTATACCAGTTTATATTCACTTGGGTTCACCATTTATGCTTGTGTTAATTCCTCCAAAGGTTGATGTATTGAAGAGCGCATCATCAATAACTCTTCAATGGACGAAATCTTGTGTCCCACCAAGCATGCCAAAACTATTATCATAAAAAATTGCACCCTTGAAGAGGTTTTTCATGCCTCCTTACTTAACTGATAGCATGGGAAAAATCCTATGTTATAGGTGATGTGAAGAGTGGATTGAACCTCTAGATTAGGGCTAGCTCCCTTGATGCTTTCACTTAAAACTGCAAACTAATCCTATTGTTTATAAGGGAAAAAGGAGAGAAAATTGAAAGAGAACTACACTAGGGAGGTGATGAACAAAATTTATCTCCTCCACTTGTTTATCATGCACTAAGAACATGAACTATGATTGAATCTAATTACACAACTCAAATGGAGTCTTTAAACATGAGTGTTTCGCATAGAGGCTATAACATGATGCATAGACTAAGGGGATGATCAAGAGGTATAAAAGACACTAATGAATTATTCCACTTTCAATACACATAAGGCTATTTGAATCACTCTATGTAACTTGTAAATATTATTAACACTTGCAAATAGGTAAGGAGATAAGACAGATGAGAGGAGATAACACACACCATCACTAGCATTCGTCAAATTAACATGAAACATATATTAATTTTAATCATAAGAGAAGGATAGAATTCAGATTTATTCATTTCAAATGTAAAATACAAGTGTTCGTTTGGATAGGAATACACCATATCCAACAAAAAGATCCAAATAATGCCAAAATCAAGCATACATATAGGAGAAGGAATAAGAGAGAGATAATAGAGGTGTCAAGAACCAATGATGGCTATGAAAAAATCATGGAAATTTTTATAATAAATAATAAAATGAAAAATTATATTTATGAAGTTTCTCTTCAACATGTGTGTGTTCCATTTGATGACAACATGAGCAAGGTGGTGTAAGAATTATGTTTGGCTTGGTGACTCACCCTTAAGTAATTAAAACTGCATCTTAGAGTGATTATGAGATGACCAGTCATATTATTGGGTCATAAATACCTTATAAAGTTATTTAAGATCCAAAACCAACCCGATTTATACCTATATTCTTCAATTATCTTCATCATTCTCACATTTGCTCTTTTGGAGGACTATCCTTGTAGCCCTATTTTAGTACAAAGCTCTTTGATTTTATAGATTTAAACCAATTCTAATAATAATAAAAACATATTTTGGTACCCATTATCTCATTATAGATTAACCCAAAATTTTAGGTCTTAAATACCAAGGCAAACCCACTTTCTCAACGCCTACCTTTCCTAATTAGGTCTAGTTAGGCCTAATACAAACCCAAAATACTAGATACTATACAAGGCCATATAATAACACTTAAAAAAATTAAAAATATTTTTATACACATTAAATTATGTCACTTGGAAATTTTTTATTAAGTTTCATAGGTTAGAACTCAAGTTATGTGAGTTACAATATTTCTATCCCTAGCTTTCAAAACAATAAGCCTGGGGAGGCTGAGAGATTTTTAAAATGGATATTTTGATTTTTATGGTGTTTCAAGAAAAATTAAATACTTTTTAATATTTAAAAAACCTTCCCCAATCTCTTGTAACCATTAGTTGTAAATGATCAAGGTTCATGAGCTAACACCAAGTAAAAATGATGAATTCTGTGTGCAAAAGATGACTATATGCATGGATGTAGGTGTTCTTGGTATTTTAAATCACATTAAAAGAATTTTAAACACTTAAAAATTATTATTATTACTCTCACAAACCTAAAAAATTCATTCCAATCACCACCTTGTATCTTTCTTCTCATGTTTACGCCAAAATCTCTATGGCTGCAAGTGCACATCAGGTCTTTAGACTATATATTGAAGATGAACCTCCATATTTATTATTCATGATGAATTTTATCAACATTAACATATTATTCATGTCTTTATATATTATAATTACTTATAAAATTCTCTCTTATTCATAAAAACTCTAAACTCAATACTAATCTTGCATACTCTCTTCAATTCTTGAGAGTGAGCTTGTAGCCTTTAGCAGGCCTGCAGGTCTTTTGACTTGGTGTTTGTATGGTTAAATGTAAAGTTTTATTTTAATGATTACCCATTTTAATACCCTGACATAATATCTTTAACATCTTATCATAGAATTTCACATCTCATTTTTTCCTCAAACCAACATATATATACAAGGTCTTGTTTCTTAGGCTTTAGAGTGTGGACTTATATGTTAGCAAACATGTAGGTTTGCATAAAACTCAAATTAAGAAATCTAAAGTGTTATTATTTTTATCATAAAAATTTTAAAATCCTAATTTATCCTTTATATCATTTTTTAAGGTTAATAACCTCTTTGGAACTTCTCAAATTACCTCAAACACCTAGTTTTGCTTGTCAACACCAACTGATGCTCATTAGGCATGTACCTACAAGTGCATTTGAAGAGTAATTTTTGGGATTTTGGTACATTATTATATATTTTATGAGGTTATTATATCTTACTTGAATTAATTCAATTCCCATCTCACTTGAACTACCAATCCAAACCTCAAAATTATTGATCATAAGACCTTATTCATTGACTTTGATGGTTGTAGGTGAACATTTTGGTAAAAGGAACTATAAGAGTTTGAGGTTGGTTTAAAAATTTGGTTAAAAAATTTAAGGATATTATTCACATATTCAAAAACTTATATCACCTTTTACAACCTTGAATAGTGAAATAAATCACTTCATTAAACGTGTGACAATGCCTTAGACCAAAAGAACTTGCAAATTGTCACCTACAAATTCACTGTATGAAGGTCAAAAGAGAGTTTTAAGATTGATTGGATGTTATTTTTAGGTTCATAAGTGTTATTTTAATGGTATAAAAATATTTTATTCCTTTTTGGAGTTCACATTTGACACCAAGTGCCCATTTTCTCATCTTACCATATGTAGGTCTGTAAGTGTCTTTTTAGGTCTTTTCTCAAGTAGTTTTAGGATCTTCTCATTTTCATAAGGGTATAATAACATTTTGAAATATTCTTAATATATAATTTCACTTCTCATGTGACCTCAAAACCTTCATCCCAATCACACAAATATACGTTACCCTTGATTTCTTGTAGCCATACTTGGAGATGTTTGTTTAGACCTACAATATTTTTTCAAACCTACTTCTTGGGTACTTTGTGAGAGATATAAGAAGTTAGTCAACTTTTTGAACATTATCATCACCTAAAATAATTATCTCTTGACTATTTTAAGCCTCTATTCAAGTGCCATTGCCTCATAAAGCTTGAAGATGACTTGCTTACATGATTTCACCCTATCACTATTATCATGCCAAAAAGAGTTGACTTAAGAAGACCACATTAGATGATGAATGTAAGTGGAAATAGACCCCAGGTAGTGATAATATTACTATGGGAGTTTTTTGAGATTTTAATGAATACTATTTGAGATTGAAAACATTCAAAACTAACTCAAACCATGTCTGTAGTCATCTTACATAGGTCTTTAACTTGTGTCATCTACTTGAAAATGGTCTTAAAATCATATTTGGACCTTTTTTATACTTTAATAAGGTCTAAATAAGGCTTATATAGGTTCTCCAAAAATAATTTACACTCAAACACAACTCTATCCATGTTCAAGAACATCACAACCTTAAAACCCTACTTGCCACCTTCGAGAAACCATAAAAACACTGCATTTTTATCCTTTTGGTTGCTCACACATGCCACTGATGATGAAGGATGATGTGAAATGGATATTTAAACCCATTAATATCTCAAAAAATGAACCATTTCTATCCATTAATCTTGAACACTCGTTGTAATAAAAAATACCTACCTGTGGGATTTTAGGCTGCTTAACTTGTTAATGATTGTTTATAAAGCTCAACCATTCAATACTTAAAATAACGAGTAAAATTTCAAGGGAATAATTTCCCCTATAAATCCTCAATATAAATGGTTCCATCTCTCCTTTCTCTTCACGGAATGAACACCTGAAAATGACCTTCACTAGTTTTTTAAGGAGTCGATGGAGAAGATGAAATGTTTTTGCATTCTTATAACCTAATAATGTTGAAAAAAGCCTAATTTTACCTTTAAAATCTTTTGTAGACCTTAAAACATCTATTTATATATTATCTAGCCATCTCTATGCTGAAAAATTTCTTTCCAATCCCTTGGCAAGTGTCTTACAATGTTATATCTCATTTTCTTACATTTGGAGGGTACTACCACTCTTTACGCATTGAATGGACATAGAGAAACATGTGTGAGGGATAAATATCCTTGAAATATCTTAGAAATGTGTTAGAGGCCTCAAAATACACTTAATTATTCATATTTTAAAAAGGTAAACATTTCCTTAATTTTCCCAAATTTACCTTAACTTTTGCTAAACATGAAATAATGATGTTTTCAACTTACTATATCATGCTTCTAGAAATTTCCATCCACCATAAGTCATTAGATCACCTTGGAGGTCAACATACAATTCTCCATTATGAGTTAACATACCTTTACCTTTGTAAATTAACCTTAAACTCTTCTAAGAAACCTTAACATCTCCAAAACTCAAATAAGACCTTCATGTAGGGGCTAATGACAAGACTAAGGGTATAACCACTCTTATAGACCATGCAATAGACATTAAGGTTATTCAAAATATAAAAATACATCTTTTCTATGACCAATTTTGACCAAAATAAAACCTAACAAAAGATCAATAATAAGGCTAGACAAAACTAAAATCAAAGTTTTGAAATGTCCTCTCTCATGGTGGCCAATTTTGGCTAACACATTCATCATGTAAACATCACCTTTTGAAATAAAGGGAACTATAATACATAAACTACTTTAAATTCAATTTAGGCTAAGATGATTGCAAGACTACATCTCATAGTTTCTCATGAATAATCAACTAAACATATCTAGAGCTTTTTATAACATAATTACCTCCATTAAAAAGTATGCTTTTAAGTATTGAGGTAAAAAAGTAAAAATTACAAATGAAGTTTATAATTACATAAATTCCACACAAATTTTACAATTTTTTACAATGAGAAGTATTTAGAAGAAGAAGGAACACATAGCCACTAAGAAGTGACAGTGTCATGCACACTTTCCATCAATATAAACTCTAAGAGACCTAACATTACACAAAACAAACAAAATGTGGTAGCACTAAGTGGTTTTGTGAAGATATATGCCACTTATTTATCCCTAGGATTGATCTATAGATCAACCACCATTGAGGAATTTCTATTATATAAAGTGCACATAAACTTCAATATGTTTAGTTTGTTGGTGCTGCATTAGATTTTTTGCCATAGCTATATAAATTTGGTTATCACAATGAAGGATGATATTATGATAAACATCCAAATTAATTTATCCTAACAAATTTCATAGCCATATGACTTCTTTGACATCTTCTTTATCACTTTTGTACTGTGATTTAGTAGAAGAGATAGAGATAATAGGTTATTTTTTATTACTCCAAGTGATGGCACCTGCAATAAACTTATATATATATATATATATATATATATATATATATATATATATATATATATATATATATATATATATATATATATATATATAGAATTAGATTTATGATATCATATTATGGCTAGCATAAAAATAACCAAATACATAAATACAAATGAAGACATGTTTATCTATGGCAAAACACATTTTAAACAATCAAAATTATGTTTTAGGCAAACTAGTCACTAGTTTGATTACTAAGTTAGTGACACACATAAATCATTGTATGTAATGTATGTAATTCATTATTGGGCATATTTAATATTGACAATATGGGTGTCGCCAACTATAATGTGATACACATATAATAATTTCAATGTGATACTAAGTTAGCCAAACATTAGATATCTTATAAGAAATAAATATTTTTACAATTTGAGTCTTAAAAAAAATTCAAGCTTAATATGTTTTTTTTCACATTTTCTAATGATATAAAATTGGATCTATCATAAGATTGAGGTATGCAACCTCTCATACATCAAATATGGGTAATTTCAGCATGATATTTAATAATCTAATATAATAATTATGAGACTAAAACAAATAATTTTAGACATGTATGAACATAATGCTCGATACAATAAATGATGAGGAGTGAATTAATAATACAAACTCCATTTATACTTTACATTTCATAACATATCTTATTATCAAATGAAGCATATAAACATGTTAGCATGAACTTGACCCATTAATCAAATGAAATTATCTTAACAATTGTAATATAAAAGATCCAAACTTTATTGAGCATGATCTTCTTACCAAATGCAATAGCTAAACATGATCATCCTGTCAAATTAAGCACAATGTTATGCATATAATGTATTTTAATGCTAACTCGTATGAATTGAAAATATAGTGTTAATATATTTTCTTTGATTTATTGTCTAAGACCGATATATCTATTAATATATAATTATAATTATAATTTAATAAGAATAAAACTAAATATTTTTACTAATGAACATAAATGTAGTTGAAACACTATCAATTTGGTTAAGTAACCAAAAAAACTATTAAAATGGTAAATCATATGCCATGAAAATACAAGAATTTTGGTGTAAAAGATACAAATATTTATTAGGGAATTTATTTAGAATATGCACAACCATATTTATGGCTTCGGCCTATAAAAAACTACTAACATTTGTAGAACACAAAATTATTCTAGCCACTTATGTAATGGTGTGATTTTTTTTTCAGCAATAATAATATAAAAAGAATCAAACTCTTTACAAATGTATTCACCAAAATTATCATATATTAATCTATTAATGGAAAAAATAGAAGTATTTTCAACAATAGCTTTAAATTATTTGAATTTAGATAACACTTCAAATTTCTTTTTTAATGAAATATGACCAAATCATTCAAGTATAACTATCTATAAAATCAACATCATACAAAGAACCATTAAGAAATATAACTTCAAGAGGTCCTACAACATCACTATGAATTAATTCTAAAGGATGTAAATAATTCACATCATGATTATTATGAAAGGGGTTAGTATTTTTTTTACCATGTAAGTAACCCTCACAAGTTTCATGATGATAAGGTATAGAAGGAAATCCAACAACAAGAATATGAGTAGACATATCATATAAACTTCTAGAAATAACTTGTCATAATATTTCATGCAATAATTTAGATTCATTCTAATATAATCATCTATGAAATTAACATCATAAAAATAACCATTAAGAGATATAAATTCAATAGGTCTTGCAACATCACTATTAATTAGTTCTAAAGGATGTGAGGAATTTGCGTCATGATTCTTGTGAAAGGTGTTAGTATGTTTCTTATCATGTAAGCAACTCTCAAAAGTTTAATGATGAGAAGATATAGATATGAGTAGACATATCATGTAAAATTATAAGAATAACATGTCTTAATCTTTCATGACATAATTAAGATTTATTCTTACTATACAATGAAATAAAACATGTAGAAAAAGTGAGAAAATATATACAAAAATATTTTGAACACCTTCAACAATCAGAGAACCAAATTGATTTATAATATACCAACTATCTTTAATAAATGTTATAGTGAAATTATCATTCATAAGTTGAGAACATGATAGAATTTTTTTCTTAAGTTTAGGTACAAAGAAAACATCATTAATAACAACATTTACAAATTTTGTTTTTCCTTATTTAGTTGCTTCTAAAAAATAATCATCTCCTAAGTAAACATTTTTAGAGATATCTTTAGAATCACATAAAATATTAAATAAGAAAGTCATATGGTGTGATGCACCAATATTTATAATCCATTCATTCTCATTTGAAGAAAATAAAAAAGCAACATATGAAGCAATAAAATTTGAATTCTGATCCTAATTGTTATTCGAATTAGAGATTTGATTCTTTTGATGGTTTTTATTAGATTTTTTTACTTTATTATTTTTAGAATATTTATTGTTAACTTTATAACAAGTTTTCCTTCTATGAGAAAATTTACCACACATATTATGATTCCCATTAAACTTGGGTTTATGATTCTTATTACCGGATTTTACATTCCTATTTGAGGCATTGAAAAAAATAGATTTAAATTTTTAGTTCCTATTTTTCTTAGAAACATAATTATGAGTGAGAAGTGCCTAAGTGTCATTACACTTAGAATCAAAATTAGTCATAACTTTCTCTTCTTGAATCATAGGAGTTGACAGGGTAGTAAGGTTAGGGATATCTTACTTTGTTTGCTATTTAGAATTACAAAATAAAGATAAAACTATAATTTATTTCATGAATATTCAAGTAAATAATGAAATAGAGCAATGGATATTGAATTAAATTATAGTTACATCCATCTAACTAAGCTTTTCTTAATTTTAGTAAGAAAAATAACAAATTTTTCATCACCTTTCATATGTGTGGTCAACAATTCAAAAATAAATTTAATTATCTTAGAGATATGAGTGTCCTCATGCATGGAATCAAGGAGTTTCCAAGAATCAATACGAGACACATGATTGCTGATATGAAGTAAAAATTTATCTTTAACACTCTGAAAGATAATCAACATAGCTTCTTGTGATTTTTGTTGAAGTGTATTTGAAAGCTCAGGGGTCACATCCATCATGATGAGGTTTTTTAAGTCCCAATGATTATGTTCCATAACTTTAGGCCATAAATTACACCTTAATGTGAATTTTACATTTATTATAATTTAATCTATTAAGCATTTGAGATTTATCTAATACAAAATTAGGTGAATCCATAGCTTCCCTTAAAGAATGACAAAATAACACTAGATAATATTTAAAATTGAACCCTTTTTAATTTAAATTTTAACTTTATCTGATAGTAAAAAAAATTACATATGTAAACAAGAAATATTTGTTTAAACATATGCTAAACAATGTAAAAAATTTGAATTGAAAAATCACTGATTTATGGGTTACAAATGTTGCACACAAAATAACTATCAAAACACTAGAAATAAAAAAGGTATAAAAACTATAATATGAAGTGTAAAAATATAAAATAGACCACATAAATGCATTTTAAAGGTTCCAAAACCTACAAATTGACTAGCTACATGAGTATGGTCTACAATGTTTTGACTAGGTCAAATATCACAAAGAACATCAACACTAAAGAGGGGTTTACATGTGAGATGTTTGCATGAAAACCAAAAAATAAATTCAAATTAAATTAAATTTAAAAAAAAAAAAAATTAAATCAATTTTTTTAATAGGGGTTTTTGAACATTAGACCACCCTAATTACAAGTTTTTAGCAAAATAAGAGCTACCAACTCGTTTAGGAAGCTAATTAACAAATTACATGCACAAAATTATATATGAATATTTTAAAACTATTTTTTTAATAAAAAATATATAAATTCATATATTTGGTACATGAATTTTTAATCAATGAAAAATAAAGTAAATTTTTAAATTTTACATTAAAAGACTAGACAAAGAAGGTGGGGGCCACAAGTCTACATGGAAATTAATATTTTAATTAAATAATAATTGATTAAATAAACTAAAAAATTCATTACTAACCTTTGGCACACTCTAGGGAAGGAATGTTACAGTAGCAATAATAGGGAAATGCATTGAATCTTGTTCAAACCACTAGAAGGCTTGAAACTTTACCAACCCTCTTAAAATCTTGAGGTGAAGTAGATTGAACCCACGAAACCAAAATTTTGATGTTGAAATTAGTATTTTCACTCCACCAGGGCATGCAATGACACTTTTAACTGAGTGGATATCCCAAAACTTATAAAAAATGATTTAGTAGCTTTGTAGGAGGGATTAAAAGCATAAATGAATGAGATTTAGACACAAACTACAAATTAATAAAACCCAGATCAGTAAAAATAATTTTTAATTTTTTTGGCTTTCAAAGGCCATACATGGGCCATAAAAATGTAATAATGGAATCCTAAGAGGTTTAAAAGGTTGATTCCTTGCTTGAATTCACTTTTTTTGCTTTCATAGGGATATATAATGACATTAAGTGAATATTCAATGCAAATATTGTTGAAGCAAGATTTTAAGGAGTTAATGAAAAAATTTACACTTCCATATGCCATAAAGAGCCATCCTAAGTTATGAATATATATTTAAAATATTTAAAATATTTAAAATGATATAAATTAATTGATAATGGATTTCCAATCAAATCCACCCCATAGGATTTGATACCATGATAAGAATCTAATATATAAAGTATATTAAATGTCACAGAAGATCTAGAGATGAACTCGAATAACAAAGCATATGAATAACAACCAGATCAATTGTACACATAACATGGAATTTAGGTGGAAAATTTTTGAAAGGTGAAAAACCCATACATGTTGATATTCATATAATTGATAAACTTATGAACACCAATATATAGCCTTGCTCTTCTCAGTTCCTCTCAACCAATCTTCACAAAGCCTTTTCAAATATTCATTACATGCAAATATAAAATATTCAATCAATGATTTTTTCACAATATGGGTAAAACCTTATTTATAGTGAAATGTGAAGGGAGGTGATCATTGTAACCAATGAGTCCAACCATCTTGAAAGATATTTAATAGTATTGGTAAACATTAAATAAAAATAATTTTATTATTTATTTACACAAGGTTTTCACCTTGTGTTAATAATTAGTATATTATTATTATTTAATTAACTACCAAGGTAAGCTAAGGGTAAATTAAGACCACTTAGACATTACATTCTCTAACATGCTTATCATATTATTCAAGATCATTCAATAGACATGATTTATTTAAGGGAAAAAAATTAAGAAATAATTTATTGAGACAATATTATCCTAAACAACCCAAATTCCTTAGGAAAGGGAAAATTTGACAAAGAAAATAAATCTCCTAAGGATGTTTCAAAATCAATAAAATTTAAGAATAATGAAAGATACCAATGTACTAAAAACTCTAATGGTGAAAATGATGATCTAATGCACACTGATAAATACTTGGGGGATTTTCACAACCCAAATATATGGGTTAGTAATACAAGTATCATAATGTAGGCTTAATCACATAAATATTTCAACATTTCCACTTTTACGACACCTATTATAATTATTTTTACATCACATGTTTTTTTATTAGGAACCTTACTTATTTAGTTTTTTGCACATGCTATGACTCTTGATACCTTATCATCTATTACTTGAGATTTTTAATTCATATTTAGCATTATAATACATATGAAATATTTTGATTTCAACTCTCACTTCTTTGGAAGTGCTATCAACTTTCTTAATCCTCTCTTCATGGTGACTATCTCATTTGATGATTTAGGCTAGCCTCTCCCATTTTTTACTTTACTTGACACTTAGTGTGTCACATCATAGTACTCATGACTATGATTTAGTGTGTCACATTATCCTAGTCATGATTATGATTTTATTTAATTTATACATTATTCACACTCACCTACTTTTAGTATTTCATTGATAGATCATTATTATGACATATTACATAGTTTCTTGTAAACTATCATTTTAAAATTACAAAAATATGAAAACATTCATAAAATTAAAAAATTCAAATAAATTGTATTTATTTTGGATATATGATGTATATCATGCTTATATGTGTATGCAATAAAAAATGCATCATGTCTATAAATAAATCATGGCTCAGAGAAGATAGTGCATACCTACACTTCCGATTGAGAATACATTTGTTAAGTGGGAGCATGACCAATATGAGGATCTACTACACTTTATTAGGGGATATCTTATCATAATGCACTATGCTAAGGAGGGTTACAAAGCCTCTAGTCTAAAATAATCATGTAATAACCCTAAGGGGGTCCTTGGTTTTGATATTTAACTTATTCTAATGACAAGAAAAGTAAATATAATATAGTGCTCACCAAAGCTTGTGGCACAAAGTAGGGGATATAAATAATAAAAATAAACATGCATAGAAGACATATAATCATGTCAATGTATATGAAATCCTAATGCATAGAAGAAAAGCAAAACTGCATTATATATCTACTCTTATATAGGAGAAATAAAGTTAGGAATACTTACCTTAAAGATGAACCCACCGAGCCTATATCTCTCCCTTGGCCAAGGTGCTTCACAATAAATTGTTTTGTTATGTAAGGATAACAAAGACAAATAGTATTTAGGCTACACAACCTATCGATGCATCAGAAAGACCTTTCCACAATGCAAAATCTATATTTCCAAAGAAAGTATGAAACCCTAAGCTTTACTTCTTAAGTAGAATGGTTAATAAGTAGATGTTCATTTGCACTTACTTCTTATAAATTTATGTATTATCAAACGGTGGGAAATGAACTTATATATATAAGTAGATCTTTCCCTAAAACCTTCTAAAAGTATTGATTGATAGGGTCGATCTAGTCAACATAGTATAATTTTGGATAATAATTCACTAGGTTATGAACTAGGTTGATCAAAGATAAACTATCTTCTACATGAAAAATACTTTGAAACTATATAGGGTTGACCCCGTTGACCTAGTATAATGAATAGAGGTTAAAAACTATACAGGGTTGACCTAGTTAACCCAATATAACTGATTGATAAAATGGGATTTAGGTGAGGAAAAGGAGGATAAAATTTAGCAAATGTCTAGAATAGGTATAAATGAGGAGAACAAGCTTAGGGTAAATATTTTTAGGAAACAATTGTGTAATAACATGTGGCAAAAGGGACAATAATCTTGTGAAGCACTAACGGTCTACCCACCCCTTTCCTAGTGTACCCGTTAAGGTGTACACTCAAAGAGATTGAGAATCAATAGGTTCTTGTAAGATAAAAAGTGTCAATAAGTGATAAAAATTTGAAAATATTATTTGTATAAATATTCCCCACTCGAATCCAATCACGTGTCATATGAGTGCAACATAGGATGGTGCTTCAAGAAATAAAACATGACAACACATAATGCTAATGCTAAGTAAATGTAGTAAATAGAAAATAAGATAAATGAAAAGATAGAATTTAAAAACTCATACCTTTACTTACCTTAGTGTCATAGATAAATAAATATAATATAAGATAAGTGAAGGTGTCCAATGTAAAGAACACTAGGTGAAACCTGTTTAGTGTAAAAAAAAGCCAAAAATCAAAATTTTTTACAAGGTAGGCATATGATAGTGGAAAAGATTCTCTACATCATCATGAATCCAAAACATTTTATGGTTTCAAAAATGGATGAGTAAAAGCAAAGATATTGGAAAAATAAGGAATCTACTAGAAAATAATTAAAATATTTGAATTTGTGAAAAGTGTTTTTAAATAGGGTGAAATGAAAGTCATTTGTTATTTTTGACTTGTGAAGGAGAGAAAAAGAGCTCTGAGAGACCAAACAAGCTAGGATGGTGAGGAGATGATAGGCTAGGTGAGAGGGACCTCCAGAGGTAGCAATAAGTAGGCAACTAAGAATCTTAAGCTAATTTTTAAATATTTTAGTGTTTTAATTGTATTTTTAGAAATTTGTAATTTTAAGTATTTCTAGATGACAAAATGAAATCAAATTAGATGTTATGTGTAGGAAAAACCATTTAGAGAAATGGGTTTGAAGAGTTTTGGAAACAACGGATGGAAGGCACTTTTTTCATAGAATGCAAGGGGTCCATAGGGAAAAACAATTGGGTCAACCTAGTCAACCCAGTAGGCTGAAATTTGGAAAAATCTAAACTACCAACCTTGTACATTTTACAGACTACCTACCTAGGACAATTTTGCCAATTGATTCAAAAATTCTAGAATGACAAAATAGTACTAGGGGGAATAAGAGGGTTAAATTAGATTTTAAAGTAAACTAGGTCAAAATAGGGAAATTTTAGTCAAACTAGTTTGACTAAAGAACCAAAATATTAGCATCCTCCTTGGCTGATTTTTGGGTGAGATTGGGAAGACCACCCTCATTGGCTTCATTTTTGAATGAGTTTGACTAAAGAACCAAAATATTAGCATCCTCCTTGGCTGATTTTTGGGTGAGATTGGGAAGACCACCCTCATTGGCTTCATTTTTGAATGAGGTATGGTACGTTGGTCCTATTTTCTTTTTATGGCAAGTCTGGCTTGAAAGAAATCGCATGATTTTCTAAGGAGAAAATTTGGGAATTCAGTAGGTATGGACTAGAATATTGTGCATGGTCCAAGAAATCGTTGGGGTTAAGAGTGAGATTACCCTACCATTGGCAAAAGGTGATACTGAGATAGCAAAGAGACTGGGCATTCAGAGAATTTCTTCAACCTCAGCATGTGTCAGGAGAGGTAGACAAGTGAAATAAAAAGTGCAAAGGATGGGGAAATGGATGCCACCTCCTACTGGTTTTTTGAAACTTAAAACAGATGGGTCATCCCGTGGGAATCCAGGTTCACCTAGGATTGGTGGGATCGGTAGGGGTTTTGCTGGTTCAGTGGTTCTGATTTTTGTGATTAATGAAGGTGTGCAGATAGTTAATCAGATGGAAGGTTGGGCGATTTTATATGCTTTAAGGTGAGCTTATGATTTAGGATGGAGGAAAGTGATCTGTGAGGTTGATTCTCAAGTTTTGGTTGATTTGCTTCTTGAGAAGAAGACTTCTAATGTGTGTTGGTGGCTGTCACTGATTGTTCAACAGATTCTTTAGGTTAGTTCTTGTATGGATTCAGTGATTTTTGCCCATATTCCTAGGGAATGGAATAGAGTGGCTAATTGCTTGGCAAGATGGGGATCAAAAGAATTTGAAGGCTAGAAGTTTGATGGGTGGGAGTAGATGCCCTAAGCACTTCGTTAAAATCTAGAGAGGATTATTGTGGAGGATGGGAGTGATATTGGAGTGTAATTTTATTGTCCTTGTGGTTTTTAGCAATTTTGTTGATTCCCAAGGTGCTAGCCTCAGGCTGGTATGTACTTTGGTTTTCTTTGTTTTAATAATTTTTTTACCCCTCTTTTTTCAAAAAAAGAGCCAAAATAGTACAAAAATGCGTACAAGTGGTCAAAAGAGTGCTAGAATGGCTCAGAATGAACAACTGAGGGATAAAAGGGGTGAGTAGGATAAAAATAGCTTTAAATGAACAAATTAAAGTGGTTTAGGCTTATTTTTATTAAAATTATAAAAAGAATGTATTTTTATTATAAATGACATGGATGATCTAATACATCTTTTGTTGTGTCCTAATTGTAAGGATGACCCAAATTCATGTGTTTGTTAAACATCTCATAGATACCAGATCTATTGGAGTATCTGACAATAGAGGCTAGGGTGAGACTAATTTATATAGGCCTAAGTGGCATAGAAGAGATGTACAAGATACCCCTGAGATCATATTTGTTAGTCATGTTCTTGGGATGTTGGGAACAATTGACTATTACATTCAGGTGGGAGGTGGAGGTGATATGATAGAGGTGGATATCACCATGGAGGATGCACAAGCCATCCTAAGATTACAAATATTAGGCACACCCATGGTGATTGGGATACCAGATAGTGACGAGGAGGGGAGAGCCTTAGCTGTATGGGCTACAAGCTTAGAGATGATATACTCAAGATAGAGAGTGACTATGTTTGACATATATACCTCATAAATTTTGGATATCTAGAAGGCTATGACAGGACTTGTGATAGAATGAATGTTGTGTCATAAGTTAGATGACAAGTTACAACTATTCATGATAGCCTTGAGTCGAATGATACCAAAGGAGAGAGTATTATATGATCTAGGGTCTATCATCTAGGTCCAGATCATACATGACATGTATGGAGTGTTGGTCAGAGGGAAAACTTATATTGGATTGATCATATTACTGATGGCATGGATCTATTAGAATTTTTTTATGTATTGGCTGACTAGGTTACCCCATGCAATTGATGATAGGTCACCTTGGATACTAAGATGGAGATAGGACTAGGTAGCATGGGTCATGTCCCACATGTCAACACTATAGATAGTGAGATGGGAATACATAATATGGTATCCATATGGGCATATAATTACTAAATGGTTGATCTGGGATAGAGTTACACCAACTTTAGTGTAGATGGAGGTGACAAGTCATTACACCTAGAGGATGGAACCACATTTAGTGGCATGAGTACTAGGGTAGATGGGTTTGCCTCACCTAGTGGGGTCGAAAGTGGTGCCTATGGTTTGGGATTAACATGTTAGAGAGACACAAGGGAAAGGAGGGATAGGGCCACTAGTTGTAAGGTTGACACTTAGGCCATGTCATTAGAGGCCATAGATTAGTCGAGTATAACATGGAATGGAGAGGGAGGATATGGATGCAAAGGCAAGAGTACTAGAGGTACCACCGTCAGATTCATAGTAGGAGCAGTGACCATTAAGGAAATGACATCAACAAAGGTAGTGAGAGATAGTAAAGATGGTGGATGTCTTAGATGACCCAACAAGTGAGCTGGAGTAGAGTTGGACTATAGAGAGGCCACTTAGGCGTAGGTTGAGATGAACTCAAGCTATGACTACAAGATTTGTGTTTAGGAGGTGATTGATAGAGGAGGTTCTTAGAGTCCATGAATATGGGGAGATTGTGCTCAATGATCATATAGATAGTAAGATAGTAGTGGCCAATACATAGACAAGTAACAAAAGATGGTTAAATTTTTTCATAATTTGTAATTGAAATATACTAGAGATAAATAGATTTTGAGATATATCAGTGATCTGATATCTATCTAGTTTGATTTTCTTAGGTGTAGTAGAGGAGGAAGAGATTATATGGTCGTCCCTTGTGAGGGGATCACTCTATGATGTCCTGGATGAGGTACTGATGCCATATAACCCCACTACATTAGAGTACCCTAAGGTACCATCTACCCCAACTTAGGCAAGCTAGTTTAGACTAGCTGGAGAGGTAATGAGGTAGATACAAGCATATAAAGAGGGGATGAAACCACCAATAGAGATGGGTATAGGAGAGGCATGAACATGATAGGTATTGGTCGAGTAGAGAGCTACACATCTATCCATAGTGACATAGATGACATAAGCACATGCTTAGGAGAGAGCGACACATACAGTGACCCTGTCCCATATGACATAGGTAAAAGAGTAGGAGAGAGAAACATGTATTATCCTTGACCCATATGACATAAGTATAGTAGGATAGATAAATGCATCTAAAAACCTTATCCTAGTTGGCATAGGTGCAAGCTTAAGTAGATCATCTATAGGGAGAGGTATCAGGATTGAGATCTTGGAAAACATCTTTATAGAATTCTATTTGGAGGGGTCAAATTGAGGCATCTATAGGTAGGATGGGGCCTAGGTAGGTTGTGGATGCTTTGGATATATTTATTTCTAGCACATGTATTTATTTATTTTTTGTATATGCTATAGGAAATATATGAGTTGTGGTTTCTTTTCTAGTATTATGTAGAACACATGCATGGTTAAAAATAAATAGGCAAAAATGACTTGGTAAAATATAATCAATCAAGAAATATACTACACACTAATTCAAGATGGGAAATGTGTAATAATAATATAATGACTAAGTACAAATAAATAAAAGGGTGGTAAATAAAATGGTAAAAAAAAATTTGTTTTTAACCTAAATGAAATATTTGAACCAAATTAAAATAAGTAAGATCACACTAAATCACATTAGGAAGTATGAAAATAATGTAATAAAATGGAAGGTATGAAAAATGACAAATGATATAAAAAAAAATCAATTAAATCAATCACTCATACTATATCACGTTGGGAAGTATAAGAGAAAAACAAAATTGGCCAAAAATGGGTCTTAAATTTATCACACTAATTCAAGTTGGGAAGTATGAAAAATTCAAGAAAATGGTTGGATTCTTACATGCACTTAGAATATAAGAAGATAAAAGTGAAAGAGAAATTAAGTAAGAATAAAACATATTAAATCAAGCTAGGAAGCATGTTAATAATGTGTAACTTCATAATCAATCACATCATATTTCATATTTGACACGTAATTTTGATTGTGACTTGTATTGTTGAGAAAAATTTGTGAGGGTCAGGTCCTATCCATGGTCTTATACTAAAAATCACAAAGGGAAAACCACTGAGGTGGAATAAATGTGAAAATCTAGTAAAAAAGGGATGTTGGTAATAGGAAGGTGAAATTATGGTAATTTGTGAGGATGGTTGGGTCCTATCCATAGTCTTATAATGCAACTCATAAATGAAATCCTAAGGGGAGTGATTAGTGAACAAAATAATATTTCTCAAGAGGAAATATGATAAATTAAGGTGTCAAAAAGGGAATGTAAAAAACATGACTTAAGCATCTTATGAGAAGACCTTAGGAGATATGAGTCATATTAAGGACATGAGAAGACACTAAGTGACTAGTGACCATTAATGCACAAAATAAACTTGTTCGCTATAGATATTAAGCTATGTAGGAAAATAAGCATGCTACTAAGATTAACCCATGAAGGTAGATTGGTATAGAAAAATTAAAATGGACTTACCTTCCCACATGTTCCCCATTCTTCAAGACCCCTTATAGAGTTGTCAATTTACTACAAGGATTGGGTACTTGCATTAGAAAGTAGGTAACATTACAAGTTTTTTTTATTTTTTTTAAAAATCTACTGGGCTACCGCACCCCAAAGGATCTCAACTTTATCTTGAGGCCAACTATGGAGTTTTATCTTTGACTAGAAAAAGGAGATGTGCTTGGAATCACATCTTTTAGTGTGATTTGACTTTTAAGAATTTTGAATGTTTTTGCCTTTTATATCACTGCCTTTTGTTTAAATGATTTAGATTTTAAATGTTTTTATGGTTTTTATGATTACTCCTCCATACAAACTTAGAATGACCAATAATGATAGATAGAGTGATACACATGAATGAGCTGTAGACTTAGGCTGAAAGAAGCTAAGTAACCAAAGACAAGACTGACTAGGACACTTAGGCTTAACAATGAACCAACATATGATATTAAGCCTCAACCATGTATATGCTTATTTTGTGAAAAGAGGAAGAAATGGAATAAGGATATCCAAAGTGGACTAGTATAAGGAAGTATAATGAGATGAATTGTTTTCTTATTGATCACATGGTAATAGGAAATGACTAAAGGGAAACCAGTTTGTATAACCAAGTCATAATGAAAGTTATCCATGAAAAATAGAGATAAGAAAACAAACAATCATAAAGACATAAGAAGGGAATTTATAAGTAGGAGAAAGCAATGATAAATAAAGATATCCATAGGCAAACATAAATGATAATATAAGAAACATAGAGTGCAAAATTAAAGTCACCATGTAAGATAAATAAGAATTTGACACATTATCAAATGATAGAACATATAGATAAAGATAATATTGAAGTACATATCTAATCCAAGTGTAAATGTAAAATCAGCATGCATGTGCTCATTAATACTGATAAACCTACCCACACACATTCTCCAAAACATCATATAGATCTCTATGAAGATGGATGTAGACTATTGCTAATGTGTCGTCTATCTTCAATGAAAACTAGGAAAATAATTCTCATATAATCTCCTCAATAGAAAAATTAAGAATATTGGATGGATTTTGTTGAGGAGTGAAATTAGGAAAGGGATGGTTAGGAGAATACATGGGAGTGGGATCTATAGGAGATGAAGGAATCATTGGTGGGGAATGATCCACAAGTGAGGGAGTCATAGGTGGAGAAGGACCCATGGGTGAAGGCACAGAAGGTGATGAAGGGATCATAGGAGGGGATGGATCCATAGGAGGTGGAACCATGGGATAATAATAAGGATAATTATTATGGGAATAACCCATGGGAGGAATGGAAGAAGGTCTAAGAATAACTATAAGGTGATCCTTAAGGTGTTGTTGAAGGATGTGGTAATGATCAGTGTCATGGGTGCCAAATTGGTACCATAGACAATACACCTCACCATACTTAGGCATATATTCAGGAAGTACCTTTAGGGGAGGCATGGTCTTGTCTAAAGGCTGAGGGGAAGAAGGATGAAAAGTATCAATATATTTTCATAGCTTATGATAGTGGGTGGATGAATGATTATCTATTATATAGAAGTAATAGAAATATGTGTGAGTGTTCTTAGTATAAGCCCTTATAGGAGGAGGTGTAATATGAGTAGAAGAAGTTGGATAAGACTCATCAACCCATTTGGTAGGCAATGGAGCCATCTTAGGCAAATGAAGCAAACCATCACTAAGGGAGGGTGGTGGTGGGGAAGGAACTAGACTAGGCTCAATGGAAAAAGCGATGGGAATAGAAGTAGGGATAGACTCAACAATAATGGGAGAAGGAATGGGATCAACTATAGTAGGAGTACTAATGGGCTTTAATGTAGGTGCTACTAAGGGAGGGGATAGATCTACATAAGGCCAAAGAAGGGTCACATGCATCTCAGGGATAAGTAAACTATAGTGGTCAGGGTACCTAGCAAAGTGATTAGGCCTAGTCATAACATAATCAATAAGCATAGTCCTATGAGGTTCTTAAAAAAATGGAGGTGTTGGTACCATCTCTACCCTATGATAAAGAGGAAAAATTCTAAAATTAGGAACTATAAATGAGGTAAAATAGGAAGATACATGAAAAGACTCAAACAAAGAAGAATGATAATGGACAATCTCAACATCACGAGCTTGGATAAGATTGCGTAAGAATGGATCATCTAAGGAATAACCATCATCATAATCTGGTGTGTGAAAATTAATGATATAATTAAGGATGACCTTGTCATTTTAGGAAGTGTGGTTAATTTAATGTTGAGTCTCGGTCAAGACAATGAGAATGTAATCATAAGGAGGTTTACAAGAATGAGGCTACAAAAAAGCTAGAAGCTACAAGATGAGATGAGATGAGGTGAGAGATCAAATTTTTTAATATTTAGGTTAATCTCATTAGGATAATCATCATCAGAATCTAAGAGGTTAGGAAGAATGTTCCCAATGATTTTGGGATGAATGTTTTAACCTTTAGTCAAATTAATGGGGAAATTGAGGCATTGAGACTCACAAAATATAACACTAGGCAAAGGTTCAACATTAGAAATCTTGAAGACATCACATTCTTGGAATTGTTTGAAATTCCAAGGGTTAGTGTCACCTTTAATCCTATAAATGGATCCATTGTGAGGTAATTTAACACATTGGTAGGTAGAATAATCAATTGGCCTCATTCGATTAGTCTAAAACCTACCAAACAAGATATTATAAGAAAGGAGAAAGTTAAATATCATCACCTTCACATGAACAATGATAGGTGGGATGGTAATGGGAAGCCACACATGACCTAAAGGAAATATTTTCCTTCTATAATATACTTATCATGTGTTTCATGTGGACTTGAGGTTGCATTCAAAATATCCAAAGGTCCTAAGGAAATCTTTAGAGGTAACACAAGTACCAGAACCCTCATTAATCAATGCACATATAACTTGGATATCACCTACTTGGATACTAATGAGTGAGGGAGGATAATCCACATGAGAAAAAATCATGTTGGGAATAATAAAGGCTATAATAAATTTTAAAGAAAGAGAAGTATCCATAGTTTCATCAATGTTGATAGACATATCTTCACATTATTGTAATATGCTATCCTCAGATCCAGATAAGGTTGGTTCACGTCCTACTAGAGGAGAACAAGGGAGGTTCATATAAAATAAGAGTTACATAAGATTGTTTCTATGATGTGGAGAGGTCCTCATAAGATCAAGGAACAAAATTTGGGATGGGATATTAGTGAGCTCCATAATGTGATCCTACTCATCATAACCCATAAGAAGGTTGTTATACATAAGTGCATAGTGAGTAAAAAGGTCCTTAGAAGGAGAAGCCAAAGTACATTAGAATTGATGTTGGTAAGAAGGATAATGATTAGAATAAGGTTATAAATTATGTTGCAAAGATGCAATAGTTGGTTTAGGTTGGTTTTGAGAGTTTTTAGACAAAGTGTTAGTAGAAGATTGACTATTATTAGTGTTGGAAGATGGAGAGATGGTATAAATAGAATGGGAAGTGTTATCCAAGGGAGAATTAGGAATTCTATCATCAAAAATTATAATGTCATCTTGCCTCAACTCTTTTAAATGATTTGGATAAGAATCTTGGATAACACATAATGTTTGAGATGATGGACGAGTGTAGATAGGTCGAATGTCAATAAAAATAACCACCCTTGTCATATTAGTCATGTCAATGACATTCTCCTTGAAAGTGGGATAAACAAGAATTTATACATTATTGGTGGAAGGGGTGGGCTTGTATTGGGCATATTTATTAGGTTGATGATTAAGAATAGGGTCTTTGTCCATAGCCAAATGAGCATTGGCTTGATTTAAGGCTTGAGATTTAGTATATGATTCATGAGATTTAAAATCAATTTCATAAGCTTGTTAATGCTTTTGAATGATTACATCATGATAATAATTAGGACCAAGAATAAAATCCATATCTAAATTACAAAGCTATTTATAGGTCTCATTAAAGTGACCCCAACTAGTATGAAACCAACAAAATTTATTAGGATCATACTGGGATTTCATAGGATGAGTAGGATCAAGTTATCATAGAAGAGGCCTAGGTAAGCACTTGAGTAATTCAGTTGAGGATAGAGGTTTGTGAACATTAATGTTATTTTGTGAAGATAAATGAGGATTGGTATATGGTTGAGAAGGGAGAGCTAGTTCTAAAGATTGGTTAGGAATGATAACTTGAATAGTGTGAATGGTGTCATAAGAGTTTGTGTCATCATCATTGGTAGCATTATGATTTTTATATTTAAGAAATGAGGAACCACATAAATTTGGGTGGGATCTAATTGATGCATAAGGAAATATTGACATTTATCTTGGTTAATAACCTCTTCTAAAGTATGTGGAGAGAGAATGCAGACTCACTATTGTAATTTGGGAAAAAGAGCATTAATGAAGAGATGGAAAATATTATCATTGTCCATGTTATGTTCACACTTGTTTGACAAATTTTTCCATCTGTTAACAAAATCTTGAGGAGTTTTATTTTCAAGTTGTTTACAATTTATGAAGTTGACCAAAGTATTTTTGGGAAGATCACTAGTTTGAAATTATTGAACTAAGGTATTCACTAAATATTGCAAACTAGCAATGGAATGAGTTCTAAGTTGATTGTACCAGTCCAAGGTATTACCTATGAGGGTTTTGGCTAAGAGATTGGTAGAGGCAAAGGTGTTCAATTTGACCGAATCCTTATAAATAATTCCAAATATTTTAAGATGAAAGGTAGGATCATTTGATCCATTATAAGAAATTTTAGGGGTGATACCTCATATATCAATATTAGCAATTTGAGTGGTAAGAGTCTCATTTTGAAGATGCTTAATGGTTTTGTTTACCAAAGGAGGTTGAGGGATAAGATTACCTTGGGAATCTGAAAGAGGAAGATGGGGAACATTTTGGTTATACATGCCCCAAGTCATTGGTTGAGAATGAGTTTGAAGATGGAGAAGGTGATTTTGCATTCTCATCATTTGATTTATGTTATGAGCTTGAAAGGTATTCATTTGATTAAGTGTTTGTAACAATAGTTGGTGGGTTTGATGACATTATTTGAAGTATTATAAGTAGTATTAGAATTGGTATTAGTGGCTTGGGTACCACTATTGGTGTTGATAAGAGATTGAGAGGAACTATGAGAATGTGAAACACTAGTGGCAAAATTTGATTTTGTAGTAAAAGATGGATTAGTAAAGGGATGAGAAGAAGAAGCACTAGAAGCTTGATTACCTTGGGTAGCAAATAATGCACTAGTGGAAGGATTAAGGATAGTGGATCTTATAAGAGGACCACTAGATAAAGAACCTACCATGTTAGTGGATATACTAGGCTTGGAGGTAGAATAGGTTAAAGAGGAAGAGGTCATGGTATGAGAAGGGGTCATAATCAAGGAAAGAGGCTAAGAATCAAAGAAGGTAGTACCCCCAAATCCATTTGAGAATGTGGGAGTAGGTGAATGAAGATATTTGTATTGATCACTAATCATAAGATGGTAAATGGTAGAGGGATATTTTCCTTGATGTTGAGTAAATTCAAAGATAAAGAAGAGCTTTTTTGAGGTATACTCTAATTCAAGTTCTAGGGAGAAAAGAGGATTATGCTATGAGGAGGTATGAGGAGGGGTCCCATAATTTATTATGTGAGTGGCTATGTGAACATTACTCTCATCTAAGAGAGGATCCATAATATGCATATGGGATATGCTATTGGGATTGGTAAAACTCATCATGTTTGTTGAATTTAACTCAGTGTTGTCTTTAAACAAAAAAATCATGATGAAGGATGAGGACTAAACTAGGTAAGAGAAATGCAAAATCAAGGAAACAAGATGTGGCATAAATAGTATAGGGTCAACTAGGCTAAAATAACGTAGAAAACAAGGATTGAAAATAGTATAGGGTCAACTAAGTTAATCTAGTAAATTAAATAGAGGCTAAAAAGTGTATAGGGTCAACTAGGTTGACTTAGTATAGCAAACAAAGAAAATTAGAAATTCTATAACAAATTGTGTTCACTGAAACAACCATCGAATGAAAATAAATTTGTAAGTAATTATAAAAGTAAGAACTAAAGGGAAATAAACAATCAATTAGATTAATGAAGTGATAAAATTGAGGCACATAACACAAAACCTTGCACCAACACTGGCTAATGCAAGTTTTTCCAATACAAAATACAATTGAACAAAGAACAAACAATCAACTTTGAAAAGTAAAAGCTAATTAGTTGGTCAGCCTAATTTTTTTTTTATATTATTAAAATATAATTTTAAATGTGATGAGAAGTTGGCTATAAGTAAGAAACTAGAAAGCAATCTAAAGATAGTCTTAGAAAGTTTGGGATGAAAGGGATTTGTATTGGCAATGGTACAAGCTTGATATTGGGGCCTACCCTCTCACTTCACATACCATAGAGATAAGGGTGTCAGGTGCTTATCCAAAATATACCATTAACCACATCTTTATACTTGGATAAAAAACCAAATTGGCTTCCCCCTTAGTGATTAAATCCAAGTAGGTTGGCCTTGGGCAGATAATTGTCAAAGTGTTTATTTAAGATTTTGTGATTTGATTATGTGTGCATAAAATAGAAAATAGTGAGACTCAATGGTAAATTTAAAAATACCTAATTAAATTATGTGTTTTATTATAAGCATGAAATCAACAAGAAATGAAAGTGTGAGCTAATTACTATAATATAAAGGTTAATTCAAAATTTAAAAAATGGTACAATGTCGATGCAGTTGTCAGTGTATACATAAAATATAGAACAAAGTCGATAGTGTCACCTCTATATTAGGGAAGCAAAGGTATAAAAATGAATAGGTTGATAGAGTCAATTTAGTTATCTAAAAAGCACACAAAATAAAGAACTAGGTTGATAGGGTCGATCCAGTTGGCTATATAAGGGTAGTTTTAAACACTACGAATTGTGAAAAGAAAATATTGCAAGGAAAGAAAGAAAGGATAGAAAGGAACTGTAGAGGAAATTCAAACTCTCTATGGATTTAAAATTTAAATTCCACACTCAAATCTCAACCACTAGTTAAAGTATAAAGCCATTAGAACTTAAATGCAAATTAGATAAGCAAACTATGAAATCCTACACTTAAATCCTAAATTATAAATGCTTTAAACCATGATTCAATAGATGCAAAGTAAAGAGATTGGATCAAACATACCTTAGATTCAGATTTACAATGGTGATGCTTGATTATTGGATGTTGGATGAAGGATTCAAATGATATTTAGACATGGATTTGGTATGAATTCTCAAGTTGGTCTCCATGGAGGTAGAGTGTTAGTTTTATGGATGGGGGAGGGAAGATCAACGGTTGTCATTTGATCTTGGATGAGGAGATCCAAGGTCTAGGAATTAATCAAGGAGTATTCAATTTCTTGGAGAATCCTCTATAAATAGAGGATTCTAGAATTTAGAGGGAATTATCTAATTCTAGAGACTTTTAGGATTAGTTTAGGTATAAGCTAGGATTAGGTGAGGGTTAGCATAGGATTAGGATTCCTAGGGATGTAGGAATACCTAGGGAATAGGTTAGTAGGTGGTAGGTGCTATTATAGGAATTTAAAATTCCTATATATTGGATAAATAAAATTGGATTAATTAAATAGAAGATTAATAGGAATTAATGATGATGTGGGGATAAATAAAGGTTAATGGATGGAGGATTATAGAAGGGGAAAATAGAATAAGTGGATTAGAAAATGGATAAAATTAGTTGGATAAAATGAGATGAGCAGAATTAGTGTCGACTAATAGGGATATTAGTTAACGATAATGGAGAGAGTGATTTTAGGTGCATACATTTTCCCCCTCTTTGAAAGGGCATTGTAAGTGGATGAAGTGGAAGGAGTAATGGTATTTCTTAGAAAAACCATGTCATGGATGAATGTTAGTAGATGATGTTAGGGGATATGATGCCCCCTCGAGGGTACATGTGGGGAAGAATTAGATGGATGGACCCTCAAAAGAATAAATGAGGGGTGGGATGCGATGGGGTGATGAGGGGATGGGATGCTATATGTGTGATATAAGATGAAGAAGATGAGGTTGACATTGAGTAATGAGCTAAAAATTGATAACGATGCCCCTGGCAAGGACACATGCACAGGGAATAGAGATAATGGGTGTCACATTTGTAGACACATCCAAAGAAAGGATACGTGGATGGGAATCGATCATAGCATGATGATGATAGGATAGAAGGACATAATCTTTAGATGTATCTTGAGTAAGGATGCATGCAAGGGAGAGCTATAGGCTAGGATAAGATGATTTGATAAGATATGATGGGTGTAGCTCAAAGCTAAAGTTGATCAATATGATGATGATGATAAGAGAGAATAAATGATGTGATCAAGTGACTAAAATACTAGGGGATGAGGATGGATGATAGAGAGTGGCCGAGCTATCCTTGGTCATTGAAAAATGGCCAAGTGTTGCCTACATAGTCTAAAAAGACCTCAAGCTGATGTAATTTTAACTAGGAGATGATGACAATGATTATTAATGATTAGACAAATGATTATGATAAGGATGATTAGGATTATTAGTGATTAAAAGATATGATGCAAATGATGAGAGGAAACAAAAGATGGGATTTTAGTTGGATGGATTGGGAGGATTAAATTAGTAATGGAAACAAGGATGATGAGATGATTAGAGGAATTATGAGGGTGTGAGTGATCAAGCCATCACAATTCCATAATACTCATCATAGTCTAATGAATCCAATAAAATATATCACTTGTCAATATGCCCCATGATATAAGCATGACCAAGAGGATATTGTGCCAAAGTACATGTGCAAGTGTCAAACTCTACATTCTCGAGGGTGTTTTTGGTGTCCTCTAACATCCCTATTCATTACCCAATAGACAAAAAGAGACACAACAAACATGAGACAAACACAATAAATACATGACATGCAAACAAGACAAATAAAATAAACAAGTAACACACACACACACAATTATCTTTATGTAGTGTCATAATGTCTTGTCTAATAATAAGATGAGTGATTGGATAATGGGATGGATGATTATGATGTGATTAAGGATATAGGATAGACTTGGATTTGATGATTATAATGACACTAAGGTATTTCCCCTAGTTTAGGATATAAGGATGGAGGATGGGAGCTCTTTGAATACTGACCTAGTCTTGAAATTGGATCAAAAAATGGCCAAAGATGGTGATTAGATAAGTGATGACCAAGTATTACCAACAAATAAGGCCCTAAAAGGATCCAATATAGCAAGGAGATTAGGATATGATGGGATCAAATACCTTTCAGGATAGCAAAAGTGATTGGATGGGTGCTAGACATGAAGAGACAATGATAAAGATAGTGATGAGATCAAGTACATTTCATACTAGCAAAGGATGATGTGATGGGTGCCAGGTATGAAAATGCCTTGATAAGAAGTGATGGGTGCTAGATTAAAGTATTGACAAGGTGATGTATGCCAATAATACTTATCCAAAAGGATGATGAAATGATGGGTGACCATGTAGATTAGGTTCCAAGACTAAATATGATATCTAAAGGTGGAATAGGATATAAAATATGAAGGGCATGAGGTGGATGTGACTAGGGGATTGGGGATAAGACAAGACACAGTGGACTATTTTGGCTTTTTTTAAATTTTATAATTTTTAGGGTTTTTGACATTTTGAATTTTTTTGACTTTTTGGGACTTTTTATTGGGAATTTTGATTTCTTAGATGATGGGTGAGATGAGGGGTATGTAGATTTGATGGATTATTTAACCAACACCTATTCTATGATGGATGCTACATTGCCTAGATGTCCTAGTGGCCTTTAGTGATTCTTGATGGTGGCCCCTCTAGATATCTAGACTAGGTATCGTCATCACCCCTAGGAGAGATAATGTTGCCCAGGGAGGTGAGGTGAGGTATGGATGTAATTAGATGCTAATGGGGATGTAGTGGGTTTGAATGATAGTGGCTGGGCTACCTTTGGGCATAGAAATGTGACCAAGTGCAACCTACATAGTTTAAAAGACCTCCGGCTAATGTAGTTTTGGCTAAAAGTGTGTTGATGATGATGAGGATCATGGTGACTAGGAAAATAGATGGTAATGATGTAGTGATAGATAAATGATTATAGGTGATATGGGAATGTAGTATAGATGATATATGGATAAGGTTTGCATCTTAAAGCTCAAAATAAAGTGGTTTGGATTATTCCTCAAGGAATCAAAATCATAGTAACCCCATTGTTATGCTAATCTTTGCTAGTGATAGTGGGAGTGGATACTTGCATGGATGGAAAAGATTTAGCATGACATGGCTAAGGGTAAGAGGAGACATATCTGTCATATGAATCTTGTCTAAAAGAGTGGATAGAGATTGATGAGGTGATAAAGGATCTTGAGGATATAGATACTATCTCTAAGGATAGGTAGATGATTTTGGAAGGTCCCTCTAACAAATATCCCATGGGTAACCCTTACTAATTTTATGATGAAGATGTTGATTCCTTTCTATATATTCCCACTTATTTAAACCAAGGCCAGGCTATCCTTACCATGGCACTGGGAATCGGTTTTCATATGGTACTTGCCCAAGGTGCTGGCCAACTAGTTTTCACCATTAGATGGATTTTTTTTTATATGTAGATAGATGGGATGGATGGGTCCTATAGATGGAGGATATAGGGACTAGGCATAGAACCACTTGAGATGCATGTGGCTCATAAGATCATCTAATTATTCTCCCTTAAGTGTGGCCAATTTGTATGTTCCTGAGCCAAATTTGGCAATAATGATGTATGGGTCCAATCAATTGAATTCAAAGTTTCCCTTCTTGTCTGTTTCTACATTAGTGTTCTTTTGATTTTCCTTGAGGACCAAGTCACCTATTTCAAAATCCTGAGCTTGAATCTTCTTGTGGTATTGATTCTTGAGCTTTTTTTGATATACCCTCAGGTGATTTAGGGCATGGTATCATTTTTCATTGAGGAGTTCTAACTATTGTAAGTACTTTTATTGGTGATTATGGTCAGTAACTATGCTTTGTAATGAGAGATGAAGAGATGGGAGCTTTACTTCCATGGGTAATATTGCTTCAACTCTTTATACCAAGGCATAAGGGGTGTAGACATTAGTGTGATAGGCCCATAATGTTGGATATCATTGAATATACCAAGAGTGTTCAGATTGATTGACTATCTTTTTCAAGATTTTGATTAGGGTCTTATTGGTTGCTTCTACTTGTTCATTACCTTGGGGATAATATGGGGAAGAGAAATGTTGTGTAATGTGGTATTTTTGACAAAGGGTCTCAACATCCTAATTTTTGAAAGACTTACCATTATTTGAGATAATATTGGTAGGGATGCCAAAGTGGTAGATGATTTGACTGAGGATGAATTTAGATATCTAGAGGCCAGTTGTGTAAGTTAGCGACATTGCCTCTACCCATTTTATGAAATATTATATAGCTATGCTAATAAATTTGTGCCCATTTGAGAAATTAGGATTCATATTGTCAATTAGATCAAGGCCCCATATAGAGAAAGGCCATAGGATCATGATAGGATGTAGTTATTATGTCAGTTCATGGATAAGGTTTCCATGTCTTTGATAGGCTTCAAATTTCCACACATATTGAGAAGCATCATGTTACATGGTTGGCCAATAGTATCCAATTCAGAGGAGCTTCTTAGCTAAGGCCATCCCACTGATTTGCCCTCCATAAATGACATCATGGACTTGATTACTTGAGCTACCTCATCTAAGGTCAAACACCTTAATAGGGTTTCATCATAACCCCTTTAATAAAACATGTTACCTAAGATGGTATAATAAGTGGCTAGATGGAGAAAGGATTTTTGTTGATGTTGAGTAAGACTAGGAGGTAGGGTATTGTCATGGAGGTATTAGTAGATAGCATGATCCCAAGGGAGAATAGGATTATTAATGGCATAAATTTATATAGGAGCCAAATATTGATGAGCTAGGGTGATCAATTGTTTAATTAGAAAATTTCCCTCTAAGACATCTTTAGGAGGATCAATGAGGAGCCCATAGTAGACATATAGTTGTCTACCATATTATTGGCTCATGACACTTGCTCAAATGTGATATATTGAAAACTAGTTTTTAATTGGTCAATCAGTTGTTTATACAGGAGAAAATTCTCATCTTTTATTTGGAACTCTTCATTTACCTATTTTATGATTGGTTGAGAGTCCTTGAATACTTGAAAATTTTGGATGTTCCACTATATGGCAAGATGAAGTCCTATTATGAGGGCCTCATATTTTGAGATATTATTGGTACAGGGGAACATGAGATGAAATGATTTGGGAATGAGATCACCTTGCGGGGTGACTAATAGGATTCTTTCCCTTGACCCATGAGTGGTACGAGAGCCATCAAAATATAACTTCCAACTTTTTGCCTATGAGGTGCTCATATCGGATTCATCTGGAAAGGGAGAGGTAAGTGGCTCATTCATTTCTATTAGAGCTTCTATAATTGATCTACTATGACCTGTCCTTTGATTGATTTTTGATGGACATATTCAATATTGAACTCACTAAGAAACATGATCTACTTGGCCACATGACCTATTAATGCTGCTTTAGATAGGAGATACTTTAAAGGATCTATTTTGAAATTAAGTGTACCTAATTATTTAGCATATAATGCTAGAGTTTTTGGGAGGAAACGACCAAAACTAAACATGCCCATTCAACTGGCATATAAATTAACTCATATGCTATTAAGGTATGAATGATATAATAAATGGCTCATTCCTTTCCCTAATCATTATGCTGCATGAGTAAGGCTCCAATGGCATAGGGAGTGGCAGATATATATAGAAACAATGGTTTTCCTAGAATCGATGGAGACAAGATAGATGGATTTACCAAGTATTGCTTGAGATTCTCAAAATCCTTCTAATAATTTTTGTCCCACTAAAAGGTTGCTCCTTTCTTAATCAAGTGAGTGAATGGATGACACTTATCAGTGAGTTGTGAGATAAAATGCCTAATAGCCTAGACCTTACCTTGAAGACTATGAAGCTATTTAAGTATTTAGGAAGGTGGTATTTTAGTGATTGCTCAAACTTTTATTGGATCTACCTCAATACCTCTCTTAGAGATAATGAACCCTAACAACTTTCTTGATGTTACACCAAAGACACATTTTTTATGATTCAAGTATACCTTGTATTCTCATAGTATTTTAGAGATCTTATAGAGGACTATAGGATGTTAGATCATGAGTGAGATTTTCCTAGGATATCATCAACATAATCTTCCATAATAGCATGTATCATGTTATCGAAGATAATAGTCATCATGCATTGATATGTTTCCCTTGCATTCTTTAGGCCAAAAGGCATGAACTGATAGCAAAATGTGCCCCATGGGGTGATAAATAATATTGTGTTGGTCTTCAAGAGTGATTTTGATTTGGTTGTATCCTAAATATCTATCCATGAGAGAGATATCATCTCATAACTAGTAGTTGAATCTATAATCATATCAATATTAGGAAGTGGAAAATCATCTTTGGGGCATGCCTTATTGATGTCATGGAAATCATTACATATCCAAATCCTACCATGTGGTTTTAAGATAGAGACTATATTAGATATACAATTAGAATAGTTAATAGGATGAATGAATCCTATATCCAAGAATTTTTGTAGTTCCTCTTTAACTAGAAATGCCACCTTTGGTTGCATCTTTCATAATTTTTATTTGACTAGTTTAGCATTAGGATGAACATCAAGATGATGAACTACTAGTGAAGGATCCAACCCAAGCATATATTTATAGCTCCAAGAAAATACATCAATAAATTCTCTAAACAAGGTAGTGAGAATCTCACACTTTGATTGCATAAGACATGCCCCCAATTTCACAATCTTGGGCTTTTTATTTAGTTTTAATATTTATTTTAATGACTTCCTTAATGAGTGAGGGAGATTTTTATGATAGATAAGGGGGGTATCAAATTTCTAGCATGTTAGAGTTAGTAATTCTTGGTAGCTTAGTATCAACATCTAGATAATCTTTTGATTGAATGAGACTATCTGGAATGTCATTAGGTTCTGTAGAAGATAGCCCTTCTACTTTAGATGTTTCATCCTCAATTTGGATGCTTAGTGACTCTTGTTCTCAAAAATATGTTGATTCACATAGATTAATTGAGAATCCTTTCTTATGGTCTCAAGATGGCATGGAAGTCCTTGCCCCCAAGTAGTCAAGAATAGCCTCATCATTTTGAAATGTGTCAAAGTAGGATCTTATTTGGCATCCTAGTCTATGAGGGAGGGATAATAGAGAAATATGTCAATGGTGAATATGGAGGTATCAAAAAAGAGCTTGGTGACAGCCAACTCTTTGAATTGACTACAATAGACCCCATTTTAGTATCCTCATTGGGGAGAGTTTACTCTTTGGTCAAGATAGAATCCACAATGACATCGAGAGGGTCATCACCATAGGGTTTATACTCTAGACCATAATATGATGAGTTATCTTGAACATTAATAGGCTCTATTTGACCCTGCTCCTACTTTCCTAGTCCTTTTACTTTATAGTTCATGTTTTCCATCATGCGGTGGATAGTAGGATATTGTTGCTAGGGTGAGATGAAAGTATCATCATCAAATAAGAGCCATGAATCATCACCATGTTCAATGTCTTCATTAGATAAAAATCCTACAATGTCAAAAGCTATGGGCCCAAATTAATACTTGAGGGTATAGACTTCCTTCATCTCAAGGGACTTGTAGCTTTGGGGAGACAATGGGAGATGGAAAATACAAAGGGTTTTGTACTCATATTCACCACAACCCATAGATGTGATTTTCAACTTGGTAAGGTTTGGTGTTAGGGTAGATGTGGTGGTTAATTGATTAGGAGAGACATATTTGGTAGCTGTAGGACTAAGGATGGAATTTTTAGTGCCCTGAGATAATGATGGATAAGGGGTTTGATTCATTTGACAGTTGTGATGCTTAATAGTCCACGGGATGGTGACTTCCATCCTTGAATGGGGGAATTTAAGGAACTAATGAAGAGTGGATGGGACAATTCGAATTGCATGAATCTAAGGTCTCTCAAGAAGCATATTATGAAAATCCGTGTTGACCACATACACCAATGTTTGATGGACTACAGGCCCCATAGTGATGAGAAGATAACTAAACCCAATAGATAGCTACTTTTTATCATCATACACTTTGATCATGATGAGATTAGGCCCTAATGATGATTTAGAGTACCCCAAATTCTTTAATAAGTCCACATTACATAGGTTATGTACCAATCCTCTGTCTATAAGGACATGGGAGACATGGTGATGGGTAATGGAAGATTCAATGTATAGTGGGTAGTTATGATGAGGACCATCTAGTGATAGATCCTAAATATTGAAGGTGAGTTGTGGGGAGAGGGATAAATGAGCCACTAGTGCTTGAAACTAATTGGTGTCCAAGTTACTAGGAAATTTTAGGTCATTAAGCACTTGATTTAATATTTCCCTATGCAAAGCAAATGTTTTTAGAAGCTCCCTAAGGGAAATATAGGCATGGGTCTTTTCTATCTATTGAATAATGTCATAAGATTTATCAGGCCTATTTATGGCTTTGTTATAGGTATTCCCCCTCTGTATAGTGGAAGAAGTGGATGGTTGTTGGGAAGGTACTGCTAGGATGGTGATTTTGTTATGCCTGGTAGTAATGGTACAATGAGATGTGGCCAAATTTATTTTTAAAATTGGAGAGGGAGGCTCCTCAGAGGTGGGGATGTGGTGAAGCTTGATGGCATTAATATAATGATATGGCACATTATGATAGTTGGTATAATTAGAAGAGGATGTGTATCCTTGGTCTCTTGGTGGTCTCTAATTTCTTTGCTCATGCTTGGGAAGAGGATCTTTATAAACTCCCAACTATCCATTTCTTGATTGGGTAGAAGTAGGCTCCCCTTCCAACTCAATATCACCTCTTTCAATCAAGTCTTACACATAGTCTTTGAATTGAATGTAATTATCAATATCGTGGCCCTTTACCCTATGGAACTTACAATATTCATTATCATGATACCAATCCAGTTTGGGATGATGATCATTGATAGGTCAAATCTTAGGCATATTAATCATGTTGGTTGCAACTAGCTGCTCTAATATAGTCACCAAAGGGATACCCAAACTTGTAAGAGGTTACCTTTCTGTACGAGGTATTAGCTTTCCCTTAGGAACCTTGATAGAAGTGATGTGTAGTTATGGTGGGGCCCTTTTTCTTTGGATATTTTGGACATGTGCTTGTGGTCTGGAATCTATCACTCCATCTCCAACACTATTCTTATTTTTGTTGAATACCTTTTGTTTATTTCAAAAGGAATTTCCTAAATTCACAATGTGCTCATTATGAGAGAATAGCTTTATGGTTCCTTTTTATATGAGGTATTTTTCAATTAGCATCCCCTTTTCTATAATCTGATCAAAAGTTTTCACACACTATAATTTTAGTTGATATTTAAATTTTGTATTAAGATTGTCCACAAATATTTTTACCATTTCCTTTTCAAGGATGGTGCATCTCAATCAACTTGCCAATCCGCACCACCATTGTAAGAAATAAACAAGATTTTCATCAAATCTTTATTTTGTGTTATAAAGGTCAATAATAGACACAACATGCTCTATATTAAAAGAGAAATGCTTGACAAATTATTTTAACAATTCTCCAAAGCTAGAAATTGACCTTTTAAGAAGGTGCATGAACCACTCTAATGTTGGTCATATTAAGCTATTAGGAAAAAGACTTAATAGGAGGACATTCTCTTGAGATACTTCATGGCAAGTAATAAAAAATTATTTCACATGATCCCTTAGGTCTCATTTCCCCCTATATTTTTCAAACTTTGGGATTTCAAAATGTGAATGGAATGGAATTTATAGAATATTAATGTCTAAAGGTGATGAGAAAAAATCCTCATATTTGTATTTGAGGGCTTGTGATCTGGGGTCCACCTGTTGGAGGGTTTATTTCATCATCTTCCATTCTTGGGCAAAGGTAGGATCCCCAAGAGGATTAATAGTTTGGTTTTGACTTCCTTACAAGATATAGGTATGATGTCTGTTATGAGTGGTATGATTGGTATGATTATTATTGTGGACATTTTTGGGACTTTATGTTGCCTAAAAAGTGTTCGTATTATCTTGAGGTGGGGATGATGCACATTGATTTTGGAGGAGGAGATTAATTCGATGTGTAAGCTAGTATAAGTGATCCTCAATGGAGGCTTGTCTCTAGTTAGGATCAACATGATGATTAATGAGAAGTGGTTGTTGGTCACCTTCATATAAGAATCAATGGTCCACTTCTTAGTGATCATTATGTCATGGGGTTGATGGATGGTCAATATTATTTAGATAGGTGCCCCCAATTTCAATAATTTAGTTTTGTTGTATATATTGTTCCAAGAGTTGATGGATACCTATTAAGAAGGTTATTAAGAAGGTGAGTGTTATCATTTTCCCCTCGAGGTGTGGGGATGTCACTATAGAAATCCTCATATTCTTGAGTTGGGTCCATGAGTTGCCCCCTAGTATGGTCTTCTTGATTGGAACCTTGTCCTTGGTAGAATTGGGTTCAAGTTTGGATGACCATAATTAAAGAATATGAGGTGGAATGAGGTGTTATTTAAGGTCTTTTTACTATTAAATTGTAGTCTAAAAGATGAGACTACTAGTGGTCAAGAGAAAATTTTGATGGATAGGGTAACTAGAAATTATCAAGAGAACAATAGTTATTTTAAGAGATCAAACTAGTAAGGATAAAAAGGGATGATAGGATCAAATAATTTTGTCAACTAGAAAGTGGACAAGTTGATGGGTTCTAGAGACAAAAGACACTTGTTAAGGATAAAGGATAATGATGGGTTCTATCTTGATGTCTTATAAGGCTATGTTTAATAATAATTTCAAGTTGGGATAGGATGATGATGATGTGTAGAAAGGAAATGGCTACCAATAGTTTGATATTTTATCCTCAACCAATATTCAAAAGAGGGATGAGGAGAAAAAAGGTGTATGGACAAGGACTACTACTCAAGATAAATGGAGGAAACCAAGATTATGACCACACTCAATAAGGGGTTAGGGGAATAATATGTGGACACAAATGACTTTTACAAATGGGAAAATTAGGATGGATAAATGAGGGTGATTCTTATCTATTAAAAGGATGACTTGATCCTATAATGGGCACATACAAGGGATGATTAACAAAAAAAGTATAATGGTAAGTGAAGGATAATATAGGGGATATGAATTTTAATATATGGACTATGGACTAGGTGTTAAGGTGATGATATAATAAATGGATGAAAAAAAGAGTGGGTGATGAAAGACATTCTATGAAAGATGGATAATATTCACAAAGAGGGGAACGGACCTCTATAAGTGCTATGCAAGTGATACTAAGATATGTATATGTCAAGGTATTGATGATGACTGTATGGGGGATGTGAATGTCTAAGTAGAAGGGGTGGTTTATGTAGGTGGCATAAGTATGGACAAATGATGATGGGGTATGACAAATGACAAATTATGGGGACAAAAATTTAGGATGCAAAAGATGAATTACCAAAGATGGAGGTATAAATATTATATATGAAGGATGATCATTTTTGTCTATTCAAGAGATAGTGATATGGAATGATATGTATGGATATGTGGGTACAACAAGCGATAAGTGGTTTAGATGTAATATGATTGGATGTAAAAATAATATGGGGTAAGTAAGGTATGATTAGGATGAAATGGACAAGATGATGATAAGGTAGGATTGAGATGATGAAGGATAAAATGGTTAAGATGATGATAAGATCAAATTGGAATGATGAAGGATGTATGAATGATAATGGGATAATGAATGCTAGAATAGGGATGGGCCAAAGTATGGAAATGATCAAAAGAAGATGATATGGTATAAAAGTCTAATGGGATAGATGTAGGAAGAGTGATGTAATGTGTTGTTTTAAGGAAAATATGGATGATGGTGGGTGGACTAAGGATGACTAAGGGATAAAAATGTGATGAGGGTGTATAGAAGGTGATTACATATAACGAAAAGGAATGGTGATGAAATAATATGGATATGATGAAAGGTATCTATGTATGATGGAGAAAGTGGTGAAAATGGAGAGGAATGTTCCTAGATGGTTATCTAAGGTATTCACACAAAATTTTCAAGGGTGTGACTGACTTGACTAACAAACAAAATGGGCCTTATCACAACACATAAACAAATCATGCACATATACAACCCTAATTAGTAAACCATATGGGAGTGTAACTCAATGTCCACACCATCTAACGGCTACACAAATGAGACTATAGGTTGGTGACCTGTTACAAAATCAATCAAACCCTCTTGACCTTGCTTGCTCCTGATGGTCACTTGGGCACTGATACTGATGCCTATAGTGGAACACCTATTACTACTGTAGGCTCCTATTCTAAGGTTGACATAAGGATCTAAGGGAGTCCCCTATATATGCAAAAGTACAATGGGGCCCAAGTCCATATAGGAGGCTATCTGATTACCCTGGGTATATGGACTTAATCATCCTCACTCCACATAATCCTTTATGGGGAATTCCACTTAGGCCATAATGACAATGCTCTCTTGATTTTTATACTCCGTTGGAATATGAAGTGTGGTTATCATGTGGTGGTGAAATCCATGATACTAACCCTTAAAGACTAAGTCACATGCATGGTGATGAAATCCACATCATGTGCTATCCTAGGGGAAGGCTCAATAAACAAGCAAACACATGATACAATTGATTAACCGATAAACTACCTATGTGAGGGGCACGATACAATGATTATTTACAAATCAAAACACATGCAAACAAGTATTTACAAGGAATGATCAAAAATATATATATGCAATATGATTAAAAATGATATATACATTAAAAAAAAGATTCAAAAATGATTCCAAAAGTGCCAAATATATCTTTGACTCTTGTCGTGTAAATACATGTTTCGTAGTTTTTTAGATGGCACTTGAAGAGATAGGTCCTGCAAGACAAGAACATTAATAATTTTGATAAGTCATTCCTTAGGGATATCTTGCAAAACCAAATATTAAACCCAAAATATAACTCACAAAATAAGGTGTTAAACAAAATTCAACTTTATAAGAAACAAGGTAGGAAAAAAATTATTCCTTTATTATTTTTATAAGTAAAATTTTAAAATTAAAATATTCTTGAGTTATATTAAAACACTTTAGATAGTAAATAGTATTTGAAAGAAGCTGTATATAAACCTCTTATCCGAACAAAACTTGTCTAGAAATTATTTTAATATTGTTTGATTATGTGTGAAAAGGGAATTTTGAAGGAAATCCTATTAGATTTATCTCATAAATGAAAAAGGTGTATACCACTTTTTTTGAGATAGGGTTTTAGACTATTTATTAAAACTCCATATTAATGACTCGTAAATGTTCAAACAGAATTTGTTGACAAAAGATTTAATATGACTCAGACTGTGCTTTATTATTTTTATTTATACCAGGAGTTTGACCAAATGACCGAACCGAACACCTTTTTCATGAAATGTGATTATTGTATTCCAAAAAAAGGTACAAAATATGTAATTATAAGGAAAGGATTATTTATTGTAATTTAAAAAAAATACTTTCATACATTCTATCCAAACATTAAAAAAAGTGTTATGGTGGGCTAACTAAAAACCATTTTATCAATATACATATCAGAAATTACTAAAGAACGTAGATATATCGTGATTAAAAAACAATAGTGTTAGATCAGATTTGACAAATGAATAGCAAAACAAAATTCTGATAGTACCTTAACACTAAAATGTTTTAGAGCAGAAATGCATTTTTAGATAAGAACATTCAATATCTGGTCTGTGCCCAGTCTCACTTTTTATTGACCTTAACAAACTATAGATGTAGTGAGTGAGGATGCCTGTGGTTTATTTGTAAATTTTGTGGTTATCGTTTGACATGTACACATATACATGAATGGACAATCAAAAATATTGTTAAGAATTTCTTATAAAACTAAAAATAGTGTGGATGAAATCTGCAGAACACAGATAGCCAAATATATGTTATAATAGCCTGGTTAAATTCACCACCACTTCTCTATTTCCCTTCTACACGTAGCATATTCAAATTGGTATTATTTCAAATTGTTTAATGTAGATAGGCGTAATGAAAACAAAACATAAGATGAATGCCTAAGCTCAAGAATTCACAAAACTATGATTATCTCTGGGAAAGCTGTGGGCTACTGGATAAAGTTGTGACTCACTAAGTCATGATTTTATATAAAAGTGACCTAAAACATAATCGAACATGAGACAACACCATGAATAGTGTATACAATACCACAGTTAAATAAGGAAATATCACTGCTTAGTGCAAAATGTAGATGGTGGTTTTGTCAAGATCTGAAAAACTTCAAAATTTTAGATATATCCATTCAGGTGAGTTATAATTTGATTGATCATATATAGATATTAAAAAAAAAAAAAACAATAATTTTAATCCAAAAATATGTTATGTTAAGTTATATTAAGAGGATAAATCTAAAAAAGTTAGATCAAACCATACTGTCAAATTTACCACTAATACCGTCGTAAGGCAAAACATGCTCAACAATTTTGTTGGTGTGACATTTAGATGTTTTTCCTATCTAGTCTTGCTCTTTGTTGATATGAAATAATAATTTAGATGATGTTGTAAGTCACAACTACCAGAATGACCCTTGATTCAATGATGTTCCTGATAAATGCCCTAACTACCTTCAATGAATCTTTTGACTGGTTCAAATATTAATTAATTTTGTCAGATGCCCATTATACCACATCATATGTATATTATAGAGCCCCATGATATGACTGTCAACCACTTTTCCTCAATGCCTAATGATCTTCAAATAATAAAATGATGATTGAATCGATGTTGTATAGATGGTTGTAATGATTTTTGTCAGGGATAGGCGTAGAAATGAATTGATGGATCACATATCTAGGCTAGCAAACAAACGGAAATTGGAATCACCGATCACTATTTATTTATTTATAGGAGACAAATTTCAAACTATCTATTACATCGACTATTCTAAGCATACTAGAAAATATTGTCAGTTTTGCAAAAGAGGTCACCATCTTCTAGACATGGGAATCATTAGACAGAATCTTCTCTTACCTGTTGTTATGACAAACATAATGATGATAAGGCTGGGATAAGCCAAAATGTTGGGTGCCAATCATACTTCAGCTTTCAAACAAAATATATATTATAAAATGTTGTGAAATCGTTCCCTTGTCATTTATAAACAAGAAGATATGAAACTAGCTTAATGGTAGTATGAGGAAGAAAACATAGTAATATAGGTTATAAGTATACAAATCAATTTAAAATTCTTGAGCTACCAATCTTTAGGTTTGGTCTTCAAACTTAGACAATCACACCTCAAGTGCTGAAAATGTTAGTTTAAGATGAGTGCATCCCACTATGGTCACTAAAATGTAGAGGAAATTCAAACTCTCTATGGATTTAAAATGCAAATTCCACACTCAAATCTCAACCACTAGTTAAATTCTAAAACCATTAGAACTTAAATGTAAATTAGATAAGCAAACTATGTAATCCTACACATAAATCTTAAATCATAAATGCTTTAAACCATGATTCAACATATGCAAAATAAAGAGATTGGATCAAACATACCTTAGACTTAGATTTACAATAGTGAGGCTTGATTGTTGGATGAAGGATTCAAATGATATTTGGACATGGATTTGGTATGAATTTTCAAGTTGGTCTCCATGGAGGTAGAGTGTTAGTTTTATAGATAGGGGGAGAGAAGATCAATGGTTGTCATTTGATCTTGGATGAGGAGATCCAAGGGCTAGGAATTAATCAAAGAATATTAAATTCCTTGGACAATCCTCTAGAAATAGAGGAATATAAAATTTGGAGGGAAGTCTCCAATTCTAGAGACTTCTAGGATTAATTTCTAGATAAGCTAGAATTAGGTGAGGGTTACCATAGGATTAGAATTCTTAGGGATGTAAGAATACCTAGGGAATAGGTTAGTAGGTGGTAGGTGGTATTATAGGGATTTCACATTCCTATATATTGGATAAATAAAATTAGATTAAGATAATAGAAGATTAACATGAGTTAATGATGAGGTGGGGATAAATAAAGGTTAATGGATGGAGGATTATAGAAGGGGGAAAATAGAATAAGTGGATTAGAAAATGGATAAAATTAATGGGATAAAATGAAATGAATGGAATTAGTTGCGACTAATAGGGATATTAGTCAACTATAATAGAGCGAGTGATTTTAGGTGCATATAGGAACCTTGGTGGGTCTGAATATGTAGATAAGTGAGATTGTTGCCAAAGAACCTTGGTAAATTCTTGAAAATTCTAATAACAATGTCAATTGGGTTGATCTATCTTTATAGAAACCTGTTGCTAAGTACCTAAAATGTATAAGGTCGACCTAGTATGCTGAATAGGATGCTTGAAAATATATAGGGTTGATTGGGTCAACCTAGTATTCTAGACTAGAAATATGAAAGTTTAAAAATTGTATTGGGTTGACTAAGTTGATCTAGTAGCCTATACCTGAAAAAGAACATGTACAGAAAGAATAGAGTCATATGGATGTGACTGTGTGTTAAACCTACACACAGAATTTAGAACTCGATCAACACAGTCGACCTAGTATGATAAATATATGATATAACTATTGATAAAATAAAGAAATAAGTGAATAAATCCTATAAGGGTTAGTTCACATCAAATTCACCAGAATGTATGCAATTATAAATGCATCATGTCCATAAATCAATCTTGGCTCAAAGAAGATAAAGCATACCTACACTTTCGATTAGGAATACATTTGTTAAGTGGGAGCATGAATAATATGGGGATTTACTAGTCCTGACTAATGGATCTCTTATCATAATACACTATGCTAAGGAAGGTTTCAAAGCCTCTAGTCTAACACAATCATGCAATAACCCTAAGGGGATCCTAGGTTTTGATATATCACCTATTCTAATGACAAGAAAAGTAAATCAAATATAGTTGTCATCAAATCTTGTGGCACAAAGTGGGGGTTAGAATCAAAAAAAAAAAAACATGTATAGAAGACATATACTCATGTCAATATAAACAAAATCATAATGCATGGAATAGAATCACAATTGCATTATCTATCTACTCTTACAAAGGAGAAATAAAGTTAGGAATACTTACCCTGAAGATGAACCTACTGAATCTCAATCTTTCCTTTAGCCAAGATGCTTTGAAAGAAATTGTTGTGGTAAGGATAACAAATATAAATCAGCTCTAGGCTACATAACCTATCGATGCATCTAAAAGACTTCTCCACAAGGAAATATTTGTATCTCCAAAGAAAGTATGGAACCCTAAGCTTTAATTCTCAAGTAGAATGGTCAATAAGCAAATGGTCATTTGCACTTAATTTTTGTTCACTTATTTATTATCAAATGGTGGGAAATAAACTTGTATATATAGGCGGATCTTTCCCTAAAACCTTCCAAAAATATCAATCGATAGGGTCAACCTAGTTGACCCAGAATAATTCTAGATAATAATTCACTATGTCATGATCTAGGTTGGCCAAAGGGCAACTAGCTCCTAAGTGAAAATAACCCTGAAACTGTACAGGATCGATCCAATCAACCTAATATAGTGATCAAAGGTGTAAAACTATATAGGGTCATCCCAATCGACCTAGTACAACTGACTAAAAAATGGGATTTAGGTGAGGAAAAGGAGGATAAAATGTAACAAATGTCTGGAATGGGTATAATTGAGAAGCTTAGGGTAAATGGTTTTAGGAGACAAGTGTGTAGATAACATGTGGAAAAAGGGATAACAATCATATGAATCACCAATGGTCTACCCACACCTTTTCGAGTACACCCTTTAAGGCATGCACTCAGAGAGATTGAGACTCGATGGGTTCTTATAAGATACACAGTGTCAGTAAGTGATAAAAGATTAAAAATATTATGTGTATACAATATGACTATGCTAGAGGATTATATATTCATGTTTTACATACATTCTTTTCATTTTATACTTTGAGTGGATGAGATGCATGATATATATGACACATATGGTTAGTAGACACATAATATGAAATAGGGGAATCTTTACCCAAGTGGATTTTACATAATAAAATATTTTTAGCATACCATTTTCTATATCTAGAGCTACTTTATGTAGACACCTAAATTTGGCCACCAATATCCTCTAATTAGGCTTTTGACCAATTTCCATCTAAAGTGCACAATTTGTCCTAAATACACTAAAACACATTAAATGAGTTGAAATCGATATATTCAAGTGCTAATTCTGGCTAGAGTATTCCTAAATAGGGCAATGCAATTTATGGGCCAACTAACTTTAATCAATTCATTTCAAGTCAAAATGCCAATTTTGCACTTGGGTGTTGTAGATTGATTTTTCATATCAAATATCTTGCATGAGACACGTGCCTTTGTTATTTAATGTTGGTAATATTCTAAATGGGATAACAAATCCAACACATCTAACATAACCTTCTAATTCCAATCCAGTTGAATTTTGGACCAATAACAAGGCATTCTGATCAATTTAAATAATTTGTACATAAAGTTCTTAATCATGCTTAAGAGCTAATTAATCCAAATCAAGGCCCAATTAAGAATTCCATGGAAACTTGTTGAATACTTTTTTTTAGAAATGAATACTGAATATCTACATCATCAGGTGATCTCATTTCTTGGGAAGACATCCTTAGGCCATAAATGCCACAAATATCAAGATTCATGCCTCCCATGCCTCATCAAAGCCATCCATGCCTATTAATTGCTCTTTTATCCCAAATATTGATGAGCCTATTTATCAATTTTAATTGCATAATTGGATTAATCCTTAGCCACACATATTAATCTTGAGATAGATGGTTTAGGTTGATTTTAGCCTTTTTCAAAAATCTATAAATAGAGATGCCATGAACATCATTTCTAAGATTTTTTTGTGCAAAGTTATTATGTTCAAATATCTTCAAATAGCTTAATTTGTTTAAAGTTATAATGCAGGATTGGTTCCAAAAGCTTTAAGAAACTAGTGTTACCCTGCCAAATTGATTCCAAGCCAAGCCACAAGCCAAATGTACCAAAGAGAGATGGAGGTAGACAAGCTTCCATTGCCAAGGATTTTATGAGCACAAAACCAAGCAAACCACTCCTAGAAAGGCATTTGGAGTATCCAAGGAAGGTGAATGAACTCTTGTGTTTTTCCTTACGTTTTAGTTATGTTTGTCATTTTTCTTTGTTACTAAGCTCACCCTAGTAACTAGGCATGAAGGTGTTAGCTTAGTGTGTTCTTTGTCAATTTATTTTGTGCATTTTGTCACTAACACCATACTAATCTCCTCTTCTTAGTCAAATTCTTAGTTCACATAATGGCACACTTGGTGGGACCAAACACATCCCACATATGAAGAAGATCATTCTACAACTTTAAAATCTTCATTTGGATCATTAAAACTCTTTCAATTTGATTTTCTAACTTTGTTTTGCCATTTTTCTTTGTCATGGGTTTACACAGTAACCATCGTCAGTTGGCATAGGCATCATCGATCACTATTGGTATAACCATTGTCAGTTAGATAACCATCATCAGTTAGTAAGTGTAACCATCATCAGTTATAGAACTAACATTGATCACTATGTTTTTCTTTAAAACACAAAACCCAAGATCTAATAGGCCATTTTAAAATGCTTGGTTTGGGGTCATACGGACTCTATTTTGGATGATTTTTTTAAAACCACATGCTTTATCCTAAATTTTCATAATTTGACATTATTTTAGCTTAAAGTTTCATATATTTTTCAAAAAAATTTGAAAATATATTTTAAATGTTTCTAATCTAACATATTTGTTTTTGGGGTGATGTCTTAAGGGTAGACAGGTAACCAACAAACTTGGAACTTGATAAAACATGTTATTAAGACATATTTGGCATGATTTTAAAATGAATTAGGAATCTTGTTTTTGATGCTTAATGAAACATTTAGGTGATTAATAGAATGTTTTTATAAGTTAGGCTTTCAAAGTTCATAATCTTAAGACCAAGGGGTCAAACAAACACCACCCAATCTTTCAAATTTGGTGCTTAAAAATGAACTCATCTTTCTAAACATTTTTTGTCTTTAATAGTTGTTTGATATAATTTTGTTTAGAAAAGAGAGGGGTGTTACATTTATGCTCTTCCATTTGTCCCATTTAGAAAACCCTTGAAATCAAAAGCGCCATTCCTATTTCAAAATGCCTAGTCCAAGGATTTGAAAGAATGTCATCCAAATCACTCCCCAAAAACTCATCAAACTTTGGGTGATCTTGAAAAAGACCCTAAAGTCTTTCTATTAATTTTTTATTTTATGTAAACTTGGCTTGTGAGGGATATGTCATTACCTCCCATGAGTTATTTAGGGAAAATTTGACCTAGAGTTTCATCTTTCAGCATTGACTTCACTTACTCCTTCTAAGTTACACATGGGATGTATTTACATTTGGACATCACACTATACTAAGCGAACAATAGGATGTAGTGGTTGTAAAAAAGACTAGACCTTTTTACAACTAGCCTATGTTATGGTCACCCAATTTTTGTGCTTATCTTTTGCATCATTTGAGGTGAAAGTCATTTTGCAATTAATTCCCCTAGAAATGTTTGAACGCTTGCTAGTTAGGCCAACCCCACATTGCCATACCCTTGCTAGGATTTAGATGATTATACTTAGTGTATTTTGGTCATTTTTGCTTGGTATGTTTTGAGAATAAAACTTGTTTATTTGTTCATAATCCATGTCAAAATCAATTTATTTATACATCGCTCTTTTGTCTAAAGAGGCATTATGCTAGCCATTTTACACCACACTTGTGCCTTGAATTTTTTTTGCTAAACTTGTTTGTGTGTGTGTCATTTGAGTTGAGGAGGGTAGTTTTATGCTTCCCAAAACATGTTAAAACCATTTTGCCTTTGATTATTTTGAAGCATAACATAGATCACATCATTCAAGCATGCTTACATCATTAGGCTGATCAATTTGTTTTAAGACTTATTTTAACTTGTATCAAAAATCATTTGTTTCAAAACATTTTGTGTATACCATTTAGACCTTTGTCTTGTGATGTCATGATGTCCAATATTGTCTAGCTTGTTTGGTGAAATCCTAGTTTTCAACGTTGAGTTTTCAATTAGCCTTGTTAAGTTTAGATTCAAACATTGATTGATTTTTGTTTAGGCCTTAATTCATGGGGCTGATACATAGATGTTTCTCTTTTGGGTTGCATAACTTCGATTAATCTATTATCCAAATTTGAAAACTATTGATGGTTTATTTTTTTAATACCTATCATCATCATTGTTTGTGCCTTTATTTGGGAGAATGCAACCTTTCTCCAAAATCCTTTTGCTTCATTCCTTATGCCAATTGATCATGTTTATGTTTGATTCCATTTGCTAGGTCTATGTCAATGTTATTTCAAAACTTGTTAGATTAAATTCACATCAATCCTTTGTTTTAAGTCTAGATTTTGATGCCATTTGGCCAAAAGTCCTAACATATGCTTGTTTGTTTGAGCCTAGATTTTGACTCCACATTTGGACAAAAGACCTAGCAACTCAACTTTTCCCTTTCCTAGTTTAGACCTTTTTTGGAACACTTTGACCTAGACCTTTGACATGTCAATTTTTTTTTAGACACTTGACATTTTATGTGTATGACATTTGACATTAGAAATTTTATGTTAGACTATTTTATGCCAAGCCTTATCACAAACCATTTTGGAGATACAACTCCACTTTCAGACCATATTGGAGATACAACTCCACCCCTTTGACCAAGTTTGAACCATTTGTCCTTTTGGACATAGTTTTTTAGATTTTGTAAAACTCTAGGCCTTTTTATTTTAGAGATTTCATCATTATGTGGATATGTCTAGCTACACTTATGGTGGAGTCACATACAATCCAACTTATGATAGAATGGTTGTACAAAATCCCACTAGGAACCCCTATAGATAAATATTTTCTAAGGAGTTTTATTATTATCCCTACAATACTCCATATGGGGAACATAGTCAAAATCCACAAAATCCAAATTGAGACCTTGATTGGCATGAAGGGGCTTGTGAGGAATTTGAAGACCCAACTACAGATAATATAGTTTGGGATATGGATCTATACCCTCTTTGCAATAATCAGTACATAGAACATAGTCAAGAACCAACTTATGAGCCAACTCATAACTAGGATGATATGTTTTATGAGGAAGACTTGGATGCTTTGGCTTATGTGAGTAATCATGTTCCACCACATCATACCATTTCTATTCCAAGACCAAAATGTCACACCATTCCCATTCTAAGACATAGTCCTTTGACTTGTGTGAGCAATCAAGCTCCATACCACCCTATCATTACATTTTAGGATTTCATCCTTTGGCTCATGTGATAAATAATGTTAACCAATGCCCTATCATTATCCAACCACAAGTCATTCCTCATCTAGTACCAATCCCATCCAAAGCTCAACCCATCCAATCATTCGAAGACCAAGCTATGTTCAAAAATGGTATTTTCCAACACATTAGAAACCAAGGCCAAAAGAACCAACCAATCTAATATTTTTTTGTTGAATCAACCATTTGTGATAAGTAAACCTATGATAAATTTCCTATTAATCCTATACTAGTTATGATAAAGGATATGATATCTGCTTTGGTGGTTGGAATTTGGGTTTTGACACTAAAGATGTGATGAGTGGGGGTATGAGGACATCATTGGGGTGGTAGGTCATGTTTATAATCACCTTTGGGAAAATAATTACCTCAACCATGTGCCTATTTTTCAAGAGCCTCCTATTGACAAGCCAGTCTCTGAGTAGTTGTCTCTTGACCTATTTCCCATCTTAGAGGAGTCTCACTTTGATAAACCAATTATTGTGGAGCCTATTATGCCATCACAAGTTGTTACTTGTCCAATACCAAATATTCAACAAGACATCATTATAATAGAGTAACCATGAAATGAAGAATCAGAGTTAAAGTCAGGTTCTATTCTTGAATTGACATTAGATTTAACATCAAAATCATAATCAACATCAGTCTCAACATCAGATTTAGAGTCCCTTGAGTTAGAATCAAATTTAGAAGAAGAATATGTTCATGGCTATTACAACATTAGTTATGCATATCTTGCAGATTAGTTTGAATACATTTGTGATCCTTCTATGATTTTTGAGGAAGAGCAATTCACCTTTGACAAAAAGTTTTCCTAGGATCTTCTATGAGGATTGTGCAGCCTCTCCCCATTCCATTACTGTTCCACAAGCCATTACCATCAACCAAAATAGCCATATCATTGACATTCCATCTCCCACAAGTGTCAATTGGGATCAACAAAATCACACTTTGTTAAACTAAATCCATGGTGACATAGTAGTTGAAGAAGGGTAAAGAGGCCAAGACCACATTCATATAGTAGAAGAACACTTCTCTAGTGAAACTTTTTCAGAGGTGTTAGGGGATAATCAAAGTCAGAACTCAGCATCTTCTAGTGAAACTTTTTTGGAAGTGCTAGAAGATAATCAAATTCAAAAGTCAGCATTCCTTAGTGAAACCTTCTCAGAGGTGCTATGGGACATTCAAGACACCTTCATTGGTGAAAACCTCATTAAGGAATTGATATCTGAACACAAAAGTTCTTCACTACTTGATGAAGATAAAATAACAATAGCTTCCTATTTACAACCTAATTAGATGGTAGCTACTCTCAATCCTAAATAATATAAAAATTTGTGGTCCTATCGAGAGAACAAGTCTTTGGCCCATGACAACCAAAGTTATATTGAATATGGTATCAACAACATTACATGTGATTGAAAGTCTTGATCTTCATTTATTTCCCCACCATTACCCTTTCCATTATCATTTGCCATACCATTTCATAATCAAGCCTACCATCCATTATTTTTCCTTGTTTACCATCTATGGCCACACTTTCCTTTGCACAGACTACAAAGATACCTTATCTTGACATTTGAAGGAATTAAAATCAATGACCAATGAAGATCACAAAAGCATTCTTGACAACCAAATATGTATGATAGAGAAACTATTCAGATGAGGTGTGGGATAGAAATTAATATAATTGAGTATTTTGTTTACATCATTTGTTGATTATGATATGCATCTCCCCATCAATAGGAACAAAAAACTCATATGTCATTTACCACACCTAGGCCAAATACATGTACCATACCATTTCACATTGCCATGCCATTTCCATTGTTACATATGCCTATTTAAGATTATCATAGATTCTACCATTTACCCCATCACTTGCGGGCAACCCTCTCAACATCCTTATTTATCATTCTACCATCCTACCAATCCATCATTATCCTAAAGCAAGACCATACTATCATATCATTCCATTCTTATCTAGACCAAAGCCTATTTTTAGTTGTCTTATCCAATCTTATTTTGATCTTGGTTATTTGGTTCTTCCCACACCTTTTTTGAGGGGATTTTGATCAAGTTTCAATAATGAATCAAGTTCGTGTTTAAATGATAGTCTATGAAAGTAGTGTGATAGTTGATTTGGCAAGATATCTTTCATTTTTTATCCTGTATCAAGCTTGTTTATGTGAGCCTAATTATAACCCTCTATGGGCAAATTAGTATTTCACCAACCTTGCTACTAATTATAACCACCTATGGGAAAATTAGTATCATTGAACTATGCTATTTTATCCTACTTATAACCACCTATGAGAAAACTAGGGGCAACACTTGTTTATCATGCATTGCCACATCAGCTTGCCATTACTATTTTCATTTGACTGGCTATTTTTTAGATTTAAAAACTTATTGGGACCTAGTTGGTTTTTCCTTACCTTTTGTGTGCATAAAATTACTATGGCTTGAGGTCATTTTAGGACTATGTGGGTCATTCTCAATTCATGTTGAGGTCACCTTAGTCCCCCTTTCCATACGCTCTAACTATTTTGTGAGAAACCTAAGCCAAATTCTCTCACCATTTTGTGAGTAGGTATCTTGTCATTCTATGACTAGTTAATATACCTCAAAATGCCAAAAACATTAACAACATTTCAAAAATATAAAAAACATTTGTCCTATCTAAGCCTAGTCAGTTATCCTTGATCCACCTTACTGGGGAATTGTCATTGTTAAGATGTTTTCTTTTGCTTTTATTTTTAGGATTTCTATTTGTTTGTTTATTTTAGGCTTTTTGTTTGTTTGTTTATTTCAATTTGTTTGTTTGTTTGTTCTCTTGTCTTTTTTTTGTTTTCAGCATTGTTACCTCGACTTAGTCTATATGCATTCATTGGGTGATTCGTCAAGCACATTATTCTTGAGTCCATCCATATTCATATGTCAACATTTTCATCATGGTTTTTATCATTGGTGCATTATTTTCAAGTGTTTATTAGATCAGGAGTCAGTCTTTATGCATATTTTTGGATAGTCTTCATGGTGTTCTATCATGAAGCCTACCATCACATGTTATAACAAAAATTAGCTTCAGGAAGGTCTGTAGTCAATGGAGCTACAAAAAATTTCCTTGGGACCTTGGAAAATCCTTCCATCCCACCCTTGATCAAATCAACCCATTGACCATTCTAGTTATATCATTGCTAATCAGGATGAGCATCTCCTCGTTGGTAGGTATGACATTTCTAATGATCAATAATATTCCTCTATCCATCTCATTCATCACTTTGCACCCACTCATATTTAATCTATATTCTAGGTTATGTCCTTAATTTATGCTTGATAATCAACCCTAACTGGGGTACATTCATCTTTAACCAATCTAGGTCCTCTTAATGACTATAGCCACCTATGAGCAAATCATTATTTTGACTTTTAATCCTGATTACAACTACCTTTTAGACATAATTTTTTAGAGTTTGTAAAACTCTAAGCCTTTTTGTTTTGGAGCTTTCATCATTTATGTGGATATGTCTAGCTACACTTATGGTGGATTCACGTACAATCCAACTTATGATAGAATGGTTGCACAAAATCCCACTAGGAACCCCTATAGATAAATATTTTCTAAGGAAATTTATTATTCTCCCTACAATACTCCTTATGGGGAACATAGTCAAAATCCACAAAATCCAAATCAAGACCTTGATTGGCATGAAGATGCTTGAGAGGAGGACTTTAAAGACCCAACTACAAATAATGTTGTTTGGGATACATATCCATACCTTCTTTGTAATAATCAGTACATGGAACATAGTCAAAAACCAACTTATGAGCCAACTCACAACTGGGATGATATGGTTTATGAGGAAGACTTGGATGCTTTGTATTATGTGAGTAATCATGCTCCACCACATCATACCATTTCTATTCCAAGACCACAATGTCACACCATTCCCATTCCAAGACCTAGTCCTTTAACTTGTGTAAGCAATCAAGGTCCATACTGCCCTATCGTTACCATTTTAGGACTTCATCCTTTGGCTCGTGTGAGAAATCATGTTCCCCAATGCCCTACCATTATCCAACCACAAGTCATTCCTCATCCAGTACTAATCCCATCCAAAGCTCAACCCATCCAATCATTCGAAGACCAAGCTATGTTCAAAACTAGTATTTTCTAACTTATTAAAAACCAAGGCCAAAAGAACCAACCAATCTGAGATGTTTTAGTTGAATCAATCATTTATGATAAGTAAACCTATGATAAATTTCCTATTGATCCTATACTAATTGTGATAAAAGGATATGATATTTGCTTTGGTGGTTGGAGTTTTGGTTTTAACTAGTGGGTGTGATGGATGGGGGTATGAAGACATCATTGGGGTGGTAGGTCATGTTTATAATCACCTTTGGTAAAATAATTACCTCAACTATGTAGCCCATTATGCCATCACCATCTATTACTTGTCCAATACCAAATATTCAATAAGACATCATTATAATAGAGTACCTGTCAAATGAAGAATTAGAGTTAGAGTCAGGTTCTATTCTTGAATCAACATTAGATTTAGCATTATAATCACAATCAACATAAGTCTCAACATTAGATTCATACTCCCTTGAGTTAGAATTAGATTTAGAAGAATAATATGTTCATCGCTATTACAACATTGGTTATGCATACCTTTAAGATTAGTTTGAATACATTTGTGATCCTTCTATGATTTTTGAGGTTGAGTACTTCATCTTTGACAATTTTTTTATCATAGTATCTTCTATGAGGATTGTGCAGCCTCTTCCCATTCCATTATTGTTCTATAGGCCATTAACATCAGCCAAAATAGCCATATCATTGACATTCCATCTCCCATAAGTGTCAATTGGGATCAATAGAATCACACTTTGTTAAATTACTAGTTGAAGAAGGGTACAGAGGCCAGGACCACATTCATATATCAGAAGAACACTCTCCTAGTGAAACTTTTTCAAAGGTGCTAGGGGACAATCAAATTCAAAACTTAGTATCTTCTAGATGGAAGTGCTAGAAGACAATAAAATTCAAAAGTAAACATTCCTTATTGAAACCTTCTCAGAAGTGCTATGGGACAATCAAGATAACTTCATTGGTGAAAACCTCATTAGGTACTAATATTTGAGCACAAAATTTATTCACTACTTGATGAAGACAAAATCAAAGATCAAATTAAAAAAGCTTCATATCTATAGTCTAATTAGATGGTAGCTACTCTTAGGCCCAAACAATATAAAAATTTGTGGTCCTATCGAGAGGACAAGTCTTCATTCCCACCACAACAAAAGTTATGTTGAATTTGGTATCAACAACATTACGTGTGACTAAAAGTCCCAATCTTTATTTATTTCACCACCATTACCCTTTCCATTATCATTCACCATTCCATTTCACAATCAATCCTACCATCTATTATTTGTCTTTGTTTACCATCTATGGCTGCACTTTCCTTTGTAAAGGTTACAAAGATACCTTGTCTTGACATTTAAAGGAATCAAAACTAATGACTAATGAAGATCATAAAGGCATTCTTGACAACCAAATCTGCCAGTTCTTGATAGAGCAACTATTTAGATGAGGTGTGGGATATCAACATCAACAATAGAATCATATGTCATTTACCACACCCAGGCCAAAAACGTGTACCATACCATTTGACATTGCCATGCCATTACCATTGTTACATATGCCTATTTGCCATCATCATAGATCCTGCCATTCACCCCATCACTTAGGGGCAACCCTATCAACATCCTTATTTATCATTCTACCATCCTACCAGTCCATCATCATCTTAGAGCAAGACCATACCACCATATCATTCCATTATTATCTAGACCAAAGCTTATTTTTAGTTGTCTTATCCAATCTTGTTTTGATCTTGTTCATTTGGTTCTTATCACACTTTTTTGAGGGGATTCCAATAAAGTTTCAACAATCAATCAAGTCCATGTTTAAATGACAGTCTATGAAAGTAGTGTGACAGTTGATCTAGCAAGATATCTTTCATTTTCCATCCTGTATCAAGCTTGTTTATGTGAGCCTGATTATAACCATCTATGGGCAAATCAATGTTTCACCAATCTTGCTACTAATTATAGCTACTTATGAGAAAAATAGTATCATTGACCTATGCCATTGTATCCTAGTTATAACCACCTATGGGAAAACTAGGGGCAACACTTATTTATCATACATTGCCACATCACCTTGCCATTACTATTTTCATTTGACTAGACATTTTTTAGATTTTAAAACTTGTTGGGACCTAGTTGGTTTTTCTTTACCTTTTTTGTGGATAGAATTACTGTGACTTGAGGTCATTTTAAGACTATGTGGGTCATTCTCAATTCATGTTGAGGTCACCTTAGTCCCCCTTTCCAAACACTCTCACTATTTTGTGAGCAACCTAAGCCAAATGCTCTCACCATTTTGTGAGTAGGTATCTTGTCATTATCTAACAAGTTAAGATATCTTAAAATTCCAAAAACATTCTTAACATTTCAAAAATACAAAAGCATTTTTCCTATCTAAGCCTAGTCATTTATCCTTGATCCACCTTACTGGGGCATTGTCATTATTGGGATGCTTTCTTTTACTTTTATTTTTAGGCTTTCTATTTGTTTTTGTTTTTTTTTAAAGGCTTTTTTTGTTTATTTATTTCAAGTTGTTTGTTTATTTGCTTGCCTGTTTATTTGCTTTCAACACTATTACCTCAACTTAGTCTATATGCATTCGTTGGGTGATTCCTTGAGCACATTATTCTTTAGTCCATCCATATTCATATGTCAACATTTTCATCATGGTTTTTATCATTGGTGTATTATTTTTGAGTGTTTATTGGATTAGGATTCGGTCCTTATGCATATTTTGAGATAGTCTTCATGGTGTTCTATCATGAATCCTACCATCACATGTTATAGCAAAAATTAGCTTCAAGAAGGTTTATAGTCAATGGTTTCTTTAGCACCTTCGAAAATCCTTCCATCCCACCCTTGATTAAATCAATCCATTGACCATTCTAGTTGTATCAATTTTAATCATGATGAGTATCTCCTCATTGGCAGGTATAACTGAATCATTTCTAACGATCAATCTTATTCCTATATCCATCTCATTCATTACTTTGCCCCCCCTCATCTTTAATATATATTCTAGGTTATATCATTGATGTATGCTTGCTAATCAACCCTAACTGGGGCATAATCATCTTTAACCAATTTAGGTACTCCTAATGGCTATAATTGCCTATGGGCAAATCATTATTTTGACTTTTATTCTTGATTATAACTACCTTTGGGAAAATCAACATCCTTTTTACATTAATGCATGCAAGCATTTTTATTACCTGGATTAATCTCAACCACATGTTAATTGATACCTTTCTTCTTATTTCTTTTTGAGGGACCACCCATCAATAAATGTGATGTCCACTCCCTCATGGGGGCATCGTCACAGGCTTCCCAAAACTATTTGGAGATTTGTTCTTCAGTCATCATATTCTTCTTGGCATATAGGGAATTTTTCATTATTTGTGAAGATATTACTTTGCCTGAGATTTGCAATGCCTTTCCAAATAGGGGTAAATTGTAGACACCTAAATTTGGCCACCAATAACCTCTAATCAAGCTTTTGACCAATTTCCACCTAAAGTGCATAATTTGGCCTAAAAACACTAAAACATGTTAAATGAGTTAAAATTGATATATTCAAGTTTTGATTCTATCTAGGGTATCCCTAAATGGGGCAATGCAATTTATGGGCCAACTAACTTTGATCAATTTTTTGAGTCAAAATGACAATTTTGCACCTGGGTGCTTTGGATTGCTTTTTCCTATCAAATCTCTTGCATGAGACATGTGCCTTTGTTATTTAGTGTTGGTAACATCCTAAATGAGATAATGAATCCAATGCATCTGACATCACCTTCTAACTCCAATTTCATCAAATTTTGGACCAATAATAAGTCATTCTAATCAATTTGAGTAATTTGTACACAAAGTGCTTAATCATGCTTAAGAGCTAATTAATCCAAATCAAGGCCTAATTAAGAATTCCATGGAAACTCATTGAATAATTTTTTTTAGAAATAAATATTGAATATCTACATCATCAGGTGACCTTATTTCTTGGAAAGACACCCCTAAGCTATAAATGCCACAAATATTAGTATTCATGCCTCCCATGCCTCATCAAATCCCTCCATGCCTCTTAATTGCTCCTTTATCCCAAATATTGATGAGCCTATTTATCATTTTTAATTACATAATTGGATTAATCCTTAGCCACACATCTCAATATTGAGATAGAAAATTTAGGTTGATTCTAGCCTTTTTTCAAAAATATATAAATAGAGAGGCCATGGACATCATTTCTAAGCTATTTTGGTGTAAAGTTATTATGCTCAAATATCTTCAAAAAGCTTAATTTGTGCAAAGTTATAATGCAGGATTGGTTCTAAAAGATTCAAGCAACTAGTGTTACCATGCCAAATTGATTCCAAGCCAAGCCAAGCCAAGCCACAAGCCAAAGGTGCCAAGGAGAGATGGAGGTATACAAGCTTCCATTGCCAAGGACTTTATGAGCACAAAACCGAGCAAGCCACTACTACAAAGGCATTTGGAGCATCCAAGGAAGGTGAAAGAATTCTTGTGTTTTTCCTTACTTTTTAGTTGTGTTTGTCATTTATTTTTGTTACTATGTTCACCCTAGTAACTAGGCATAAAGGTGTTAGTTTATTGTGTTCTTTGTCAATTTGTTTTGTGCATTTTGTCATTAACACCATATTAATCTCCTTTTCTTAGTCAAATTCCTAGTTCACACTTTACATAGAACCTACATAGGTTACTATCATTTACATTTAGAGCATGTAAATGGGTTATTCATGTGGATATTACTTGAATGCTTATATCTCATTCCATTTTATCAATACTTAACATATTTGTATTTCACCTTTGTACCACAATATTATGACTTATATTTTGGCTACAATCCATTTCTATACCTAAAATTTTTAGAGGCACATTACCTATATTTGATACATATTTTTCCTATCTATTGGTGACAACATAACCACTATTTCCTTGATATTTATCTATATATATTAAACATTTATGGCATATATCAAGCCATAAATGACAAAAAATTTTACGATAATGTTACTCAATAAAGTAACATATTTGTGTTGAGCCTTACATGCTGATATATTTCCTATGTCATATGATAATTATAAATGACACTTGTATTACTTAGAGTTTCACATTAGACAATGAGATATATATGACATTTAAATATATTTATGTGGCATTTGGAGAATGGTTAATTGCATAAATTTAACCTAATATGGGAATTTTCATGTTATATTCTACATAGTTACATGTGTTAATGCAAAATTCAAAATTATATTGGGTATTTATAATATTATTACAGATGGTGCTTGTCATTATTTTTAATTTTGATATTATTAATTATAGAAAATGGTTATTATATACCTCACCTCAAAAGGTGGGCATGCATCTAGGCATTTTCAAAAAGTATAGAGCAAACATCAAGGAGCAAAATTTTACCTGAGCAGTTTTTCAAAGTAATTTCCTCCTAAGAGAAAGTTAAGCATTATAATTTTTTAGTCCGCCACAACATGAAGTTTACTAAGCAAAATTTAGGTTTCTTCAAATATAAAATTTATCTACTTCATTGATCAAGAAGGATTAGGTTCCTATAAACTCCCATAAAAGTGTTGGATATGTTTCAACACTGGTTGAAAGTTTAAACCAGAAGAAGTGTTGGTGTAGAATTTGAGAAAAATTAAAAAATATGTATTTATTGTTATTCTCTATTTTAAAATTAAAATTTTCATTTTCAAAATTTTCAATATTTAACATTGATTACTTATTAGCAATTCACCATTGTGGATAGGTATCCTAAAAGTTTGTAAAGTGAAAAAATGTGTGGATGGATGCATGACATGACATGACATATTCATCCTTCTCTCTCTCTGGTAAGTCAGGGTATGCACTTCAATTATGTATTACTTTGAAATACACAAGAAACAATGACATAAACAAATCAAACTAAGGGCATTTTATAGACACTCAATGCTAGTACAAGCCTTGTTATTACAATGGTTTTATCATTGTTTTGTGTTTATGGGTCATCACCTTGAATTAGAAACTTATTAGCACTTGTTTATCTTTCTTATTATACTTTATTCAATCATATGGTATCATTTTATTTTTTTGACACTATGTCATGTTTTTTGATGTGCTCATGAGCTTATTTTCTATCCTCTTTCTATATATATTTGTTTCTTCCTTTGGAACATGAATGACATTCTATCAATTTTCTTCTCTATACTATTGTGGAACATTTTTCTCATTACCATGTATTTTCAATGTCTGGTTCCATTTTTTCGTTGTTTTATTTTTTATTTTTTTAGATTTAAAGTTTAAATAGATATTTAATTCAAACCATGAGAAGCATATATATATATATATATATATATATATATATATATATATATATATATATATATATATATATATATATATATATATATATGAGAATTTTAGTAGTCTCCCATCTATCAAGGTTGTGCCCATCAATTATCTAAAATAAGTATTATTGAGATTTCAAACAAGTTTTTGATCTATTTTTTATTTTAAGGTTAGACACACACTACATTGACCTATATTTTCTCAAGAATGTACATATTGTACCAAATTTTACCTAGGTGAATATTCATGTAGTTGCATATCACATGCAAAGAGAGAAGGTTGAGAGAATCCTTCCTGAACAAGTTAGCAGATAATTACAAATACATGAAATAAACTATGAAAACTATCAATATATTAATTCAAATAAGTAGAATTGAATTACAATGGTTGAATTATATAATCACTAGCCTCTTCGAGGAGGAAATGTCCTTTGAGCAAGATTAGTACAATAAATTTATGGATGCCTTCATTGGCCTCAACACTTATATACTAAGTCTAATCTAAGCAATTACTACTTCCCATGAATGTGGGATAAAATTTTCATAGGATGACTTACAAAGCATATGCATCCATAGAAACTATTATACTAACAAAGTAAAGAGAAGGGGTTGCAAAAGTTCCTAACATCCCCTACCTCTTAGAAAAAGCTTTATAATCAAAGCTTCAGATGTGGGAATTAGTGTTGAATCTAAAATAGTGGTTCCCATATGGCATCCTCTGGTTACATTTTGTGCCACTAAATTAAAACCTTTGTGATAGAGTGAGATTAAATTTGGAATGTGCACCTATCCAAGATTGCATTAGGCTCAAGAAGGATGGATCCTTCATTATTAATCTTTGGTAAAATAGTTTGCACTTTGATGTTTGTGCTAATATATTTTTTTAGACAAGAGACATAAAATATTGGGTGAACTTGGGAAGAAGGTGGGAGCTCCAAATTATAAGCAACCAACCCAATATTTTGGAGAACCTTATAGGTCCCATAGAAATTGATAGATAACTTATGATTCCCTTTGAGTTTTAGGGAGGATTGCTTATATGGCTATAGGCAAAGAAAAACCATATCACCTACTTTAAAAGTATACTCAGAATGGTACTAATCATCCTATTATTTCATTTGATTTTGTGCCATATGAAGATTATTCCACAAGGTGTTGAGGATCTGATCCCAAGTTTAAAGAATCATGTCAACTACTTAAACTGATGAACTATTAGGGGTGTATGAAAGGAGAATTTGGGTGCTTAACCATAGACTACTTCATATGGAGTCATTTTAGTTTAATCATGGTAAGAGGTATTGTACCACCATTTGGTGAGGGGTATCCACTTTACCCACTGATTTTTTTGTTCTAAAGTGAAGCAACAAAGGAAAGTTCTAAGTAGTTGTTGACAATTTTAGTCTGGCGATCCATTTGTGGATGATACCTAAAACTCATCTTTAGTTGGGTGCCAGTATGTCAAAATAGTTTTGTCTAAAAATGGATAGTGAAGGTTACACTAGGTTCTAAGATAATGGATGAAGGAATGCCATGAAGATGGAAAATCTAGTCCAAGAAAATTTGTGTGAATGTGGAGGCTGTATGGGGATGGATGAGGGCACATAAAAGACTATATTTGGAGAGGAGATCAACAATAACCAAGATCACTATTTTCCCTCTAGATTTAGGGAACCCCTTAATTAAATCCATAGAAATATGTATCCAAATCTTAATAGGGATGGGAAAGGATTATAGCAACCTAGTTATGAGTGTGGTTTCACCCTTGTGTTTGTAAGTATCACATTCAACCACCATCTATTGAATTGCCTTTTTCATTCCCTTCCAAAATAAGTTGCATCATGCCCACTCATAAGTTTTGATAAACCCCAAGTGCCCTATATATGGAGAAGTATGGAGTTCATTAAATATAGCCTTCTAAAAATTTGTGCTCTAGGGAAGCACCAGATGACCTTTGTATCATAGAAAAGCACCATCCCAAGAGTAATGTAGTATAACATGAGGGTTAGTGTCCAACTATTGAATGATTCAAGATATGAGGATTCATTAACATACCCTATTATACAATGTCCAACCAATTTGGAATAGGTATGGAAATAGCTGAAAGGGAAGCTTGGTCTATAAATATGTGAGACATAGTATTAACCCCAATATTGTCCTTACCCTTCTTGTAAGTGATCTCATAATCATAACCCATGAGTTTGCTAACCCATTTCTATTATGATGGGGTGGAGACCCATTATTTTAGGAAATACTTTGACTTTGGTGATTGTTTTTGATGCAAAAATGATTCCCTAGTAGGTATGGCCACCACTTTTGTACTACATGCAAAATGGCCATCATTTCCTTCTCATAAGTAGAGAGAACTAAATTCTTGCTAGAAAGAGCTTTAATGGTGAATGCAATGGGGCATTCTTCTTGGAGGAAAACAACACCAAGGCCATTACTGCAAGCATCACTCTCGATAATGAATGTCTAGCATAACTAGAATAGGTGTAGTACACATAGCTTGTTTCAATTCTTCAATTGCACACTCAGTAGCTTGTGTCCATGTAAAAGTATCATTTTTTAATATAGCTATTAGTAGAGCTATAATATTCCCATAATCCTTGACAAACTTAAGATAGCATCTAGTTAGCCCCAAAAAACTATGAAGGCTCTTTATTGTCTGAGGATGAGGCCAATTTGTCATGGCAACTATTTTTTCAAGATCCACCTAAACCCCTTCGATTGAAAAGATATGCCTAATATACTCCACTTTGTCTTTCCCAAAAACACATTTTGATTTTTTTGTATAAAGATGATGGTTAGAGAGAAGTTATAGTGTAAGCTCTAAATGTTGGAGATGCTCAGACCATGTTTTACTATAGATGAGGATGTCATCGAAGAAGACCATACTGAATATATGCAGGTAGGGACAAAATATTTTCTTCATCAATGCTTAGAATGTTGAAGGAGAACTAGTGAGGCCAAAGGGCATGACCAAAAACTCATAGTGGCCATCATGCATGTAAAAAGCTATCTTAGGTATATCATCCTCATGAAGCTAGATCTAGTGATATCCAGAGCAAAGATCCAACTTGGATAAAAAATGATCACCATGAAGCTCATCAAGAAACTAATCAATAATAGGGATTAGGAACTAATCCTTGACTATGATGTGATTAAGTGTATGAAACTTAATGCATAAGCATCATGACCCATATTTTTTATGAATAAGGAAAACTAGGGAAGAATATGAGTTGGTATTGGGATGAATAATGCCTTACTTCAGTAAGTCTCATATGAGCATCTCAATCTCAATATTTTGCTGAAATGGGTAGTGGTAGGGCGTGATGTTAGGAGGAATGCTTCCAAGAAGGAGATGAATATGGTGGTACTCTATCTATAAAGGTGGAAATCCCATTGGTTTGGCAAAGACATGTGCATACCTATGCAAAATGGTTTATAGATTAGAAGGATGAGTGAAGAATATTGATGGTTACATTTGAATGGAATGGAGTTGGGAAATGATGCCATAAGAATTCTTCTTATGAAGCTTTTCCATGTGATGTGAACTGATGATGCTGAGAGACCTTGATTGTAAGCCTTTCAATGTATGTTTTTTCCCATTGTCTAAAAACTACATCCCAAGTTTAGAAAAATCCCATAAGATGGGTCTAAGTGTGTGTAACCATTGGGCTCCCAAAATAACATCACATCTACCTAAGGGCAAGGAAAACATGTCAGAACACAAGTTATAATCTCTAATAGAGATACACACATTGCTACACTTCTGTTTGTAAGGTAATGTGCCCCCATTGCCAATCATGACTTTAGAGTTAGAGTAAGGATAGATGAAATAATCAACCTATTTGGTGATCTGAGGGTCAATGAAATTATGAGAGCTACCAAAATCAATGAGTATTATGAGAGGGAAATTCTTGAAGTTTTTTCATGAATCACATGGTTTATTGGGTGGTGACTCCTATTAATGTATGGAGAGAGATCCTAGGTTGGCCTTCCTAAGAATCAAGTTTCAAAATTGGCTGAGCTTCTTCTGAATCATCTATTGTATCTTGAACATCTTCCCAATCTTCAATTTTGGGTAGAGAATCTACATCTAATAGGTAGATATTTTGCTCAACACATCGATGTCCTTGAGTGAATTTATCATCACAATTATAACATAGTCCTTTTTCTCTATAGGCTCACATCTTTGCTTTAGTATAATGTTTGATAGGAGTGGTTTTGAGGGTTGGCATTATTTGAGATCATTATGGAGTTGTATTTATGAATGGAGCAAAATTAGATTTGAATCATTGTTGAGCTATGATCTTGTCCTCTACCAACTTATCCAACCTTAGGGCTTCCATCATCATGTTGGGCTAGAACATTTTGACCTTAGATCAAATTACATCTTGTAGTCCATTGACAAAGCAAATCTTTAAGAATTCATCAAACAATCCCTTTATGTGATTGGTTAGTTTCTCAAATTAAATTTGATATTTTCTCACAGTTCTTGTTTGGCAAAGTTTAGTGAGTGCTCCCATGAAGTCATCAAAAGAACTAGGGCCAAACCATTAAAAAATGAGAGTGAAAAAATTAGTCCATTTTGGATTATCATGATCCTTGGTATACTAATTATACCATTGAAAGGATTCAAGTTCTAAGTGAAAGGATGCAATCGAAACCTTATTGGTATCAAAAGTATTATGCAAAATAAAATATTATTCTTTCTGGTAGATCCATCTAGTTGGATTTGCATCATGGAATTGAGGAAAATCAATCTTCAACCCATGAAAATTGTTAGAAGAATAAAATCTAGTGTCGAAAGAGGACTTTGGATGTTGTCTGTTGTTTAAGGTGGTATGTTGAAGGCTGAGGTCGATATTTTTTTTATCAAGATCTTTGATGTGTGTCTTGAGGACAATAAATTCATCCCCTAAGTTTTTTGATCTTGTTTGGGTTACTACCATGACCCAAATAAGATATTATTTATTTATTTATTACAATGGGTAGGAAAATTAGAGTTAAGACATGTTTAGGAAGGGAAGTTTGTGATTTGGGAAAAATTAGAAGGGGTAAAAGTACTTTTACTAAATTTTTACATAGTGGGAGTATAATTGATGAAGGTGAGGGAAGTTTTAGGAGTGAATATAGAAAAATATAAAATTTATAAAAGAGGGACAAAGGATAAAAAAATGGAGATGAACATTGTGGAAAATTTTGAAGGCAAATAGACAAAAATAGAAGAAGTTATGGCAAAAAAAAAAAAATCACTTTTTTTTAGATTCAATTTTCAATCTAGTTGCAAATCCTCTAAGAGTTGTTTGATACTCTATGGATATTTTTTTGAAACTAATAGGAAGAATATTTTCTAGTTTCTTATGTCTATCAAATGTTTAGCTACAAGTCCTCTAACAATCTTCAAATACTCTACCACTGATTGATTTTTTTGATAGTATACTATAAATATTTTAAAACTAATAAAAATGGGCCCCAAGTTTTAATGGTTTCCTTAGTCTATTTTAAATATTTTGAAACTAATAGAAATGGGCCTTAAGTTTCAATGGTTGACTAAGGGTTTAAAGATATCTCTCTAGCCACCAATGCCATCTAAATGACTACTACTCTCTAAAAAAAATTTGGCCATACGTTTAGCTCTAAATGATAGCTCTTAGTTTTACTCATGGAAGGGAACTAGTCAATCAAGATGGGGCCATTCATTGTTTCACTAGTAGGTCCTCGCAATGGGCTAGATACTTTGGGGTTCCTCTAGTACTCTTCATAATGAGTTTTAGGGCTTTCACCCAAACACTTCATACAATTATTTGGATAGGTTTTTACCATGGTTTGAAATATATTATTTTCATATAGAAAAATACTTAAATGAATTATGTAGTGGAATAGAAAAACACTTTCAAAAAAAAATTGCCCTGGAAAGCACTTTGATACTAGATTAGAGGATCTTTCTTGAACAAGTTAGTAGATAATTGCAAATACATGAAATAAACTATGAAAATTATCAATATATTTACTCAAATAAGAAGAATTGAATTATAATGGCTAAATTATAGAATCATGGGCCTCTTTAAGGGGGAAACCTCCTTTGAGAAAGCTCAATACAATAAATTCATGGATGCCTTCATTGGCCTCAACACTTACTTATATAGTAAGTCTAATCTAAGAAACTACTACTTCCTATAAATGTGGGATAAAATAAAATGCTCACATGATGACTTAAAAAGCATATGCATATATAACAACTATTATACTAACAAAGTAAAGATAAAGGGTCGCATAGGTTCCTAACAAAGGAAAACTTTCTTCTCTCATATTATCCATTCACTCAAAAAATGGAGTATTAGTAAATGGTCTTTAGTGTTTTTATGTTTATGGGTATGCACCTTAGTTGAAGATTATACCCGATTTGGAATAAAGGATTTCCAATCAGGTTTTATTTTTTGGATTTAGATTTATTATGTACCAAGTTATTCTTTGCCTTGCTCACTTTTTAGGACTCATTTGGTACTATAATTAATAAAATTGATTTTATTAAAATTCTATTTTATTTTATGGTATGAAGGGGAATTTTTCAAAGATAGATGGAGTTAAAGTATTTGGGATACCTTTGCCCATACTCTAGCTTCAATTTAGCGGTAACATTGTTATTTTGGTGATATTAATAATAAGTAGGAGTGGTTTTTTTAATCCTGCCAATTTGGTTAATGAAAGCAAATTTAGTGACAACAATAATCATGATGTTGCCTTTGAGCAATATCACTATAATAAGGTTAATAATGGGTAGTTATGTGTTATAATATGGAATGGAAAATTCAGTATGGATATTAATAATATTGTATCTTTTATTCTTTCATTTGGCATGTTTAGATTAATAATAATGAATAATATTATTTTTAGATTTATCTATGCCAAAATATTTATCATATCTCGTTACTATATTTATAGATCCATTCTAGAACATTGTACACAAATATGATGATACAAGTGAATCCAGATGAATATTTATTCAATATCATATGTGTTTTGGTTACATTCAGTAGAAAATTAGATAAATTGAGTATTGTTTAGGATGAGATTCAGATATGGGAATGAAGTTGATGAAATTCATAATAAATTTCAAATTTATTAAGGGGATGTTAAAATCTTGGTCGATTTGAGAGTTTTTTATTAGAAAATATAAGACACTCAGTCAAGTAATGCTTATGTTTTTTCACATTTAGAAAATATTTTACCAAATATGTAAACACATGATTTAAAATATTTTACCAACTATGTAACCATAAATGAATCATTAAGCATCAACATGTATGCATATTACTATGGAAGTCTTGATCTCTATCATTCTCTAAAAGTGTTGGCAATTACACTTCTAGAAATTCCACTGTCGAGTGTTATATAGTCTCTCACAATTTTATTTTTGCACATATTGCCACTATAAAACTATACATAAACAAGTTTCAATTATGTCATTATATTTTAATCCACCTTATTTTTACTACATTTATTTTTAATAATTATGAGTTGTGAATGATTAAATTCAAAAAATTATCTACGAACTAAGAATACCAATTAATTCATATTCTAAATCCAACATAAACATCAAATAGAGATTGAAAACTAATAACACAAGATGTACTTTTACTTACAAAAAATTTAAACACCTCTCATTCATTACCATAGATTTGTGCTTGATCACTTTAGATGTGATTGCTCAAGTGAAAAACCTATGCAAGAGATTTCAACAGTGTGATGATAAATTGATTGATAGTTTTGATCTCAAATAGATGCATGATGATAACTTTAATTGCTTTTATGATGGTAAGTTCAATAAAAAATTAGATCATTCTTAAAAATGAGTAAGGGAAATCAATTTATAGATGTTTTGGGGGAAAATGGATGCTCAAATTTAATATGTATTTATTTATGATTTTTAGATTTGGATGGCAAATGTTGAATCTATGGGTCAAATGCATTCAATGGATTTGTTAAGCATTTATGAGTTAGTTGGAAGAAGTTATCAAGTTTTTTTAATGTAAATTTAAATGAGTTGAATGTCTTAATAATTTTTCTAGAATGTGAAATAATGTCTTAAATAAGATTTTTGGAAGGTTGAATGTCTTAATGAGGGTATATTAATGTCTTTGAATGTTTTAACTAGGTTTGAACAAATTGGTTCATGGTTAAATGAGGAGCTTATGGGTATTAAATGAGGATATTTGAGTGAGATGATAATGTAGCTTAGCTATTTTTTTTGGATGGTGGAACCTGATCTTATTATAATGTCCAATTCTTGACCAAGGGGCTGTGGGGGCGGGGGTAATGGCCCCCCACTTAGGTTGATATTGGGGTCTAAGGGGGATTCGGCCATACTTGGAACCCCCTTGGTGGGGGTTTGGGGGAAGTGAATTAAAATTAAACTTTTTTTAATAATGCATTGTAAAATAATGTAATTCCATAGTAAATCTAGACTATTCACTATTAGGTCATAGATCTAATGGTATAAATTATGTTTGTGCATTTTTGACCTAATACATAACCCTCTTTTGATATGAGGTAATTTTAATCATGATGACATATAGTTTGTGAGTGAATAGGATATTGTAGTGAATGTAGTGTAGGTTTTTCCCTTCATTTGTTACACTGAATAATAAGAAAGACTGGATGTTTATGTGTGGACATAGCCCATATTGGGTGAACCACATTAAATCTATGTCTCTATTGTATTATGTTTTTTATATTTTATTTCTATATTTAATTCATTAATATTACTGTATGTTCTATATTCCTATCAACTGGTATTAGAGTTGAAGGTTTATTTAGTAGATAAACTTGTAGGAAAAGAGGATTCCTGGTTTGAGTGAGAGCAATGGCAGAAAAAATAAAGTTTAAGGTTGAAAAGTTAAATGGCCAAAACTACCATCTATAGAAGATGAAAATGGAGGACCATCTATATCATAAGTATCTTTTCCTACAATTGCATGGAACAACAAAGAAGTTGATGACTATGAAAGATGAATATTGGGAGGTTCTTGATAGAAAGGCACTATGAATAATTATTTATGCTTGGCAATGTCAATGGCCTTCAATTTTCAAAAGAAAAGACAATAACATATGTGATAAAGGCATTGGATATAGTGTATGAAAAACCCTCAGATTCCAACAAGGTATTTCTTATGAAGCATTTATTTAATTTGGAAATGTTAGAAGGTGGATCTGTTGCTAATCATTTAAATGAATTTAACATGGTCATAAATTAGTTAAGCTCTGTAGGAGTAAATTTTGATGATGAGGTTAGGGATCTTTTGATTCTATACTCATTTATAGAAAAATGGAATGGTTTGGTCATGGTTATGAGTAATTCTATCTCTAATTCAAACATTTTAAAGTTTGATGATGTTATTGGTGTTATTCTTAGCAAGGAAATGCAATGGAAAAGCATAGGTGAGACATCAAGTAATAATTTGACCATGGAGAATAGGGGAAGACAAAAGGACAAAGGAAAGGGCCCAGGGAATCATGGTAAGTATAAGAATGGTAGATCCAAATCTAGATGAACATTGGTGTGTTGGATTTTTGGGAAGAAAGAACACCTAAAGAAACATTATTGGTTTCAAAAAGGAAAACAAGGAGATGGAAAAAAAGATAAAAATCAGGAAGCAAATGTAGTAGGTGATGTGTTATAGGATGATTTAATCATTTCTTTAGATAACATTAATTATTCTTGGTTGTTATATTCAAGGGATTCATTTCATACTACACCCCATAAGAAATATTTTCAAGACTTTGCTCAGGGTGATTTTGGATAGGTTTATTTTGGTGATGGCGAACCCTGTAAAACTATATGAAATTGTAAGATACAGATAAAGTTATAGAATGGAAATAAATGGTTTATACAATAAGTGAGGCATGTTATTGAGTTGAGAAGAAATCTAATTTTAGTAAGGCAGTTGGGAAGTGAGGGTTGCATAGTTACATTTGTAAAAAAATTGTGAAAGGTCTCTAAAGGATCATTGGTAATAGCAAACGGAGAGAAGGTAGGTGCATTATATTTATTTATTGGAAATGTGGAATCTTATATTACATTAGTTTCTATAGAAGTGGACACAAAATTATGGCACCATAGACTTGGGCACATGAGTAAGAAGGGAATGCAAGTTCTCAACTCAAGAAATTTGTTGCCAAATTTGAAGGTGGATTTAGTTTTTTATGAGCACAATGTGTATGGAAAATAGAAGAGAGTCATATTTCTCAGAGTTAGGAAGACAAAGAAGGATGAAAAGTTAGAGCTTGTGCATATAGATATATGGGGAGTGGATCAGGTATCATGCCTTGGTGGCTCTTCTTATTATGTTACTTTTATTGATGATGCAACTAGAAAAACTTGGGTTTATTGCATATGAGAAAAAATATGATGTTTTTGATACTTTTAAAAAATTAAAAGCTTTGGTTGAGAATGAGACAGGAAATAAGTTAAAGTGTGTTAAATCAGATAATGAAAGTGAATACTATAGTAAGTAATTTGATAATTATTATTCATACCATGGGATTTATAGAGAGAAGATGGTTCCAAGAACACCCAAACAAAATGGTGTGTCAAAAAATATGAAAAAGACAATCATGGATTGTGCAAGAAGCATGAGTTTACATGTAAGGTTACTCTTACAGTTTTGGACAGATGCTATGGATACTACTGTATACTTAATAAATAAAGGGCCTTCAAGTCCTTTAGATGGTGTCATTTTAGAAGAAGCATGGATAGATAAAAAAGTAATTATTCCTTTTTAAGGTCTTTTGGTTGTGAATCATTTGTCCATATTGATAAATAAAATAGAACCAAGCTTGAATCAAAATCTAAGAAATGTACTTTTATTGGATATAGAGTTAATGATTTTGGTTACCATTTATGGGATTTTTAAAATCATAAAATCATTAAGAGTAGAGTTGTGATATTTAATGAGAATGTCATGTATAGAGATTAGTTGTAGGGAAATAAACAAGAAAATCCAAATACTAAATATGTAGTACTGGATGAAATCACTAAAAATGAAATTCCAAAAGTGCCAAAAATTTGAAATTTGAAATTTGATATGTTTATGATAGAACAAGGTTATTGTAGATGTCATTCTCCCCACTATGTTTACTTTAAGAGATTAGATAATGGAAATTATATTATCTTGTTATTGTATGTATATGAAATGCTTGTTGTAGGGTGTAACATGCATGATATAAATGAATTCAAAAGAAAAATAGAGAATTAATTTGTAATGAAGGATTTGGGTGTTAAAAATAAAATCCTTGGTATAAGAATAATAAGAGACAAGAAAAATAGAAAATTGACATTATCTCAAGAAGAATACATCAAGAAGGTGTTAGTTAGGTTCAATATGCAAGATGCAAAACCAATGAGTACACCTTTGGGAAGACACTTCAAATTAAGCAAGGAATAGTGTCTTAAAATGATAGAAGAAATAAATTACATGTCTAAAGTGCCCTATACTTTAGTAATTGGAAGTTCAATAAATGCTATGGTGTGCACTAGACCAGACATTACTCATGCAGTGGGAATTATCAATAGGTTTATGAATAATCTAGGAAAAGAGCACTAAGATGTAGTCAAGTGGATTCTTAGTTACTAGAGAGAGACCACTGATAGACAGTTGTGATATGAAGGGTTATATGTCACCTTACAAGGCTATGTTGATATAGACATGGTTGGAGATTTAAATGGAAGGAGGAGCACCACAAGGTATGTATTCACTATTGGTGACACAACAATTAGTTATATTTTAAAATTATAGAAGATATTGCTTTGTCAACTACAAAGGAATAATATGTTGCAGCTATAGAAGCAAGTAAGGAGATTATATGGATGCAATATTTCATGTCAGAGTTGAGGCAAAAATAACAATATTTCAAGTTTTATAGTGATAAATAGAGTGTGATTCATTTAGAAAAGAACTCATCATTCCACTCACAAACCAAACATATAAAACTCATGTATCAGTTCATTCATTAAGTTTTTGAGGATGGTGAACTGAAAATGAAAAAGATCCATATGAGTCAAAATCTTGTAGAATATGCTAACAAAGGCAGTCACTAAAGAGAATTTGGATAGTTGTTTAACTTCAATATGTCTTCAAGGATAAAAACAAAGATGAGAAATATGCAAGGGTAAAATTTTAAAGAAAAGTCTAAGGAAGAGTTATAGTAGTGGAGTTATAACAATCAGTCTCTAAGGGGGATATTGTTGGATGGTGGAGATTGATCTTATTATAATGCCTAGTTCTTGACATGGGGGAAATGCCCTCCCACTAAAGTTTCCATGGGGGTCTGGGGGGAGATAAACATATTTGGATCCCCCTATGGTATGGTTTTGGGGATAGTGCCCATGAATCAAAATTTTGTTAAAAATACAATGTAAAATATTGTAATTTCATAATAAATCTAGACTATTCACTATTAGCTCATAGATCTAATGGTAGAAATTGTATTTGTATATTTTTACCCTAATATGTAACCCTCACTTGATATGAGGGTATTTTAATCATGATGACATATAATGTGTGAGTGAAGAGGATATTATAATGGATGTGTTACAAGTTTTTCCCTTTATTTATTGGATTGAATAATAAAAAGGATTGGATGTTTTTATGTGGACATAGCTCATATTGGGTGAACCACATTAAATCTATGTCTCTATTATGTTGTGTTTTTTAAATTTTATTTTTGTGTTTAATTCATTCATATTGCTATATGTTCTATATTCTTATCAACTAGTATCAGAGACAAATGTTTATTTGGCAGATAAACTTGCATGAAAAGATGATTCTTAGTTTGAATAGGATCAATGTTAGATGAAAAAAAGTTTAAGATCAAGAAGTTCAATAGCCAAAACTACCAGTTATAAAAGATGAAAATGGAGGACTATCTATATCAGAAAAATATTTTCCTACATTAGGTAAAATAACAAAGAAGTTGGTGATTATGAAAGATGAAGATTGAGAGGTTCTTGATAGAAAGGTAGTAGGAACAATATGGCTATGCTTACAAATATTGATGGCCTTTGATATTTCATAATAAAAGACAATAATGGATGTCATAAAGGCATTGGATAGAGTGTATGAAAATCTCTCATCCTTCAACAAGGTATTTCTTTTGAAGCATTTATTTAATCTATAATCTCAGAAGGTGAGTCTATTGCTGATCATTTTAAATGAATTTAACATGGTCATAAATCAATTAAGCTCTATAAGAGTAAATTTTGATGATGAGGTTAGGGATATTTTTATTTTTGGCTCATTACCAAAAAGATGGAATGGATTGGTCATGGCTGTGAGTAATTCTATCTTTAGTTCAAACACTTTAAAGTTTGATGATGTTATTGATGTTATTCTTAGCAAAGAAATGTGATGGAAAAGCACAAGTGAGACATTAGATAATGCTTTGACCATATAGAATAGGTGAAGACAAAATGATAGAGGAAAGTTCATAGGGAATCATGGTAAGTCTAATAAGGGAAGATCTAAATCTAGAACATTGGTGTGCTAGATTTGCAAGAAGAAAGGACACCTAAAGAAAGATTATTAGTTTCAAAAAGAAAAAAAAAAGAGATGGAAAAGAAGATAAAAATTAGGAAGCAAATATATAAAGTGATGTGTTACAAGATGATTTAATCCTTTCTTTAGATAACATTAATGATTATTGGTTGTTTGATTCAGGGGCTTCATTTCATGCTACACCCCATAAGAAATATTTTCAAGACTATGTTCAAGGTGATTTTGGAAAGGTTTATTTGGGTGATGGTGAACCCTATAAAATTGTAGGAAAGGGTAAAATATAGATAAAATTGTAGAATTGAAACAAATGGTTGTTGAAAGATGTGAGGTATGTTTCTAAGTTGAAAATAAATCTAATTTCAATAGGGCAGTTGGGAAGTGAGGGTTGTATAGTTACATTTACAAAAAATTGGTAGAAGGTCACTAAAGGATCATTGGTAATAACAAAAGGAGAGAAGGGGGGTAAATTATATTTATCTAATGGTAATGTTAAATCTTCTATTACATTAGATTATATATAAGTGGATACAAAATTATGTCACCATAGACTTGGGCACATGAGTGAGAAGGGGATGCAAGTTCTCCACTCAAAGAATCTATTACTATATTTGAAGGTGGATTTGGATTTTTGTGGGCATTGTGTATATGGAAAATAGAAGAGAGTCATATTTCTCAGAGTTGGAAAGATAAATAAGGATGAAAATTTAGAGCTTGTGCATACAAATGTATGGGGACCGGTTTAGGTATCATCCCTTGGTGGCTCTTCTTGTTATGTTACTTTTATTGATAATGCAATTAGAAAAAATTGGGTTTTTGATACATTAATAAATAGAAATATTTGGTTGAGAATGAGATATGAAATAAGTTAAAATGTGTTAGATTAGATAATGGAAGTGAATACTATAATAAGTAATTTGATAATTATTGTTCATCTCATGAGATTCATAGAGAGAATATAGTTCCAAGAATAACACAACTAAATGGTGTGTCAAAAAGGATGAATAGGACAATCATGGAGTGTGCAAGGAGTATGAGATTACATGCAGGGTTACCCTTATAGTTTTGGGTAGATACTATGGATAATGTTGTTTACTTAATAAATAGAGGGCCTTCAAGTTCTTTGGATGATGGCATTCTATAAGAAACATGGATAGGTAAAAATGTATATTATTCCTTTTCAAAGATTTTTGGTTGTGAAACATTTATCCATATTGATAAAAAAAATAAAACCAATCTTGAATCAAAATCCAAGAAATGTACTTTTATTAGATGTAGAGTTAATGATTTTGGTTACCATTTATGGGATTTTGAGAATCACAAAATCATTAGTAGTATAGATGTTATATTTAATGAGAAGGTCATGTACAAAGATTAGTTTCAGGGAAAGAAACAAGAAAATCCAAATACTAAATATGCAGTACTTGATGAAATCATTAGAAATAAAATTCTAAAAGTGCTAAAAAAATAAAATATGCAACAAATAAAATAACATGTACCTCAAACTCCTAGAAGTGTAGTTAGAAAGATCTATCAGAGTAAGTAGACTCCCTAAATGATACTCTCCTTCACTATATTATTTATTATTGATTGATGGTGGTGAGCCATAAAGCTATGAAGAAGAAATATAGGTAGAAACTAGAAAGAAGTGGGAGAAAGGCATGAAAGAGGAGATGGTTTCATTGGTACATAACCAAACTTGGGATTTGGTTCAGTTGCCTGTAGGTAAAAGAGCATTATAGAATAAATGGGTTTATAGGTTGAAGGAAGAAGATGGAGGCAAAAAGAGGTACAAGGCTAGACTTGTTGTAAAGGGGTTTGCACAAAATAAAGGTATAGTTTTTGACAAAATATTTTCTCTAGTAGTTAAAATGATTTTTATAAGAAATATTTTAAGTTTAGTAGTAGTAGAATATTTTCACCTTGAATAGTTATATGTGAAGACAACATTCCTTCATGGTGACTTGGAGGAGGAAATATATATGGAACAACTATAGGGATATGAAGTCAAAGGTAAGGATAAAATGGTGTGTAGATTGAATAAGAGTTTGTATGGCCTAAGGCAAGCTCTAAGATAGTGGTATTTGAAATTTGACATGTTTATGATATAACAAGGTTATATTAGATGTCATTCTAACCTTTTTTTTACTTTAAGAGATTAGATAATGGTAGATATATTATCTTGTTATTGTATGTAGATGGCATGCTTGTTGCAGTGTCTAACATGGATGATATAAATGAGCTCAAAAGAAAAATAGCAAACTCATTTGTAATTAAGGATTTAGGTACTAAAAAATAAATCATTTGTATGAGAATAACAAGAGACATGAAAAATAGAAAATTAACATTGTCTCAAGAAGAATACATTAAGAATGTGTTAGTCAAGTTCAATATGCAAGATGCAAAATCAATGAGTACACCTTTGGGAGGGAACATCAAATTAATGAAAGAAAAATATCCTAAAACCAAGGAAAAATTAAATTACATGTCCAAATTTCCCTATGCTTCAATAGTTAGAAGTTTAATGTATGCTATGGTGTGCACTAGACCTAACATTACTCATGCAATGGAAGTTGTCAGCATGTTTATGAATAATCTAGGAAAAGAGCATTGGGATGGAGTCAAGTGGATTCTTAGGTACTTGAGATGGACCACTAATAAATATTTGTGCTATGAAGGGTCAAATATTACCTTACAAGGATATGTTGATGTAGAAATGGCTAGAGATTTAGATGGAAAGAGGATAACCACAAGTTATGTATTCATTATTGGTGACACAATAATTAGTTAGATTTAAAAATTATAAAAGATAGTTGATTTATCAACTATAAAGGTAGAATATGTTATAGCTATAGAAGAAAGCAAGGAGATGATATAGATGCAATGGTTCATGTCATAGTTGAGAGAGAATCAAGAAGATTACAAGATATATAGTGATAGCTAGAGTGTGATACAATTATCAAAGAACTCAACATTCCACTCAAAAACCAAACATATACAACTCAAGTATCACTTCATTCATTCAATTTTGGAGGATGGTCAACTGAATTTAGAAAAGATCCATACAAGTCAAAATCATGTAGATATGCTAACAAATGTAGTCATTAAAAAGAATTTGGATAGTTTTTCAACTTCAATAGGTCTTCAAGGATAACAAGGAAGATGAAAAATATGCTAGGGTCAAAGTTCAAAGAAAATTCTAATGAAGAGTTGTAGTAGTGGAGTTGCAACAATTGGTCTCTAAGTGAGAGATTGTTAGGTGATGGAGCTTTATCTTATTATAATGACTAGTTCTTAATGAGGGGTGGGGGGCGGGAACGTGCCCACACTAAGGTTTTTATGGGGGTCCAAGGGAGAGGTGACCATACTTGGAGTCTTTCTTGGTGGGGGTTTAGAGGCAACACCACCAAAGCAAAATTTTGTTAAAAGTGCATTGTAAAATATTGTAATTTCATAGTAAATCTAGATTATTCACTATTAAGTCACAGATCTAATGGTAGAAACTATGTTTATGTATTTTTACCCTAATATGTAACCCTCCTTTGATATGAAGGATTTTTATTCAGGATGACATATAGTGTGGGAGTGAAGAGGATATTGTAGTGGATGTATTATATATTTTTCCCTTCATTTGTTGGATTGAATAATAAGAAGGATTGGATGTTTATGTGTGGACATAGCCCGTATTGGGTGAACCACATTAAATATGCATCTCTATTATGTTATGATATTTGCATCTTATTTTATCTTTAATTAATTAATATTGATGTGTTCTATATTCCTTTCAGTTGGTATCAGAGCCGAAGGTTTATTTGGCAAATAAACTTGTAGGAAAAGAAGGTTTTTGGTTAGAGTGGGAGAAATGGTAGAAGAGTAAAAATTCAAGGTTGAGAAGTTCAATGGTAAAAATTAATAGCTTTAGAAGTTGCAAATGGAGGACTATCTATATTAGAAGGATCTTTTTCTACCATTGGGTGGAATAACAAAGAAGTTGATGACTATGAAGGATGAATATTGGGAGGTTCTTGATATAAAGGCACTAGAAATAATATGGATGTGCTTAGTAGCATCGATGGTATTCAATATTTCAAAAGAAAAGATAATAGTGGATGTGATAAAGGCATTGGATATATTATATGAAAAACCCTTAACCTCCAACAAGGTATTTTTTATGAAGTATTTATTTAATTTAGAAATGTCAGAAGGTGGGTCTGTTGTTGATCATTTCAATAAATTTAACACAATCACGAATTAATTAAGCTCTATAAGAGTAAATTTTTATGATGAGATCAAGACTCTTTTGATTTTGTGCTCATTGTAAAAAATCTATAATGGCTTGGTCATGGATGTAAGTAATTTTTTCTCTAGCTCAAATATTTTAAAGTTTGATGATGTTATCAGTGTTATTCTTAGTGAGGAAATATGATGGAAAAGCATAGGTGAGACATCATGTAATTATTTGACCATGGAGAATAAGGGAAGACAAAATGATAGAGTAAAGGTCCCAAGGAATCATGACAAGTCTAAGAAGGGCAGATCTAAATCCAAAGGAACATTTGTGTGCTAGATTTTTGGGAAGAAAGGACACCTGAAGAAAGATTTTTGGTTTCAGAAAGGAAAATAAGGAGATGGTCAACAAGATAAAAATTAGGAATCAAATGTAGTAGGTGATGTGTTACAAGATGATTTAATCCTTTATGTAGATAACATTAATGATTCTTTGGTATTATATTCAGGGGCTTCATTTTATGCTATGCCTTACAAGAAATATTTTCAAGACTATGTTCAAGGTGATTTTGGATAGGGTTATTTGGGTGATGGTGAACCCTATAAAATTATAAGAAAATTTAAGATATAGATAAAATTATATAATGAAAACCAATTGTTATTGAAATAGATGAGGCAAGTTCCTTAGTTGAGAATAAATCTAATTTCAGCAAGGCAATTGGGAACTGAGGGCTACACAGTTACATTTACAAAAAAGTGTAGGTCATTAAAGGATCACTGATAATAGAAAAAAGAGAGAAGGTAGGTACATTATATATATATATATATATATATATATATATATATATATATATATATATATATATAAATGGTAATGTTTAATCTTCTATTGTATTAGCTTCTACAAAAGTAGATCCAAAATTATGGCACTATAGACTTGGGAACATGAGTGAGAATGGGATGCAAGTTCTCCACTCAAAGAATTTATTTCATATTGGACGGTGGATTTGGATTTTTTTGAGCACCATGTGTATGGAAAATAGAAGAGAGTTATATTTTTCAGAGTTGGGAAAACAAATAAGGATGAAAAATTAGAGCTTGTGAATAAATATTTAGACCAGCTTAGGTATCATCCATTGGTGTCTCTTCTTATTATGTTACTTTCATTGATGATACAACTAGAAAAAACTTGGATTTATAGCATATGAAAAAAATATGATGTTTTTGATACTTTTAAGAAATGGAAAGCTTTGGGTGAGAATGAGACATAAAATAATTTGAAGTGTGTTAGATCAAATAATGGAGGTGAATACTACAATAAGGAATTTGATAATTATTGTTAGTCCCATGGGATTCATAAAGAGAAGATTGTTCCAAGAACACCACAACAAAATGGTGTGTCAGAAAGGATGAACAAGAAAATCATGGAGTGTGCAAGGAGCATGAGATTACATGTAGGGTTGACCTTACAATTTTGGGTAAATGTTATGGATACTGTTATTTACTTAATAAACAAAGGGCCTTCAAGTCCTTTGGATGGTGGCATTATAGAAGAAGCATGGACAGGTAAAAAGGTACATTAATCCTTTTTAAATACTTTTGGTTGTGTCGAAATTATCCATATTGATAAAGAAAATAGAACCAATCTTGAAGAAAAATCCAAGAAATGTACTTTTATTGGATATAGAGTTAATGATTTTGGTTACCATTTATGGGATTTTGAAAATCACAAAATCATTAAGACTAGAGATGTGATATTTAAAGAGAAGGTCATGTATAGAGATTTGTTGCAAGGAAAGAAATAAGAAAATCCAAATATGGCATATGCAGTACTTGATGAAATCATTAGAAATGAAATTCTAAAAGTGCCAAAAAATTAGAATGTGTAACAAATACAAAAAGTACCTCAAACACCTAGAAGTGTAGTTAGAATATCTACCAGAGTAATTAGATCTCCCTAAATGATACTCTCCTTCACTTTATTATTTATTATTGACAAATGGTGGTGAGCCAAAATGTTATGAAGAAGCAATGCATGTAAAATATAGATAAAAGTATCATGTTTCATGTTATTCTATGTATGTTCAAAAATAATAATAGTAGGTTTCATCTTTCTTATTTTTATCAACAATGATAATCTCCAAATTAGAGATGACCTTTTCTTATAATTTAATTTGAACACCATCAAACAAATCATTTTGTATCAACAATAGTGATCTCCCTTATATAATCTTTGGTAGGCTAGTATTAGAAAATATCACTACTAGGATCAATATAGGTTGGTTGATTCTCAACTAGAGTTATACATCCTTCTAGAGGATCCTTCCTAGCTACATGGGATAAAAACCTTGCATCAATTTCCTAACTAAACTTAATAAAGTTTCTTCTAACACTCATTAAAAAAAAATTAGTGTGGTATGTACTTACTAACAAATGTTTAGGGTGGTATGTCCTTGCTAAAAAATTCTTATGTTGCTTGTGTTCTATTAACAAATGTGTTTTACTAACAAATATTTACGTTTCTTGTATATTTTATTAAGTGTTCTACTAATGAATGTTTGTGATGCTTTTGCCTTCTATTGACAAATACAGTGAATAAATTTCCTTTATCCTATACTTATTACCAAATAAATAAATTTAATTATAATAATAACTACTTAGAGAGATAATTTTGAGATACTTAAAACACTTTCTATAAAAAATGATAATTTAATTTTTAGCTAATATATTTAAATCAGGCCTCATAATGGTCCCAAAACCCAAAACCTATAAGTGAAAGAAAGAGATTATTGATTCTATGTAATCTTGAGGAATGTCTATACAAATAAAGAGTCTAAAGTGACAATTAAAAGATGCCACCAAAAATATAATCTTTTAGGATAAATGTGGTATTTATCTCCCATGTGGGTCTCCACCAATGTTCTTCCCAAAAGCTCACATTTAATAGTAAATAAGAACCCTAAATCTCATAACATCCAACTTATAATTGAAAATCATGAGTGTGTGATAATAATCCAAATAACCATCAAATTTTATACATCAAAAAGTTATATATAGATTACAATCATAGAAATAGAAAACACTCACTTTACATGCAAATTTTAGCCAATGATCCTCGATAACACTCTATAGAAGCTAGTATGGTATGACTTCAATGTTGACCAAGGATTACCAATGCCAAGGATCAATGTGGATTTGGTAGCTGTATAAAAGACCACTTATATGTTTCTTTTGGCTTGTATTTTGATTAAAAGTGCTAGTTATGTTTTATGGTTACTCAGTAAAGATTAAAATAAGTTGATTAATACTGTTAATTGATATTATTATTATTTATTTGAATTCATACTCATTTTATATAAACTATTTAACAATGAATATAGTGAGTGTATGCAACTAAATATACACACTTCAATAATCCTTTTAAAACTACTAATTTGACCCATAACCATAACCCTAGACAATTAACTAATATCCTAATTCTTACACAATATTCCATATATCCCATAGACTTTACCATACCCTTATAACCAATTAATTCTCCCATTAACCTACTAACTAACCTACTTAGCCATTAATTTACCCACTAGCCCACTTTTTGACTTAAAATTCCTATTTATTCAACTACCCATAGATACCTTACCACCCTAGCCTCTCCTACATCCATATGAATCCTAAACTTCATTAATTTGCATCTAATCCTCTTTTATCACCTAAATTAATAAAGAAACCTCTAGAACTAGGGAAGCTCCTCCAAGATTCTAAAAGTCTCTAAACTAGAAGCTTCTAAATAACTTTAAATTCCTAAAAAACCTCCTCCACCATCCTATATAAGTCATGCTTTGGCAATGGACAAATTAAATGGGCAATCTATAATCCTCCATTATACTCTCATAATCAACCATTGTCAAGCATCCTCACACTCTTGTCAAGCCATCTAATAATTCAAAGAAGCCATAGGAGTCAATTTGAATCTCAAATCAATCAATCCATATTCAACCATTTGGCACTCAAATCTACTTTAAGATCTTTGAGAGAAGTTGTAAGGGACATAATGAAGGTAATAATCCATGTTCTAATTATTTGATTATTCCTTTATTTTGAACTTTGATGTTGTTTATATTATTGGATTTTAATTACTAAATATAGTAGTTTTACAAATAATTAAAAATATAATAAAAAACTAAAGACCATGGTGGGAGAACCCATTTAATCTAACCCTCTTTCTTGTGAGAAGTGATTTGATAACTTGTAGCCTTGACTGGACAAAGGAAAAACTTTGGAATTGCTTAAATTTCCATATATAGACAATCAATGGTTTTGCTCCATAAGTTTCAATATTGTAGTTGTGGTTTTGATAGAAAAGTAATGACATTATACTAACCATCATATTGATCACTAATAGTTTACCTTTTGATAGGTTATTGACATTTTTGTAATATTTCTAATTTGTGAAGAGTGATTTTGCATATAAATATATAGTTTTGTCCTTTTGACTTGTAGTTTGCAGGATTTTATTTTAAAACAAGTATAAATAGTTTTTGAATTAATATTGTGCTTATATAGGCCTATATTCACTAACTTTATCTTGAATTATTGGAAAATTTTAGTTTATGTGTAGGGAAACAAGATATCTTGACCTAGTATTACCTCATCATCAATAAGCAAAACTGCATAAACATAGTTGAGATTTTGCCTCAAAAGTCACAATTTTGCATTCACAAGAATGAGAAGACCCAAGTCCAAGAATGTTTCCTAGACTGTATGAAATACCACATATTATGAGTCATGACTTTGCCTTTAAAGTTGTGACATCACCATAGAATGTCATGATTTTGACTAGGTAATCAAAATCATTAAAGGAATTATGCTAATAGTCCTTAGTTTGTCTTTGTGTTTGATGTTGTCTACGGATAGGGAGAAAATAGGGACCATATGAAGAGAAATTAAACTTACATTATTACCCCTTTGGTTATTTTATGCAATACTACTATTTTTAAAGTAGTGATTCTATCTTAAACAAGAATTTTTGTGTTTCAATAAGCAATTTTGACTAAAGGTGTTAAAATCTATGAAGCTATATTGATAGGTTCTGTGTCTTCTTTAACTTCTAGTAAAAATTATAAATCAAATTCATATCACAACTAATATCCATTTGTTTTTACATTCTTAACATTTGTATCACATTTTTAATTTTCACATTAATATTTAAAAGGGTTAAAAATATTGCATCATTCTATAAAAATTTATCTTACTACAATAGTAGTCTATAATCATCACCTACAAATAACCCTTGAAACATCTATATTCTAGTCTAAAGGTCATAAGTGTAAGGTTTTTTTTCTTTTTTACCATACTACAAATTGTGAATCGTAATTTTATATTAAACATTGTGATTTTGCATTAAAATCATGATTTTGTAGTTTTTGGAAGTGATATTATTTTACACTAATTATGTATTTGTGATTTTGTAGGAAATAAGTAGTTTTGCCTGATTTAAAATTACTAATATATTTATTATAGGACCTTTTAAGGAGGAGTCACTAGATTGAGTTTCTAACTTATGTATTTATAGGAAGAGTTCCTAAATTAAACATTTTAATCTTCTACTTGTAAATATTTTTTTGACTTATTTTCTTGTTTTAATTTTCATCACATAGGTAATTAATTGGGTAGATTAATATTGCTTACTTGTGTGTTTACTCATTTTGTATAGGATAACACATGATTTGGAATTCATCCCTATGAACTTGTTTAGTCACTAGGGGTTGGTGTCAAAGATTTCATCATCGTACATTTGACCAAACTCTATTTTTTGATAGAATATAAATATTAGGGACAACTATTGTTAGGCTAAGTGGTTAACCCCATATAAGTCATCTATGAAGGGGAATAATTAATTATATGAACCAGGTGTTAGATATGACCTTATACAGATTTGGACCTCATGTACCTTCCCATATCTCAAGGACTCCCTTAGACACCCTTTTGTACACCTAGCATAGGACCTATTTCCCATAATAGGCATTCTTATTCCATAATCAGGATCAATTCCCAAGTGATCATCAAGTGTAGATTAGTTTGAGAGGGTTAAGTTTATCCTATAATTGGTCATTGGCCTATAGAGTTAGCCTCACCCACAAAGGTGCTAGATGGTGTGCGTATTAGTTTACACACCCATTTGGTTAATTAAATTTGGGCTTGTTATTGGTCATATTATCTGTGTTGTGTTAAATACCATATTATTTGTGAGCCAAGTCAGCTTATCCCATTTTATTATAAAACACCTAGAGACTCTTAAGATAAAATCTCATCTTAGAACCAAAAACCAATCATTTCATATCACCATTCACACCATTTGGATATAAAATTTTATCTCAAAACCAAACTTTAATGGTCACCCATCATTCTCTATCCTAGTCATCACTCCTATCTTTGACTAAACATTATCAACATTTACAACCTTGTTTGGTTTTAGTCTAGCACCCATCATCATCCCATCTCTTCATATCTATCACCCATAAAATCATCACCTTGCTAGTGTGAAGGGTATCTAATCATCTTATCCTCTTTATCTCTTTGCTATAATGAATCCTTATAGAATGTTTTTTTTGGTAATATTTGGTTATTCTAGTCTTTATATCCTATCAAATAAAATCCAAGTCATATGTAAATCATCTCCCTTGACCACTTCTAGTTTTTGGTTTTAGATAAAATTAGTATCTAAAGTTACCTTCTAGCCCATCATCCTATTGAAAAGTCACACTTAATCACTCTTCTTGTGTCACCCTCATCATTCATCATGCCTATCTAAACCTGTGTCCAAATTCTAAGAATGGGAAAAGGATCCAACTAAGAAAATGACATCTTAAGGAATCTAGGTGATCAAAATTAGGATAATGATGACACACCTAGTGACATATATACCCTTGTAGAGGAAGACTAGTTCACAAATGACTTCTTCCATAGTGACAAGGTTAGGGCCTAATTTGACCAATTTATCTTTAAAAATCATGACCAAATTTTAACCCAAGTCATTGGAATGCAGGGGGGAAATAACCCCCTAATTTTGATCTAAACCTCTAAAAACATATCATCCATCCATCCACTAGGCACAACACTCCATCTCATCAAACTAATGCCAACTAAGAGTAATAAGAAGACAATATTATGGATCATGAGCAAGAACCTCTACACAATAGTCATATTGAGCTTAACAGGAGAATAACTACCTTGGAGGATTGATTAGATCAATTGACCTAATAAATCAAATCCCTTGCCTCACAATTATGAGCCCAAAATTAAAGGCACATCTTACCAAAACATGTCAAAAACACCAACCTTGATTATTCAAGACCTTAGAGTAATGAAGATCAAGAATATTCAACATATTGATCTTTGCACCGAAGTAATGAGATAAAAGTATGAAGACTTTTTCAAATCCCCTTTAGACATGAGTATTCTACAAGTGCCTTTCCCATCACACTTTGAGGTACCAAAACTTGATAAATATAGAAGGAAAGGGGATCCATGAGATCATGTACAATAATTCTATGTTTCATGTCATGAAGTTGCCTATGACAATGTTTACCTTCTCTAACTTTTCCTTGAAAGTCTGAGGGGCCTACATTGGAATGGTTTATTCATTTACCAAAAGGATCCATATCTAGATTTGGGGAGTTGACAAAAAAATTCATGTGACACTTATCCTTCAATATCGAGCATGACATTTTTATCATATGTCTCTATAATACTAAACAAAGAAATGGGAAAAGCTTAGCCTCATTCCTAAAACATTGGAGAAGCCTTACCAATTGATTCTATTACACAATTATTGAGAAGGAGATGGCTAAAATATTCTTTAAGAACCTCAATACTAAATTAAAATATCAATTAAAGCTACAATGTGCAAAATATTTTGATGAAATCATAAAGAAGGGGATCCAAATTGAAAAGGTACTCATCGAGAAAGGTATTATTAAATTGTATACCTAAAATGAGAAAAGTCATAATTTAGATTAGGTTAATAACATATTTAATAAGAATAAAAATGTTGTAGGGAATAGCATGACAAATTCTAAACAACATGTTCAAATGGTGTAGAAAATGTCCCCTATTAATAAGCAAAATGTCTCCACCATAAGGGTACCATGGGGAAAATCAAAACCTCAAATATGAAAAAAGCCTCTAATCAGTCTTGAAATACATATATAAGTGGTCCTACCATAATTAATAGCTTAAAATATGATCACTCTCCCTAAAATTCAGCCATTAGATGACATTAAACCCCAACTAGATTGGTATCATGAAGATGAATTTTATTAATATCACAAAGTTAAGGGGCATGATACTAAAAAATGTATGCAGTTGAAACATTACATCTAAGATCTAATTGAATGGGACATATAATTATAAGGGGAGAGTCCAACCAGTCAATCCAAAAATCAACAAGTGAGAATCTATTAGGACCATTTGCCTAAGCATGATCAAAAGAAAAAGAAACCACTCAAGGACTAGGATAAAGTCTCCACATACAATCAAATTGATTACCATGCCATTACATTTTTTTGTGTCAATATCATTAAAATCTAGGTCCCCCAAGAGCCCACACAACCACCATCCACCATCTGCAAGATTAATAGGGCCATAACTGAATGTGTAGTAACTACATGACATAGCGAAATCATAGTACCTAGATCACCACCAAAAGACACATAAACTTTAACATGTTAGAAGGTTAATGTCTCTAAAAATGTCTTTACATATTTTGACAAACCATATGACATCATATAATAGCTTGAGAAGACTCCAACCTAAATATCTCTTATAGATCTTTTTAGAATGCCATTAGTACATTGAGAGATTTAAATCAAGTCCTAAATGAACTCAAAGTACCTAGAGATATTAACACTAGCCAATTTTAGGCATTGGTGGGTTATTTATCTTCTTCATAATAAATCACTTTAAGTGTTCAAGACATGCCACCTATAAGCCTACATCATAATTATCCACTATTCAATGAAATTTTCATTTCCCACCATAAAATCCCATGAGTACTCATAGACGGAGGGTCTACTTTAAATTTTTACAATTGGGACTTTCTAAATAAGTTGGGGTAGTCCTAGGTATCAATAGAGCCTAATCTCATAATGATCAAGGCATATGATGATAATGAAAGGCCATCTACAAGAACTATTTATCTTCCTATCACTGTGGGACCTATCTTCCATCAAACTTTAATCCATGTCATGGATGTCGATCTTCCATATAATTTACTTCTAGGATGCCCATGGATCCATGAAATATGATCACTTATTTCCACCCTCCATCAATGTTTGAAATTCCCTCATTTAGGAATGGAGTTTACCATCCCATGGGAGATATAACACTTTTGTAGATGTCAAATGGATCAATATCATCCTGTTTACTATTATCTTAGTACCCAAAATTTCACTCATAATCCACCAACTACAAATATGTCCACCTTGATGATTTAACACCTACTTCAAATGCATCACTAGACATTATGTGTCTCAAGATCACTTCCACAATTTGTGGAGAATGTCAATACAAAACCTTTTGTGTATGAGACTTACCACTCTCCCCATATATCTATAGGTCCATATGCATGAGAAAAGATAATCCTATCATTTATCAGTTTGGATCCATGGACTTTACTAGTGTAGGCATGCTATCAGAAGAATGCATTGATGAGCTAGATTATTCATGTCTTATTCCAAATGATAAAGCCTTCAAATTTGATAAATAAAGTTACCCCCACCTTTAGAAGATGCTTCAGAATATGAATTACAAGGGAAAAGGACTAGGGAGAGATGAGCAAGGTAGGCTTGAACCTATTAGGGTTTGAGAACACCCAAAACATCTTGGTTTAGGGTAAAAACCTTTCATCATTGACCTAAGCACTATCTTATTGGACACTTATTCAATTATTAAGGAGTCTACCTATGATGAATAAATTGAAACATGTTCTATTTATAGCCTTTATGAAGATCTAGCTGCCACCAATCTCTTCCATGCCACCACTATCTCCACTATTAATATCTCCCTCTATTATCCTACTCTGATAAACTGGTATAAAAATCACAAGCCTTATTTTGATACATTCCAAAGTGATGAAGCCATTATATAATATCTGGGGGCATGCGATTTTATGTCATGAGGAGACCATAATAAAGGGTTTTCTATTAGTCTCAATAAATCTGCTTATTTTAGAGAGAAACAAACATCCTTAAATCAAATCAAAGAAGAGGAGTATGAAGATGAAGATCCTTATCCAAGCATAAAAGACATTAAACCCTCTCATGAAGGGTCAAAATTCTATTCAGAATTCAATACTAAGATCCTAGATGAATTTTCTTCAGAAATCCAAGACCTACCATCACCCCCAATGTATCTATAGGAACAATCACCATCCCTCATTGAGGAGGTTATTAAGTCAATATTAGAACATATGAGAGTCTTAAAATTGTCAAATTGGGGGCAATTCTTACACTTGAATAAAAACAAATCCTTACTAAGCTTCTCAAAGAATATATATATGTCTTCACATGGAGTTATTCAGACATACTAAGGATATATCCAACTTTGGTAGTGCATCATTTAGTGGTTCATCCCAATGCAAAGCCTATCAAGCAAAAAATCTGTAAGATGCACCCCAAGGTAGCTATTTTAGTAAAAAATGAATTATAGAAATTCATGAAAGCTAGATTTATTCAACCCATTGATTATTCTGAATAGATATCCAATATTTTCCACATGGCCAAACCATAAGGAGAAATTAAAATTTGAACAAACTTTTGGGACATCAATAAATAATGTCCCAAATATGAATTTCCCTTTCCAAATATAGACATGATCATAGATTCTATGATAGGAGATGAGATGTTATCCCTCATGGATGGGTTTTATATATATAATCAAATCAAAATCACTCCTGAAGATCAACACAAAAAAAACTAATCACTCCATGGGGGAATTTTTGTTATCAAGTGATGTCTTTTGGTCTTAAAAATGTGGTAAAAAATTTAAACATGGATATGACTATCATCTTCCATGATAGGATGTATGCCATCATTGAGGATTATGTAGATGACATCCTAGGGAATTCAAAAATTGGATCCGATCATTCTCTAGTCACAAGGAAAATATTTGAGAGGCTTTGAGAATATAAGGTCTGATTGAACCAAAATAAATGCATGTTTAGAGTCACCTAGGGCAAACTATTAGGGTTTATAGTCTTTAAGAGGGGAATTGAGGTAGATCCTATGAAAATTAAAACTATTCTAGAAATTCCTCTTCCCAAAAATATGAATCAACTAAAAATCCTTCAAGTTAAGTTACAGGCCATTCTTCAGTTTATTTCACAATTAGTGGATAAGTGTCACCCCTTCACCCATCTATTGAAGAAAGGGACTCATTTAAATTGAAACTTTGAGTGTTAATAGGATTTTAAAAATCTCAAGCACTATCTAGTTAAGCCTCTAGTCTTATCACCACTTGTCATGGGAAGGCCTTTACTTTTGTATATATCTACAACACCCTATGTTATAGGGGCCTTATTATCTAAATATAATGATGAAGGTGAAGAATGGGAAATCTATTATCTCACTAGGAAATTGATTACATATGATCTTAATTATACCCCTATTGAAAAGGCTTACTTCCCTGTTGTCTTTACATCACATAAAATCAGGCATTATATGCTAAACAACCAAGTCTAACTCATAGCTAAAGTTGATCCTCTTAAGTATATACTCTCTAAATCCACCTTAACTAGTAGGATAGCTAAATATATTATGTTTTTAAGTGAATTTTGTATATAATATATAAATTAAAAGGCCATAAAAGGACAAGCAATCACAAATCAACTTATGGCAGTGCCCCTTAAAAACACTAAGCCTCTCATCATGGCCTTTCCAGATGAGTCTATACTGAATACTGCAAAACTAAATAACTAGAAATTATATTTTGATGGCTCTTTTACCACACATAAGTCAGAAGTGGGAATAGTTTTGATAACCCCACAAGGTGACCTAATCCCTAAAGCCTTTTGAATTTCTTTCCCAAGTACAAATAATATTTTGAATATTAGGCCTTAATTATTGATTTCTACCTTGATATCTAGTGGAATATCCAACATCTCTAGGTATTTGGTGATTCAAAATTTATTATAAAATAGGTAAATGAGGAGTTATAGACAAAAGATGAGAAATTACTTTCTTATAAATAACCAGTGGATCAATTAAAGTAAAAATTTTAGTCTATCACATTTGAATAAGTTTCAAAGGGAAGTAATAAGGAAAATGACTCTATGGCCACTATCAAGTCCTTGATAAACCTTACAGAAGATGTCATTGAAGGCAATTTTCTCATTAAAAACTTGATATTACTGACTCATCAATCCATGGCTCATTTTCAAATTTGTGTCATACTTGATCCTAGTCTACCCTGGTATTATGACATTTACACCTACCTTCATGACAAAATCCTACCACCATAACTTAATCATCACCAACATAAAGCCTTCATCCATAATACTCTTATTATACCATCCTTAGCAGCATGCTCTATTGGTGAGGCTATGATGGGATCTTATTGAGATGCTTGACATCACAAGAGTCTATTATTATAATCAATGAGGTCTATGATGGTATCTATAATAGTCATGTTAGTGGGATGGACCTAGACAAGAAGTTACTCAAGACTAGATATTATTGGGTCATGATGGATCACGATTCCTACCAATATGTATGCAAATGTGTAGCCTACCAAAATTAGGGTAATTTTATTCATGCCCCCACATAAGAGATATAACCTATAATGAGTACATGGCCATTTTACATATGGGGATTATATATAATTAACAAAATCAATCCAACATCATCTGATGAACATAAGTTTATAATCATCACTACAAAGTAATTTACAAAATGGGTTGGGTCCATGCCACTTATTTATACCACAGGCCTCTAGATCTCCAAATTCATTCTAAATCAAATCATTTACCACTTTGGCATCCATGACAAAATCTTATCAGGGCAAGTCTTTCAAAAATCAAGAAGTTGAATATCTGTGTAAGTGCAATCATATTGATAAAAAAAATTTACACACCCTACTATCCCCAAGGTAATGGAAAAGTAAAATCCACTAATAAAATGCTTTTTAAGATTCTCAAGAAAATTGTCAATAATGTAGAATAAACTAACACTTGCAACTATACCCTATACTTTGGTCTTATAGAAATAGTTTGAACACCTATTTGGGAGACTCCATACTCTTTTTTCTATGGCATAGAATCAATCTTTCCTATGGAAGTGGAACTCCCGTCCTTACACATATCTTTGTAGGGCATAATTACTGACCATAACTCTATACAAAAAAAACTACAAGAACTTGAGCTATTGTATGAAAAACATCAAAATGATTTAAACCATCTTCAGGCATACTAGAATAAGCTCAAGGGCCAATATCATAAGAAAATCTAGTCTAGATAATTTTAATTCAATGACCTAGTCCTCAAGGAGAATCAAAATATCACCAATACATATTGGGACAAGAAAGGTAAGTTTAAAGCAAACTAGATTCAACCCTACATTATTATTGTAAAATTTGGATTAGGATCCTATAGATTGGCTAAGATTGATGGTGATGAGCTTGATCAAACTATTAATATTTATGCATTTGGGATGATTTTATACTTTAAATGATCCAAAATTTTCACCTATGAGTCCCCACACTTATTGGCATATCCATCATGATTTCACTTCTCCCTCTCATTCCATTCCATTCTATCACTTTTGATATGACCCTGGTCCTAATAGTGGGTGTATATTATATGCTTAGGCATAATCAGGAGACCAAAATTTCAAGTTTAGGAAAATCATTGATAATCATGTGAGGGGAATATCTATTCATGAGTCTTCCAAAATATCTAACTCCACTTTTCCAAATCCACCCATCCCATTTCTTGGACATCCTAATCTATATCTTGATCACATCCTCCTCAATGATTGTTTCTCATACTATCCTCAAAATCGACTCCACATGTATCCATCCATATCTACCCCTAATAAATGATCCACAAGAACCCACTAACCTCATCATTATCAAAGGGGTCATATAATGTTCTTACTCTGGGATCTGTCATGCACTTTGTAACTAAATCATGATCATTCACTTTAGAACCTAAATACCATTGTTTATAACTAGTTTATATCCTTGTATCATTTTGAGTGAACATTTTTGGGCACAATCAATCCCATGTGCATATTTAACTATGTCCCTAAAATTTGTTCTTTTTAAGACCTTTTGTATATATTATCTTTAGTAACCTTGTTATTTAGTCTATTATAAATAATTATTATCCCACATCATTTCCTTAGGTTATTTATACACCCCACATGTATATAAATCAAAAATCTTTCCCCTAGTTCTTTTTATATTTTTAAATAGTTCATTGTGTTTATGTTTTATCTTATCTTTATATATATGTATGTGTGTTAATTATTTGTTGATAATCATTCAGTCTTGTAAATATTTGTCATAGTCAATAAATTTTATTTTATTATTCTCTTATCTTTTTACATTTTGTTCTTTTTGATAAACAGAAACAAGGATGGTCTTAAGTGACTTCCTAAGATCAAAATTGGGACAATCATCCAAATGAAGTTACCTCAAATTGTGTGATATATTTCAGTTTATTTATAAAACTACTATATTTAGTAATTAAAACCCAATAATAAAAATAACATCAAAGGAGGGAAGAAAGGAATAATCAGACAATTAGAACATGGATTCTTACTATCATTTTTTCCCTTACAACTTATCTCCAAGATCTTCAAGAAGATTTGAGTGCCAAATGGTTAAATGTGAATTGTTTTCTTTGAGATTCAAAGTGACTCCAATGGCTTCTTTGGATTGTTGGATGGCTTGAAAAGAGTGTGGGTATGTTTGGCAATGGTTGATTATGAGATTATAATAGATGATTATTGATTTTCCATTTAATTTGGCCATGACCCAAGCATGGACTATATAAGATGGTGAATGAAGTTTTTAGGGAATTTAAAATTATTTAAAAGCCTCTAGTTTAGAGACTTATAGAATCTTGGAGGAGCTTCCCTAGTTATAGAGGCTTATTTATTAGTTTAAGGGATAATAGGGGATTATATGGGAATTAATGAAGTTTAGGATTCATAGAGATGTAGGAAAGGCTAGGTTGGTAGGGTATCTAGGGGGTAGTTAAATAAATAGGAATTTTAAATTGGCAAGTGGGCTAGTGGGCTAGTGGGCTAATGGGTAGGTTAGTGGCTAAGTAGGCTAGTTACTAGGTTAAAGGGGGAATTAACTAGTTATAAGGGTATAGTAAGGTTTATGGGATGTAGTGAATATTGTGTATGAATTAGGATATTATTATATTATCTAGGGTTATTATTATGGGCTAAATTATCAGTTTTAATAAGATTATTGAAGCAAGCAGATTTAGGTGCATGTATTTTACCCCTCTTTGAAAGGGTATTGAAAGTGAAGCAAAGTGAAAGGAGTAATGTATCTTTAAATAAAACCCATTTCATGTATGAGAATGATGTTAATGGGTATAGTTCCCCCTTGAGGGAGCATGTGGGGAGAAACAAATCAGATGGTCGCACAAAAGGAAATTCCTAGGGTGGGATAAGACAAAAATAAATATAAGGAGTTGGGATGCCCTAAGTAGTGATGTAACTAAAACTGAGATGCCCAAAGTATAAGTGTGATGGGATAAAGTGACTTAGCCTTATATTATGAGTTCTAGACAATTGACCAATGTCTAGAAAGGAGGCAAATTTATTAAGATGATAATACTTGAATTAATGAGACGTAGAGATTGTTTAGGAAATAAAGAGATGAGATATGCCACAACCTAAGGATAATTACCATAACAAGGACACATGTTATGGATAGTTTTAATCCCATAGAACAAGAAGTATTAGATGTTAATAGTGGCCAAAATATCCCTGGTCACAACACCATGTCCAAGTATTGCTTACATGGTCTTAAAAGACCTCAAGCCAATGTAGTTTTGGCTTGGGATTTGGTACTTATAATGAAGAATAGAATACTATGCCTAAAGATACTTAGGATTGATAAAACAATGATGAATAGTGATAATAAACCATGAAATGGGATTCAGGGACCAGGATTATTAGTCAAGGTATGATAGTGTGAGTGGTGAGGGTCAAATTGGTCATGAGGGGTAAAATAAGGGGTGAATAGGTGGGGAAAAATAGGAAAAGGTGAGTGAAAACTATTTATTTTGTATTTTAGATTTTTTACTTTATTAATTTAGAGCCTTAGTAATGGACCACATCCCGTGCTCATCATATTGTGGAGAAAGAATTTTGAATCACCAGAGGCTAGCCAATACAAAACCATTAGTAGGTACTTCATCCCTAACCTATTAGTTTTTACATTTTTGTATTTATTTTAGCATTTATTAGATGTTTGTGCTACAAGGACAATACTTTGACTGAGGTCAATTATCTGAGTGTTAGTATTGTCCTCATGAGTTGTGATATCATGGCCATAAATTATAATATTACAATACCATGATAGATGAATATCGGTATCTATGGTCCTTGCAATATTTTGGTCCCACTGTGGTTGCCAATGTGTGATCATATTTTGAGTTATTTTTAAAACTACTATACTTAGTAATTAAAACCCTATAAAAGAAACAATATCAAATGAGGGAATAATGAAAAAATCAAATAATTATAAAATGAATTCTTAACATCATTTTATCCCTTACAACTGCTATCTAAGATATTCAATCAGATTTGAGTGCCAAATGGTTAAATGTGGATTATTTGCTTTGAGATTCAAAGTGACTCCGATGGCTTCTTTGGATTGATGTATGGTTTGACAAGAGTGTGAATATTCTTGACAATATATTATTATGAGAGGATAATGGAGGCTTATTGATTTCCTAGTTAACTTGGCCATGGCCCAAGCATGGTTTATATAGGATGGTAGAGGATTTTTTTAGGGAATTTAAAATTATTTAGAAGCCTCTAATTTAGAGACTTCTAGAATTTTGGAGGAATTTCCCTAGTTTTAGAGGTTTCTTGATTAGTTTAGGGGATAATAGGGGATTAAATTTAATGAAGTTTGAGATTCATGGGGATTTAAGAGAGGCTAGGGTGGTAGGTAACTAGGGGGTAGTTGAATAAATAGTAATTTTAAATTGGCAAGTGGGTTAGTGGGTAGATTGATGGCTAAGTAGGCTATTTAGTAGGTTAATGGGGGAATTAATTGGTTATAAGTGTATGGTAAATTTTATGGGATGTAAGGAATATTATGTAGGAATTAGGATATTAGTTAATTGGTTAGGGTTATGGTTATGGTCAAATTAGTGGTTTTAATAGGATTATTGAAGCGAGTGGCTTTAGGTGCATACAATGTGTAGAATGGAATGGATATACCTTATTTCTAGATCTAGTTGAAATTAAGTAACTTGGTTATGGAAAAAAATGAATGTAGAAGTTACTATGATTTCTAGTAGCTATGTTTTCTTTAGCACATGGTTAAAATTACTTAAGTGCTAACTATTCCTTTATTGCCCCATTCTCAATACAACTTAGTAGGGTTTTATTGATTCATATATATTTTGTATTGATGTTTATAGTCTAAGTGTTCATACTTGGATGAATTATTTATGAAATGTGCATAATTTTTCCCAGACCAAATTGCAATGGTATTTTGGGGTTTATATAATTATAGTATGAGGAAGACTTGGGCCGCTCCCTTAATTTCTAATCCTGGTTGAAAATGTTACATAATTTATTTAAAAGTGATAGTATTATATAAAAGTTAATGTTGTAAAACTACCTTGGTTACAAGAAAAATTAAGTGTACATGTTATAATGGTTTAACATTGTGGTTTCTTTATCTGGTTGTATGTTCCCTATGCCTAGAAGGACATGCAAATGATATATTGGGTAATTAAATTAGACCAAGAATAAATATCTATGAATTTTCAAACCATTAATTGGTATATATGTTTTGATGTTCATTTTGAGCTATGTATTTATATAAGGACTAAAGTTATATTTTAGAATCATGTTGCTAGTGAAATTTTCTTTTAAAATTCAATATAAAGTTCCAAGGCTAGATCATTATGATATCTATTTTTAGTAGATTTTAGTATGTAAGAAAGGAGAACCCAAAAGGGTCTATAATATTTTCTAGTTAGGATAAAGTTAAAGTTTTTTTATAACCATTCAATATTGTTGAGTTGTTTGTCCTAAAATGATAAATAAAGCTATTTTGATGTGACGCAATCATGATATGCCATTTTTTTTAATGAAATACTAAAATTGTATAAATTATTTGTTAAGATAAAAGTAACTCGTTGCATCCATATGTTTTAGTTATTTCATATCCTATGGTTTGATCATGATGAGGTACATGATTGATGACCAAGTTGGGGTTTATGAGATTAGTCTCTGTATTCTTGATAAGTGCTTAAAAAAGAGTTTGACCCTATTTTAACTCTCATTATTTCATGTCTTATGCATGCATTTTGTGTTGATTCATTTAGTTGTTCTACTAGGATAAGAAAAAATGAAAATATCAATCTATTAGGGCATGTTATTATGCCATCACTTGTGTTCCTTTTTTTTAGGTTGCATGATCTATTGAATAACTTAGAGTGTTTAATATAGCTCATTGTCAGGTTCCTCATTGTTACCTTCAAGGATAAATGAAACAAGGGTAGTTATATTCATTGAAATTTTGGGTTGAAATAAATAGTTTCATCTTATTGTGTCTAATCCTTTATGTTTTATTGCCTAAAAGAACTATAAGTTGTCACTATGGTAGTTGTAAGGCATTGCATACTTGGTGAGGATTTATTTTGTTAATTGGATATAAGTAACCTTTGATTTTAGTTCCTCAAGTTAACATAATCTATATTTGATTTAAATAAGGAAAACTTGGGAATTAATTAAGTTATTTCATACATGTCTCTATATAGTATTATAGGGTTTAATCTAAGATATAATGTTACTTCATAAGTGATTGTGGGTTTATTTTGTATATAAATATGTTATGAGTAGAAAAAAAGCATTCTATTTGGAAATTTGGTGATTACATTTTTGACATGTTTGTGTAATTACAAGGCAAAATTTTGAAGTTGTGTTCTCCTTGTATGATGAATGAATTATACTAAATTGTCACTTTGACTAGTTAAAGTATTAAAACTTCTTATGTTATGTTTGTCTTAAAGAAATGGTTATAGTGTTCCACTTTATTGATGGATTAGTGTAGTGAATGATTGAAAAATCCCTAATATTATAAGAGTATTTAATCATTGCTCATTTGGAAAAAGGGTTTTGCCTTGTATTTACTCATAGTAAATGGTTTGTGAATGTGATTCATGGTATGTGTCTTTCTTAAATGGATATATGTCCTATTCATGATGATTTGATAAGATTCAGTGATCATTGTTGTGTAGACATGTAAAGTATCATGTTAGGAACCAATTATGGCAATATTATGTTGGCTATTCCTTTAGAATGGGGTTGATATCTGACAAGATAAGACTACATATTCTTATAATTGGTACAAAGGTATTTTAAGTTAAATTTGGAAATGAGACTCTTTATTTTCTAGGGTTTATATAATAATATTAAGAGGAAGACTTGGGCCAATACCTTACTTTATTTTTATAGTTCCAATTATGACATGATTTATTTTAAATTAACACTATTAGAGAAAAGTTAATGTTGTATAGTTGTCTTGGTTGCAAGAATGAGTTAAGTGTATATGTTTGAATTGTTCAATATTATGGTTTCTTAGAATGCTTGAATCTTCCCTAGGCTTGGAATGACATATAAATGATATATTATGTAATTATATTAGACAAGAAAAAATTTCTAATCATTTTAAAACTAATGATAGGTATAATTGTGATGATATTCATTGTGAGTTATGTACTTATAGAAATACTAAAATTATATTTAAAATTAATGAAGCCAGTGAAAGGTCCTTTTGAAATTGAATATAAAGTTAGAAGGCTAGTTCATTATGATATCTGTTATCAATAGATTTCAATATGTAAGAAAGGAGAACCCAAAAGGGTCTATAATGTTTTGTACATAAGTTAAAGTTAAAGTTTTTGATAACCATTTAATAAATTATTGAGTTGTTTTTTGTCTAAAAATAATAAGTGAAGATATTTTGATATGGTTCAATCCTGATATACCCTATTCTATTTCTAAAATATTGAAATTATACAAATTGTTTATTAAGTAAAAAATATCTCTTTGCATCTAAATGTTATAGTTGTTACATATCCTATGGCTTGATCATGATGAGGTAAAATATTGACAACCAAGTTAGGGTCTATGAAATTAGTCTTTGTATTATTGATAAGTGCTTAGGAAAGAGTTTGACCTTGTTTTAGCTCTTAATATTTCTGTTGATGGCTCATTTGACACTCCAACTTAAGTAGGGTGGAAATCCACTCAACCTCTCATAAAAGGAGACAAAATATCTCCAAGGTATATTATTGTTAGGTATTTGATGTAGGGTAACCCAAGATTGACGTGTAATTATTCCATTTCAAGGGGCATATTTGGATTAAACTTAGATAAATGATAGGTAATGTTGATCTTTTGGATTCATTACCTAGAAAATCATCAATTTGGATTTATCATGGAAATATGACTAATTTAATATTTTTTCATTGCATACATGGATTCAACAGTGCATTAAAAATAATGACAAGGTTTGCAATCAAGGTAAACATGTAAACACAAATTTCCAATTTGAATCAAGTTTACCTAATCTAACATATTTATAAAAATTTACAAAAGAGAAGGGGAAAGAGAAATATGTAATCCTATTTTATATTGAATATAAATATGATCCATTTGATTAGTTTTCAACCATGAAATAAATTTATTTTTTGACCAATATGCACATAATTGTGAACAAAGATGATGCAAGAGTTTGAGGTATTTAGCTATGAATAAATATTGACAAAATTAACATATACATGCATAAATAATGAACAAAAGTATTCAAAACATTTCAATTTTTAGATATTTTCTTGAAAACCAATGTTTGTATCCACCATATTCAGGGGAACTACAAAAAATGTTTCACATTAGCATTTTTCACAAGAAAAACTAACTAGGAAAGCAATAAATTATAGAAAATAAGTGTCTAGTCCTCTACTCTAATTTATAATACTAATGAACTAGCCTTTAACTCAATAAAAATTCTTGACTTATATAGAGTTCAATCCAAAAATGGAGACAACCCCTTCACTCATGATGTGGGTGAAAATATTAAATACCAAAGTCAATATCAAAGGCTCAAATTTGATGCACAAATAAATAATCTCAAGGAAATGAATGCCATGAATAAGATAAAAAACTTATCATTAAAATATAGTAACAAGGTACTAGTAAAATTGATAGATTTTCCATGTGCTCATATTAAAAACAATAATGCCTCCTTTAAATGCACCCTTTTTCTATTAAATGTTGGTAATAAGACAATATTGGACTAATGCATTATTCTAATTTACATAGGTTCAAGTTAAATGCACCACTTTTTGATGGATTATAATTTTATTAAATGTTGGGTCAAACTTTATCTTCAAATTGTGAACAATTATCTTAACAATTGATCATACACTTTACTATGATGATATGCATGATTAAGGTATATATTTATTTTTTATGGCCTTATATACTTGATCTTGATGTGCATGCTATCATTTAAATCAACCCACTATCTTATTTATCTTTAACTATGAGCTTCATGACCTCTCTTATATTATACGACAACATAATTCATGTTTTCACAAATCTTATTGGACTTATAGACTTGATATTGATAGCCTAGATAGGAAAGATAGTCATCAAAATTAGGATCTAATATTTTTTATGGAGATCCCCGTATCTTTCTTACAAAATTCACACCACATAGCCATATTTATAGCTTATATCTTCTAGCATGTCCTTGAGTATTAGGGTATTGATATGTCATGACTTTTTACTAACTCACAACTTAGCTTAAGGTCTAGTTTATCTTGATTGTTCCTTGGCCATTTTTAAGTGAGATCTTGAGAAGTGGTAAGATCCTACTCACCTAAATCTATATAGGTCCTAGCTCAATCTTAAATGTGATGACTACCCTAGATCCTTAAGATGTTGACATGTGGCCTCATCCTAGGCAATCAATTGATCTATAATTTGTCTTATTAATATGGTTGACCTAGGGGCACAAGGAAGCTGGATGTTATAATGTGGCATCATCTCATTCACTTGAAGGATTCATAGGTATCTCATTATGAAAGGTACTTTAGAAAAGTAGGGCCTATATATCTTTAGAGATGGTATATCTTCTTTAAATTTGAACATGTAGTAAAGGAACTAGCTGTTAGTATTAAAACAAGAGAAAACTATTAGAGTTCAAATTCTATGAAAAACAACTAAGGAAATAAATGTTAAAAGAAAAAGGTAATTATTTCATTAAAAATATAAATGACTACATCAAAATATGGAACAACATGATCATTTATTCATATCTTAATTAAAGTGAAAAAAAAAAGATCAAAACTAGAGAATAAATCTACTTAAATTGCCATATCAAAAAGAATATTACTCCAATTTTAAATCTAGTCATCCAAATTAGAGAATAAAATATATAAAAATTCCAAGGTAAGTTAACTCAACGAGGAAATTTTAAAATAATTAAAAAATATTAGAGGGACCTAAACTCCATAGAATTACAAAAATATAAACATTTGTCTTAATGAAAAATCATCTTGGCCATTGACAGTCTTGATAGGCTAAATGATAGCCAAATTTAAGCCCAATCAATACTAATGTGGATGCCAACATGTGATCCAGTTGGTAGGTTCATGCTTCATGGTATCCATTCAATCATTTGGGGCCTAATTTATCATCCACCTATATTTTTGACCTATATAGGCTTGGTGAGGTGAGATCTTGACATGTGTTGAGATATCACTCACCCAAGCCTTGATAAAGGCTTAAAAACATATGGACCATCCCAAGGAGTAGGGAAATAAGATCATGTCATGTGGCATGATCTTGGCCATCAAAGATATTTATTACTAATAAAATATATACATATTATCATAGGGGTCATGAAAATGAGATTATGCCATGTGTCATGATCTTATGCATCTAAAAGATACTTGGTTCATCAAGGAAACTGAGGGGGCTGATGAAGTGGTAAAGCTAGATTGTGACACACATCCTCATCCTAGGCATCTAAAATATTTTTTTAAAAATGAATAAATATTGAAAGACCTAAGGAAGTGTTTGGATTATTTTCTCTACTTAAGCATAGATTTACTTAGGCACATACCAAAGTAACTAAAAACCTAAAGTGCTAGTGCACTGACATTTCACATAAGAATGAGTTCTCACATGCTCACCTGAAGCATGCAATGAGGTACTATTTTCCATTTTTTTTGTCATGCAAGGGTGTACTAACATAAAAGGTCACTTAGACACATACACATTACTTAATTATTAACCAGAAAAAGAAATAAATGGTAATTATGAACCTAAACTCAGTTAACTAAAAAATAACATATAAGATATCCAACATCATTGTCTCCATAGTAAAAAAACACATTTAAGTAACACAGGTTCTATTCATCATATTGATAAATTATTCAAAGGTTACATATTTCAAGTGTATAGTGCAACTCAATCATATAACTCAATGTTATCTAGTTAAGTATATCCTTGACCACATCAATAACAATAGCAACCTTACAAAGTTATATCCATGGGTATTTATACTTGGTTTTCCCCAACCAAGTAGTTATAATCATAATTACACTCATAGTGACTTGCCAATGATCATCAACACACTTGAGTCATGGCAACCAATTACATTAATTTAATAAATACCTAGGCCTTTGTGCCCCTATATTCTCTCTTAAGTGCTAGATATTTATCATCAAGAACCTATCTTCCCATGGGTCAATGTTAGATTTGTGCTCAAATTAGTCTCTTTCATCACTATGAATCACTCCCTAACTATCTCCCACTTCTTATGTGCTCCCCAAGTCTTCCACTAGTGTTTTGAGTCCTTCATTCTAAGTTTTTCCATTTATTATCCACATTCATTCTAACTTGGTCCTCCCACACCATGGACTCCTTCACCATGATATTTTGTGTCATGCCTCTTTTTCACTATGCCTCTTTGTACCAATTATTCCAAAAAGGACTTAGCCAAAATTTGGGGTCCAACATCACCCCAAACTATGCTATTAGACTATCCAGGACTAAACATTAGTCTTAAGCTCCACCAAAACTCTAAGCTAACATGTTTAATTTGATTATTAGCACCTTCCCAATGAGACAAGGTGTTCAAAATCTTGGTATTTATTTATTTAATTATCATTTTAAGCTTCTTGGTCTCCTCAAGTTCATTGAAACAATCACCTACTTTATTTAAGAAATGGTAAAGGGATGTGGAAGCATCCTTGTGAATGCCCTCAAGTTTAGTGACCTAGAAAATAACCTATCCTTAGAATGCCATAATGTTTGAATTTATTTATTATATATGGGAACTTATTGTTTCCTCCATGGTCCCCACATCCTTAAATGATTTGGCATGATCTAAGTGGTATTTTATTAATAAGACTTTATCAGCCAACTAAAATCATTGAAGGTATTCCACCTGAAGATAAGATTCTAAAATATTTTTGGGCTATGCTATCTTATCAAAAATACCATATAAAATTGGAATAATATCTCTAACTTAGTGCAAGACTCTCTTGCACACTTCTACAGCTTCTATGAATTGCTCTCTTGCTCATGTTTGCTCATCTTGGGGGCTAGGTTGTTCTTTGAAAATTTTCAAAAGGAGGTCCAGCAAGGTATCCAACTTATATATTGCCTCACCAAATAGGGGGAATCCATCCATGAGCATGGTTCTTAGATTAAAATTGCCTTATAGATGTTCAATGTTTTTACTTTAGCAGTTAGTTCCATCTCTAACTAGGACTTAATCTCAACTAGCTCTTCTTCCAGCTTCATCCTAGTTATGACCTCATTCTTATACATCACCACCATCTTGGAATGTTTCTTTTGGGCCTACCATGCATTAGAATCTATGAATGCATTCTACCTTGTGACCTTAAATACCCATTTCAAGAGTGTTGAACTAGCCTATATAGGGGTAAGCTATCATGGATCTACCTAAAGGGTGTATATAAGTGCCACTGCTTATGGATCCATTACAAGACTATTAGAGGGAATGTAAAATTAACATTATTCATTATACATATCAAGAAAAAATGGCATATCCCATAGAGTTTGGTTAGATTCCTCCACCCATGAAAAATGAGAATACATATACAGAATCTTGTCGGGTACTCCCTTCTGGTATTGGGCATGGAGGGTCATGGTTGCATCAGTATTTTTTATTCTTAGATTGGATTTATCAACTAGATCCTTACCCTTTTATGGATTTCACTCAAGTATCTTTACATCTATATTTTCCCCTTAGTAAGTAGCCCTGATGTAGAGTCCACTCATTCCCAAATCCATTTTAGTTACATCCCTCTATTCACCAACTATATCTTCAAACTCCATATGTGCCTCTTCAAGGGTGGTCTCTTTATGTTGTGCCAATGGAGGTGTATTCTTAGAGTTAGGAGTGACTTGATATTATTTTATAATGAATCTTTCTAGTGTCACTTTCATAATCTCTACATGCTCTTCCATGTCACCATCCTTAGGCACCACCATCTCATATTCTAAGGGAATAGTCTGTGTTGCTAGCTCTTGGCCTTCAACTTGACTAGATGATGGGTCCTTCTTTGATAGCACTTGGGTAGTCCTTTACCTTTTTGAAGGTTATGGTTGAGTGATTATACTAGAATCATTCCTTGGGGATTTTTTCTTCTTTTCTCACACTATTTTTGGAGGGAGATGTTGTTTGCTCTAATATGCTCTTTACCATGAGACACCCATGAGATTGGGCATTCCTTGAAAAGGGAAAGGTGAGGACAACTACAACCTTTCATCCTCTATTTTAGGATTGATCTAAAATTATCCCAGGGCATAGATGGGGTATTGAAATTCAAAAATAGAGTCTATATGAAAATGGAAATGCAGTTGATCTATAAATCAATCCTAGCTTAGAGAATATAAATCCTACATACATTTTTGATTGTTAATACTTTAGATATTTGGGGTCATGACCAAGATGGATTTACTAAACCTAAGCAAAAAATATATTACCATAATAAAATCACTATGGAGGGTTTCAAAGCTTCTAGTTAATTAAAATTATATAATAACCCTAGTTAGGTCTTATGTTTTCATATTCACAAAAGTATATGACAAGTAAAACAAAATCTAATCTAGTGCTCACCAAAGCTTGTGGCACAAAATGGGGGTTAGTAAACATAAAGTAAACATGCATAATAGAATATTAATTAAGATATGTATGGGTAAAACCCTAATGTATGGAGAGAGAAATATATTCAAAAGGCATTATTTATGCTACTTCTATATACTAAAATAGATGAGTAAAGTTAGAGATACTTACCATGAAGATGAACCTGTCAAGACTCAATCTCTCCTTTGGCCAAAGGTACTTCATAAAAGGTTGTTGTGGTTTGTAATGACCACTAAGAAAGACTAAATCATATAAGACTTTTACAAAAGATAAGATTCTTCTCCAATTATAAACCCCAAGCATTAACTCCTCAAGTAGAATGGTGGTAGAGAAGATTGTAAAAAAGTGCAAATAAATAATTAACTCTTGTTGTCTCTAATTAATGATGAAATGAATGTGTATATATAGATGAATATAACGCTAAACCTTTCCAAAAGTTTAGATGATAAGTTTAACCCAATCAAATCTGTATCATTATTAACAAAAACAAATTATGCTTTGGTATAGGTTAAAAAGGGCCCAACCTAGACCCTAAATATGCTTTATCAATTAGAGTACATGGTTGATGGGGATGGTAGTGTAACATAAACCATTGGAAAGAGTTTTAGGCTTAGGGAAGGGATAATGAAGGTAAAAAATAGTTGGAGGAGGGTGGATGAGAGGAGACAAAACTTAGGGAAGTGTTTTAGGAGATGGTTGAATTGATAGAAAGTGGTGGTATAGGGACAACAATCATGTAAAGCACCAATGGTCTACCCACCTACACATTTTAAGGCATGCACTTAGAGAGATTTAGAATCAACAAGTTCCTACAAGAGAGAAAGTATCATAAATTGATAAAGTTTGAAAATGCTATGTGTATAGATATTACCCACTCAAATATCATCATGTGTCACTCAGGTGTAACATGGGATGGTTCTTTGATAAAATTATAGTTTAACACAAAAAATAACTAAAAGTAAATGATTGAAATGGAAATAACATAACATAAAATTAATTTATGCATACTTTGACTTACCTTTATCATTAGATGGTTTTTTTGTTATGTTTTTAATTTTGATCATAGAGGGTGTAGATATGGAGGGTGTAGAGACTATGTTTGACAAACCCAAGGATACAAAACTAAAGATAAAAAATAAATAAACCCAAAAAAGCTAAGATAAATGATGTAGTGTAAGTGAGAAATACTCAAAATTTTGGCAATTTGGGGTGACAAATGCTAAGTTAGGACCAAATGACCAAGTAAAAATTTAGAGTAAATCGGGTAACTAAAAATCCAAGGCTACTAAAGATCGAAAAACTCAAATAAGTAAAACTTAAGTAAGAAAGGAAAAATAACCAAGTCAAACCAAGGATACATGTTAAAAATGGTAATAAAAAATCAATGTAAAATTAGTAACAATCCTTAATTTAAAAATATAGATAAACAAATGGTAAAATCATATTGATGAGTGATCAATAACAATCCTTACTCAATCATCAATGGAAAAAGTGAATAAAAGAGAAAACAACATTGGTGAGTGAGAAGTAACAAGCCAAATTCACTCAACAATGAAAAAAGTACTAAAAAATGGAAACAAATGTAGTTATCCAAAAAAAGAGGTACAAAAATGGGAAATGGTAAAAGAAAGAAAGAAAATTATAGAGATGTAAAGCCATGGTGTAAATAAAATAATCCATAGTCACTCAAATATATTATTTTGTTCTAAGGATAGATAAAATTGATACAAAGTAGTGCTAACATGTTTTTAAGATGTGAAGAAAAGGAAATATAGAATAGGGAAAATAGATTTAGAGGCACACTTGCCTATCAAAGGGGGAATTAAAATGGTTGGAGGATAAAATTAAAGAAAAATTAAGGTAGAGAAACTCTTTATCAAAGTCAAGACACTTAAATTAGGTTTACCAAAACAAGAGGACTTTTGACATTAAAAACTCTAAATAACTTCTATCCACATAAATATTAGGTCATCAAATGAAGCATGAATATCATCCTTGAAGGCCGTATACATAAAAATTAAAATGGACCTACCTTTCCATAACATGTTCTCCATTCCTTAGGACCCCTGATAGATCCATCAACCTAATGCAAAGATTGGGTACTTTCATGAGAAAGTAGGTAGCACCATAGATTTTTTTTTTTGAATTCTCCAACTCTAATCTAATTGCTTACTACACGCCAATGGACCTTGGTGTTTCTCTACATTTTTTTTTTGCTTTTTACATTTAGGAGAAGAAACTAAAGATAAAGGGTTATGAGTTTGATGATACCTGGATTAAGTTGTGCATTGTATCCAAGCATTGTAGGAGCTCCTCTTTGGTTGTGGAGGAAGACACCTGTAGATAAGAATAAGACTTAAACAAAGAGAATGTTAGAATATGATAAGGTGGATTGCCAAGCAATACGCTTGGTCCTAGAAGCGCAGAAACTTCCTTAGGGGATGACAGTCCACTATTTGATAAAAAGAGTGTCATATAAAGAGAAATAATGAAAGACTAAGAAAGAGAAAGTAGACGTGTCCCTGTTCTCTGCAGTCAGTCTGTCACAGTCACCGACGTCGATAGTCTTGCTAGCATCAGTTTGTTAATATGCCGACATCGATTATGTGACCGATGTTGATAGGGGTAGTGGGACTTGGACAAGTTTTAGGGTTATGTCTGTGGTCGATAGAGGAGTCTGGGAGTTGGGCGATTTGTGCAGAGTTATGGGAAGGAGGATATGGTTTGAGGAAGGACAAAAGGTAGAGGGTAGGTATGTAAATAAGATAAGAATAAGAGGAAGGCTTTTCAGCCTTTATCCAAAGGAAGTCAGGTCTAGTTGATAGTATTCATAAATAGTAAATAGAAACTAATTACTAATGTATTCAAAACACTGAAATGAGACAGAAGAATACTGAGCTCTGATTGATGAAGAACTAAGGGTGTTAGAATGCATGTTCCTATTATGGCTGATGTCAAAGTCCTCGTGTGATGTTCCAATCCAATCTGGAGTCACTTGTGTGGAATTTCTTAGCCAAGTGAGCGTTAGTCAAAGTGTCATCGATGTCCAAGAGTCCAGGTGGAAGAGAACCAGGGAGAGAGGAGATTCAGATGATTCAAGATTAGAACTCAATTTAAGAAACCAATGTCAGCGATCCCACTAGCGTTAGCCGATAGTTGATCGATGTCGGTGGCCAGAGAATGGGTAAAAGGGCTATTTTTAGCCCTTTGCCCTTTTGTTTATCTACCATGTGCATTTGCTATTGGAGAACAGTCAAAGGATGGGGTTATTATGCACGAGTGTTAGTTAGGAGGTTGTAATGGGTCTTAGGTAGTTATGATATGGACTTAGTGATAGGGGTGACTCATAGGATAGGAAATGGTCTTAGTGGTGAGGTGTCTAAGGTGAGGTGTCTAAGTGAGGTCATAATTTAAAATAAGTTGTTTATTTTAAATTAATAAGGTGTGTAAGTGTTCAAGGGGAGTCGACACAATTTTGGTGTCTACATTTGCCCCTTTTTGTCTTGTTGGTTGTTCTTGATGAACTACAAGACAGAAATAAGAGTAGGTTATCCCAGGTATGGGATGAGGTATTCCCCCTCAAAGTGGGAGTCGAGAGAAGGGAACCTGAAATCGGTTGTCAATTTGATAGATAGTGGATGGGTATGGTGAAGTTAGAGTGTGAACGCTACAATAGTTGAGATTGCACATATACCACTTCACGTGATAGGTAGGTCAAATTATCATAGGCAAGGTCAAGGAGTGCTAAAATCAAAGTAACTGGGCCCCATCTTTTTAGTCATAGCTGATTGGGTTAAACGATCAAAGTTGTAGCTCCAATGGTCATCGTGTTCTAAGTATCTTGGGCTCAAGAAGTGCTCTTAAAAAACATGAAAATGTCACAAATATTGGGGATCAACTTGGGTGTGATCCATCAATATGTGTGAGGGTCGTAATGTGGGGTGCGTATAATTTGCTAACTATTCGTGAGGTAGCATATATGCAATCAAAATAACCAAGGTAGAGTTGTCTCAAAAGTGGTCATGGTCTGAGGAGATAGTCGCGATCTCCAATGTCATTGGTTGAGTCGGGTTGAGACATTAGTGATCTCAAGTGTTGTTTGTTGTGGTTAGGGAGATGTATGTGATCTCCAATGTGGCCCATGAGAAGTCAAAGGTGACTTCTACAATGTCAGGGCTAGTTGTGTGGTCATGATTTTGGACTAGGTTGTTTGGTCATGGTTTTGGACTAGGTTAAGTCATGGTTAAAGGTTATATGGTTTATCCATCAGGTAGATGAACAAATGAATGGCTAATGTCATTAGGGAGATGAATAGGTGAATGGCTGAGCTAACCCCAGAAGACTCTATATCAACTGAGTGATGCCTACATAGCCCCTATTTAAAGGGCCTCAAGCCAATGTAGTTTTCCCTAAAAGGGAGGAAGAGTCAAAGAGGTTGATAGTTGGTTTGGTCAGGTTAGGGTTTTTAGCATTTCCCATATGTTTGATGGTACATGCTTGAAATGATGAGTGCATGATGATGTTACAGCCTTTTCCATATTATGTGATGGTGTATTCTGTAACATTGGTTATATGGTTTTTCATCCCTAGCAATTTTCCATATTAGTGATGGTGTATGCTAAGAATGAAATGAATAAGATGATGTTATAGCCTTTTCCATATTATGTGATGGTGTATTTTGTAACATTGGTTATGTGGTTTTTCATCCCTAGCAATTTTCCATATTGGTGATTGTGTATGCTAAAAATGAAATGAGTTTATTTATGCTTCAACAAGTTTCCATATTGTTGATGGTATGTGCTTGACATAAATTGTGTTTGGTTGTTAGTTTCCATGTGTATTATTTTCCATAGAAACTAATGTGAATGGGCTATGATAATTTATATAACACAAATCGGTATTTGTATTAAATAAATAATGATGTCATGTTAATGGTTAAAAAAATGTTTGGTTGTCATGTTATGGGCATGTGATGAAGTCAAGTAAGAAGTGAAAGGCGCATTGCTCTTTCATTGACAAAGACCATAATGATAGCATAGATAAGGGTTTTTGCAAACAAAATCCCTGTTCATACATTATGTCATTTGACCATTGATTTGTGTTAGAGAAGTATTCGAATCACTTGACATTAAGTGAGCTCAAAATCCCTTGAGTTTTTTGGGGTAATAGGTGCGATTATGTGAGATGGGAGGATAATGTAACCCTTTTTAGCAGGGATAACTTTGCCCCTTTTATAGGTGACCTCGAGAACGACTATAGGTAAGTCCATGACTTAATAGTTTGCCAGTCACTTTTTTGTGGGAAGTCTACTTGGGGATGTTGTTTTATTTTGTGGTCATGTGATGCTGTGTATGTAGCAAATTTTGGTCATAGCCATCCTTTGAGGGAATGGTCTATAGTTTGCTTTGTATGTTTAAATGTCTTTAAATAGCTGTCCTTCAAGGGAGCAGTCTATTAATCACAGTAATGATGTAGCTATCCTTCGAGGGAGCAGTCTACATTTATAGTTTATGACCTTTGTATAGGCATCCCAATTTTATGTTTTGTTTGTTGACTAAACTTTTAGTCATGGACTAGACTATAGAGGTTTAAGGGTTTTCCTTTTATTAGGACAAAGCATGAATGTTTTACAAAAGGGTTGACTAATGTTTGTAGGAAAAAAGGGTTGAAAGGAATAGGAATATGGATGACAGAGGTTGCTCAAGGGACGAGCTCAAGTTAAATGTCAAGTGTATTATTACTTGATCAATAGTAGAATGGTCATAGATGTAAGGCATTAAGGGGCTCAAGTTCTAGCCAGTCTTTGAGAGAAGATGGACAATAAGTCCCTGATCCACACTTGTGCATTATGATGTAAGGTCTGAGCCAATTAGGAGCAAACTTGCCTCATTTGCTTGTTTCCATATTCGTCACATGTTTAAGATGATTAAGAAGTTGGTTGATGTTTGGTCGATGCTTGGTTGAGGTTGTGATAGTTAGTATAAAGTTGAATTCCCCCAGTTGCTTCTGATAGGGACAATGTTTGACACCCATTGTGGATAATCAATGGGTTAGATAAATGAGATGAAGAGAAGAGGATGAAGCTCCTCTTTGACAAGGAGTGCGATGCGAGGATGCATCCTACAAAGATTTTGCTTAATAGGCTTAGTTTGAGAGGACGAGATCTTGATCTTCTAGGTTGGAGTTTGGAATCTTAGAATCACTGAAGGTGTTGGAGGCAATAGTGGGTAATGATTTTACTAGAGTAGCTAATGGTTGGGGGTCTTTAGGTTGGACCTCTATTGCTTGTAAAGCTTTGATCAAGATTTGGTGATGTTGTGGAGATTTTTGTATTAGGTCATATAAAGACATCTTCACAGGGGTTTGGTGAAGTTGTTTCACCATGGAGTCACGAATTGGCTTCGAAGATGTTGGTTGGAATGTGCCCAAGATTGAAATCTTTGGTTTTGGTGGTTGAGAAGGCTTGACAAATGGATATGTCTAAGGAATAGAAACCTTCTCTTTTCCTTTATCCTTCATGGTTTGTGACCTAGTGGCCACATTGATAGTTTTGATTTTGAATAAAGGGGTTGAAGGTGGTAGAGAGACCATAGTCTGATGATGGGATCTCCATGTAGGTGAGGATGTTTGAGAGGCATGGGATGGTGTCAATGGTTTGTTGAAAGGGTGGTTAAGAGGATCCTTAATAAGAAGGGTATCATTTTTCAAGTGTTGATGAATGACAACTTTAAGAGTGCAACAACACTTAGTGTCATGTCTAAGTGTGTGATGATACTCATAGATTTGAGTGTCATCGAACCAAGATGGTTTTGGTCTGAGAGGTTGGAATGGTTTAAGAGGTGGGAGACTAATGCTAGAAGACTACAACAATTGATGTAACAACAAAGCATAGGACCCCGCTAATGGGTCTGCATGTTTTTTTGCAGTAGGGGTTGACAACTTTTGTTTAGGAGTTATTGAGGGAGCTTTTCATACCATTTTTTTGTTTAGCGGTGTGTCCACTCGCGTAGATGGCACTTTCGTGGTGAGAGGTGTTGAATTTTTGGAGGAAATATATGTTTGATGGGTAGAGGGAGTAATGGAGGTGATTTGTTTTTGTTAGGTGTTGGAGTAGGAAGCACTCCTATTAAAGTAGATGGATGTGGGCCCAAAATAGAGGGAAATGGTGATGGTGGGGGAGGAGTTCTCTGCCGTGATTTAGTAGCCTTCTTTAGTTTGGTGTGAGGACCACTATTGTGCAGGGTGAGATTCAAGTCTACCTTCACTTGTGGGTGAGTGAGGTTTGATATAAGGTGAATACCGAGAGATTTAATCTATTTCAACATAGTGGACGCTTGTGAGGGTTTGGGTTTAGGTGTGGATGGTTGAGCTTCTAAAGATTTGGAAGTGGAAGCTTGATCCTCGTTAGAGACTTTGAGGTGATTCATCGTAAAAGGGTTGGTAGTTAAGGTGGGATGTGTAAGATAAGGAGTCTTAAGTCACTCCCATAGCACCTCATGTTTTAGGTTCCGTGAATGGATAAATCCTAAGTTTTTTGCCAATTGAGAAAATGGTTTAGGTGACATCGTGCGAGGTCTTATAGTTGGTCTTTTGGAGGATTTAGGTGATCGTGAGATCAAAAATGTGTTAGACGTAGTGATCTCAGGCCAAAGGCGAGAGAAACCTGTCACCGGATCTTCCTCGGTTGAAGTGGGTGAAGAGACAAGTTCTTCTCTTGGTGGAGAAGGAATTGGAGAATGTGGCTCCTCCAGAGGATAAAGCATAGGGATGATCATAGCTTCCTTGTGTGGTTGAGTAGCGGGGAAGGTATGATCATTTATTGATGTTAAGAAGGATGAGGGTGAGGCTAGTGGCATTGGTATCGTCAAAACATCCCCCAATATGGGAGAGGTCAAAGTAAACTCTCCTACGTGTGAAAGGGGGGTTAATGGAGGACTATCCCCCATTGGTGGAGGACAAATAGGAGAAGAAGACTCCTCTAAAGGTTGAAGTAGAGGGATAATGGCCTCTTCTACCCATGGTGGAGAGATAGGTTGACTGACCTCTTTAGTTTGTGGGAGAGGTTTGTCAGGGATGAAAGGAGAAACCATGTCGATCATGCATATATTACGCTCTTAGAGGTCATCGGCCATGGTCTGAACATTATTTTGACTAGGGAGGTGATTAGGGAATGGTTGCCTAAAGATATCTATGTTTTGGTTAGCCAGTGCATTTGGGTTATCCAAAATAAGATCTCCCTTGTCTAGAATGTCTTGGACAATGTTTTTGAAGGTTTTGCAATTGTCTGTGTCATGACCCTTGACACGATGATAGTTACAAAAGTCATTTTCTCTATACCATGTAGGGATGGCTTTTGAGGGGTCAAATTGGGGTGGTCAAATTTGAGGGAGATTGAGGACCCCCTGCTTGACTAGTTTATCCAACATGGAAGCATATGATTCTCCTATTGGAGTGTATTGACGATGTACGTATCATTGTTGGAATTGTCTTGTGATGTATTATGATGTGGAGGGCTCATATTGGTTTGTTGTGGTAAAAGATGATGATCTAATGACCATAGTGTTTGCTAATCCCTTGGATTTGGATTGGAAAGAAGGTTTAGAAGAAGAAGAGTCATTGGATTTTGTGTTGATATTTTTACTACGCAATTTGACTCTATCTTCTTCTATTGCATAGAGTTCAAGCTTTTCGGCCATGGTGAAAGCTTCGTCAAATGTGCAAAAAGTTTGAATCTACAAAGTGGATGAGATGTGCTTGGCACATGCTCTTGAAAAGAGCTCAATGAGCTCAGGTTGAGGTAATGAGAAGGAGAGTTGGTTAATAAAACCTCTCTAATGGGCAACGAAGTTAGCTATTGACTCGTCGTCGAATTGTTCAATAGAATATAGGTCTATAATGGATACCTTCTTAGTGATGTTGATTGAAAAGTGGTTGAGGAATAATTGAGCTAGTTGAGTGAAGGAAAAGAGAGAATGATTGGTAATAGAGCTATACCAATCAATGGTGGTGCCAGAAAGTGACATGGGAAAAGTACAAAGTAAAAACACATCATCATGTGCTATAAGGTAGCAAACATGTCTAAATGCTCGTAGATGTTGTTGTGGGTCCTCTTTACTCTGAAATCAAGTAAATTCAGGGAGTTCCCACTGACTAGGGTATGGTCTAATAGGCACCAAAGGGTGAATGGGTTTGTTGCAGATTTGTTCATATAAAAGAACATTGCTTGAACCAAAAATGGATGTCTCAAGGTTGGACATCTTATCCATTAGCATCTTGATTAGATCCATTGATGGATTGGTAGGTGGAACACCCCCTAAGTTGTAAGGTACTTGGAAGGCATTGGGAGGGGTGTATGATGTACTTGGTTGTGCATTTGTATAGGTGCAACATATTGGTAGTTCATCATAAGGATTAATGTTGTGGCCAAGGGAGGTTGTGCCATGAAATTGGAGGGCACAACTTGATTAGGTGCCGCCAAGGGTGGTTGAGTGGTGGTGACACTAGTAAAAGGATAAGTAGTCACTCTTGTATTTATGGGTGCAAGAGTGGGTGGGATAGAGACAAACAAGTTCTGAAAAGGTGTAGAACTTGTTTGTGGTTGAGGGGGTATGAAAACCCTGATGGAGGTAGGTCTAAAAATAGAAGAGAAGGCCAAATCTTGAACATTGGCCATGGTTGGGTTATTAGTTGAGGCAATGGCTTGAGTGACCATGGGTTGGGTAACAGAGGCTATCGATATTATTGCCATTTCAACTAAGGAAGTTGGCATCCCATAAATAGGGTTACCTGAAGGATCTTGCATTTAGCTTCTTATGAGATAGTGTTGGAGAGCCTTGACATTGTGATCAAGGAATCTCTCAAAGTTTTGATCTCCTTCAAGAACAATAGGGGGTTGATTTGGGGTAGGTTGGACAGGAGTATGCTCAGTGTCTGAAGTATACTCCATTAGAGGACTTGTTATGAAGGGTGAAGGTGGAAGTGGTTGTTGCCTTGTGTGGTCAACAAGAGTTTTAGCTTGACTACGTGTCAAAACCATCCAAGGTAAAATGTGTTCAAGTTCTAAAAACTGTGAATTTTAGTTTTAGAAAACCAGAATGTGTGTTTAACATCAGAAAAGTCATGTTTTAAGGTTGCTATTTTGAAAGAAAATTTGTTGACAATGACCGATGTCGGTGGAAAAATTGATGTCAGTGATAAATTTTATTGATGTCAGTGGAAAAACTAATGTCGGTGAAGATATGTTGCTGACGTCGGTGGAAAAATTGATGTCGGTGTCTGTGTATTTCTAGAAACTCAAAAAATTGAAAGTTTTTGGAATAAAGAAGAAATTTTGAGTTGTTTTCAGACCTCAAAATAATGCAACCTTACCAGCTCAAAAACCCAGATAAGAACAAAAAAATAGATGATGGCAAGCAACCTCTAAACGTTAAATTCCTAAGAATAAATTTTGGAGTCATGGTGGCTTATGCCTTAGAAGAATGTGTTTGGAAATTTGGGCTTTTAGAACGGGTCCTAAAAAGGAAATCTATAGCTAGTTTTAGGTTATGTTTTGGTGCTCAAAAATATGTGTTAGGTTCCGTATGCGGCTTGGTGCTAGGGGCTTGCTCCCTTCACTTCATGAACCCAGAGCCGAGCTGGGCCGCTTAGCCAATATATACTTCACCTATAGTTTATACTCTGGTAGAGAACAGAGTGGGTCCTCCTCTTGGTTGTGAAGTCCAAGTAGGATCACCAGGAAGGGTAAGGTATCTGCTAGGTGATGAAATCCTAGACAGGCCTTGTCTCAAGTATGTTTAAATGTTTGATTTGTGAATGTGGTCAGGTTGTGTAACATATGTGCACTACGATTTATTCATAATGCGTTTTAATTACTAAATGAGATAAATATGCATTCAAGCAAGAATGAAATGCAATTATTTTTAACCCAAATTGAAATATTTTGTTCAGATGCAAACAATTGAGAAGAGGTGAAGAGTTTGAATTTTCACTACTTTAAGATGCAGGAAAGAGGTGACAAGAAGAAAAAGAAAGAGGTTCTTTTTAACTTGTGCTAATGGTGTCTTTTTGAAATAAAAAGATAGAAGGAAGATGTAAGAAGAGAAGGCAACTATATGAAAGTTTGATTTTTAAAAGAAATGAACCCAAGGAAAACTTCAGTGTCCCACCAGGCGTGCCAGAACGTTTCTCTACATTTTTTTTTGCTTTTTACATTTAGGAGAAGAAGAAACTAAAGATAAAGGGTCAGGGGTTTGATGATACCCAGATTAAGTTATGCACTGTATCCAAGCATTGTAGGAGCTCCTCTTTGGCTGTGGAGGAAGACACCTGTAGATAAGAATAAGACTTAAACAAAGAGGATGTTAGAATATGATAAGGTGGACTGCCAAGCAATACACTCAGTCTTGGAAGCATAGAAACTTCCTTAGGGGATGACAGTCCACTATTTGATAAAAAGAGTGTTGTATAAAGAGAAATAATGAAAGACTAAGAAAGAGAAAGTAAATAATGTGTACCTATTCTCTGCAGTTAGTCTATCACAGTCGCTAACGTCGGTAGTCCTGCTAGCATCAGTTGGTCAATATGCTGACATCGATTATGTGATCGATGTCAGTAGGGGCAGTGGGCCTTGGACAAGTTTTAGTGTTATGTCTATGGTTGATAGAGGAGTCTGGGAGGTAGGAGATTTGTGCAGAGTTATGGGAAGGAAGATAGGGTCTGAGGAAGGACAAAAGGTAGAGGGTAGGTATGTAAATAGGATAAGAATAAGAGGAAGGCTTTTCAACCTTTATCTAGAGGAAGTCGGGTCTGGTTGATAGTATTCAAAAATAGTAAATAGAAACTAATTACTAATGTATTCAAAACACTGAAATGAGATAGAAGAATACTTAGCTTTGATCAATGAAGGACCAAGGGTGTTAGAATGTGTGTTCCTATTATGGTTGATGTTGAAGTCCTCATGCGATGTTTCAATCCAATTTGGAGTCACTTGTGTGGAGTTTCTTAGCCAAGTGAGTGTTAGTCAAAGTGTTGTTGATGTCCAAGAGTCTAGGCAGAAGAGAGCCAAGGAGAGAGGAGATTCAGATGATTTGAGATTAGAACTTAGTTTAAGAAACTGATGTCGGTGATCCCGTCAATGTCAGTCAACAGTTGACCGATGTCGGCAGCTAGAAAATGGGTAAAATGGCCATTTTTAGCCCTTTGCCCATTTCTCCATCCACCATGTGCATTTGCCGTTGGAGAACGGTCGAAGGATGGGATTATTATGCACAAGTGTTAGTTAGGAGGTTGGAATGGGTCTTAGGTAGTTATGATATGAAGGACTTAGTCATAGGGTTGACTCATAGGATAGGAAATGGTCTTAGTGGTGAGGTGTCCAAGGCGAGGTGTCCCAGGTGAGGTGTCTAGGTGAGGTCATAATTTAAAATAAGTTGTTTATTTTAAATTAATAAGGTGTGTTAGTGTTCAAGGGGAGTCGACACAATTTTGGTGTCTACACTTGGCTCTATCATGAGGCTAACTATGGAGTTTTATCTTTAATTAGAAATAAGAGATGTGTTATTAATCATGTCTTTTGGTGTGAATTTGAATTTTGACTTTGTATGTTTCCTTTTTTATTATTTTATTTTATTTCAAATGATTTGGCTTTTAATTTTTTGATGGCTTTTTCTATTCCTCACCCATGCAGATTTTAAAAACCAAACATGAGTGCTAAATATGACTGTCATTTGAAAACTTTGGATTTGGTTATAAAGATACATAACTTAGAGAGCATGGTGTCTAAGAGTCTTGTTAGTTTAGGTGAAATAAAAGGGCTATCTTAAATTTTACCTTGGTTTATCTAGATGGAATGAAATGAAATGAAATCAAGATAAATGAAATATGAAAAAAATTAAATTACTTCAAATCACAAAACTGTGACAAAGGTGAAAAAGGGATATAATGATAGGTGAGTGTGATTCCTTATCATAATAATGTTGTAAGTTTAGGAAAACATGCTAATACTTTATTATTGTACAAAATTTATATACAAAATAAGTAAAAAATAAAGCTAAGAATAAGGGATCATAAAATTATAACCATTAAAAACACATTCTAGAAAGAAAAACTAAATTAAAGATGGTGATTTTTTGAGGAAGGCCTAGTCTTATCCATGGTCTTACACTACAACACATAAAAGAGAAACCCAAGAGGGTGCACAAAGCATGTAAAAAATAAATGAGAAATATAATATTTGTGAGGAAGACCAAGTCCTATCCATGGTCTTACATGACAACTAACAAAAAAAAACCCAAGGAGTGAAAAAAACATTGGAAAGTAAGGAAATAATGAGAACAAAAATAAATCATGAGGAAGACCAAGTCTTATCTACAGTTTTACAATGTAACTAATGAGAAGAGATAAACCAAAGGAACAAAAGAAGGAACAAAAGTTTTTGGAAAGAGAAATTGTTGTACAAGGTGAGAACCATGTAGATATCCTACAAAAAGTGTTATAAGGATAGCATATAGAAAACATTATAAGAAGAGAAAATATCTAAGCAAAGTACTTTAAAAATTATGCATTGTTGGGCTATTTTTAAAAAAGACCTTCTTTAGTTTGAAGGCGATATGTCCTTGAACCAAGTATGTATTTTATTAAGTGAAGGCCCCACCATTTTTGGGTGTATTTCCCCTATTTATCATGTATGTAGTCTAATTTAAGGACAAGATCACCGATATTAAAATTATGGACTTTAACCCATTTATTATGTTGTTTAGTGATGTGATCCTTGTATTGGCAGATGTGTTGTAGAGCAAAAATATGGTGTTCATTAAGAAGATCAAGAGCATGAAGATGATATTCACATAATTATTCATGAGGTATGATACCATGAAAAGAGATACAAAGAAAGGGATTATCAACTTCTAATGGGAAGACTGATTCAAAACTATAGACTAGAAAAAATGGTGTTGTCCAGTGACAGTGTGTATGATAGTGTGATAGGCCCAAAGAGTTGGATATAGATGAAGATGCCAATCCATGTGACTTTCATAGATTATCTTTTGGAGAATTTTATTAATAATTTTGTTAGTGGACTTAGTTGGGACATTACATTGTGGATGATAGGGTATGGCAAATTTGTGAGAGATTTTAAATTTATCATAGATTTATTTGACATCTTTATTTTTGAAGTTACCATGATTATCGAAAATGATAGTATGGGGAACTCAAAAATGACAAATAAATTGATTGAGGATGAATTTAGAAATGGTGGTTATAGTGACATTGATGAGAGGTATAGATTTAACTCATTTGGTAAAATACTTGGTATCCATGATGATAAAGACATGCCCATCATGTGATCTAGGTAGTTTGCCTAGGATATTTAATCTCCACATTGAGAATGGCTAGGGAGACTCCACATTTTGGAGCTCATCTAGAGGTGAATGGATTAGATCATCATGAAGTCGATAAGGACAACACTTTTTATCAAATTTAATGGCATATTTATCATGAGTAGGATAAAATTAACCCATACGTAATCATTTTCATGTTGTAAAGTATCCTCTATAGTGACCACCACAAATTCCCCCATGTGCTTGTTCAAGGAGAGGAGGAACCTCTTATTTCATCACACAATTGTTAACCAAATTTGACTTTTTAGTCAAATTGGGGCACCTATAGGTAAAAAATTGATTTTATAGGTCTATAGGTGGTGTAATATGAGTTTCATGGGGTTTATTATAGTTTAATTGATGTTAATTAATGTTATATTTGCCTTGGTCATTTAGTTTTTATGTCTATTTATCATTTTGGGTCATTTGAGGGGTCAAAAAGGGTGCATTTAATGAGTTGTATGGGTTCTTGGGAAATGTGAAGGTCTAAATGGGTTATGTCACTTGAAATATGTCCTAATAAGTCTTATTACATTGTTATTAATTAAAAGTTATAGGTTATTTAGAATAAAAGTTAGTTTTCTTAAAAAAAGGAAGAAAATGGCACTTAAAAGGCCTCCTAGGGAAGTGTGCCACTTGGAAAAGGTTCAAATGTGAATTTTAATCTCCATAACACTCATTTATATGCTTGAATTTAATTGGAAGTGTTATTTATTTCTCAAAACCGTTCATCTATCTTTTCACCCTTCTTGGAAAGCAAAAGTGACTTGTAGGTTTGTACTTGGTACGAACAACTCATGAGGTTTCACGAAAAATTATATTGGGAGATGATATTAAACTCATATACCTTAATTTTAATATAATTATTTTGGAAATTTATTAAATATTATTTATGAACCATTGTTAATAAGTTGACTGTGCAAATTTGCTAGTTGTTTCGTGTACCCTATGGTTTTTTCTCTTTTTTGGGAGATTCCATATAATCTAGAATCTAATGTTGCTCGTAGATGATTTTAAATTTACCCTGTAATGGTACCCATTCTTTTATCATGTTTTGTGGTGTTTGGGTGAGCCAATAACCTCAAATTTGTAGACTGGTCTCTTTTAAGTGTAATGGACAGTTTTCACCAGTTTCAAGAACTTTATGCTTCTCCATGGATTTATATGGTTGTGTCAATGTCTCTTCTATATTTTAAAGGAAATCATGATTCTACATCTAAATTTAAACCTCTTTTACCAAATCAATCCATATAGAGTTACAATCATATGCTACTTGACAATCGATCTGCCATGTAAATGCTCATTTATAGGTGCTTAAAGGGAAATTTTACATTGAAAATAGGTTATATTGAGTATACCCAAGTCATAAAAATTTATAAAAAATACATGTTCACATTTGAGGGAATTTTGGATTTTTCATGAATCTTTTACCCATGCATATTCTTCTAATTCTTCCCACTACATGTGTATGGCTCCATCACCACCTATAGGTGGCCTGAGTAGAGAGATTCAAACCCATATGGAAAGGTTGAAAAATTATTTGAAAGCCTATTTATGGTATTATCATGATTAAGGATCATGTTAAACTCATCTATAGAGTTTAATAGTTGAATAAGGTTGAAGGTTACCTTTTAAAATGATATGACTAGTCTTAGGGATCAAATCCCTAAAGGGGCAAAACAAAGATCCTAAGTGTTTTGTGATTACCCTATAACATATTTTACAAGAGGGTTAGAGTATTTAGATAGGTAAATTTTTAATCATATACCATATAAAATATCCCTACCAAGTTTATGGGGAAGATAATAAATGAAATCACTTTTTGAAGGGCCTAAAAGTGCACTTTCATGCATTAATTTTGGACAGTGTAATCTATAGAAAAAAGATCAAAATGGACCCTTAACACAAAAATTTGAAAATATAACCTTTTAAACATGTGTAATTGGTTCAAATTTGTGAAATAAACATATTTTACCAATAATATCACTAATAAGGAGATGATGAGTTGTGTTTGCCTCCCAAACTTACCTACAGTCTGTACATTCAAGAAAAGGAAACCTACAACAAGGTGTAGCAAATAGTGACCCAAGTTGGGTTTTTGAGAATGTTTTTGGCCATCAAAAGTGAATTAAGGTTAAATAAAATTATAATTGGATTTTCAAGTTTCAAGGAGGTTATCAATGTATCAAATCCAAGGTTTCTAATAAGCAATGCAAACCTACAGGACTCTACATCAGTCAGTTGTAGGTGAATGTGGGTTGGAAGTCAAATGGGACCATATTACCAAGGTATGGTTTGGGATTAAACAAGGGGATCATTAGATACAAATAGTTTATTTATGATTTTGACCCTTAAATAAGTCTCTAATGCACTATATTCAAGACATAAACATGTATAACAACCTACAAGCAAGGTTTAAAGGCAAAAAACATAGTCAACTGACTGTTGTGGTTTAGAACATGAATGTAGTTTTAATGATGTGGAATGGAATGAAAATGAGTAAGGTTGAAAAATTAGCCTTGAAACATTAAAATTTAATTTTTGTAATATAATTTTCAAAATCTAACTAGGCAACTCTACCTACAGGGTTTATCTTTTGACCAAGGAAATAGAAAACACAGTCAAAAGTATAGTCAATTGTCTATGATTGATATTGAAGGTTTTAGACCCCAAAGTGTGAAGTGGAGAAAGAATATTGATAAAATTTTATTTGGGAAGTTTTAGTGTGGCCTATACATTATATTAAATTCCCAACTATTTCAAGAAACATCTATAGGCTTGAGCCTTAGAATAGAATACAATCAATAGGTCATACTCAGTCTTGACTGGGAAAGGTATGGGAAGGGGTTTGTGAGAGTTTTAAGTGATTTGAAGACATGAAATAAATTAATTATGGTAAATATAACATAAAAAAACTATCACAAGTGGATACTAAATAGAAGAAATAACTCTAAAATAGGCAAAATGTAGTATACTTTCTAAACTATGCACAGTGTGCCTTGGAGGAGCTAGTTTTGAATGTTGGGAGTTTTGAGAAGTCAAAACACAAAATCAAGGGATGAAACTTTGTGGAGGTCATCTTAAAAACTTTAATAAGGGCCTATAATATTAATAAAATAGGGGAATTACCCCTATTTTGTCTCAGATAGGGGGTACTTCCCTTTGTGTATAGACAGACAAGTTTGAAGAAGGGAGGTGGTAGGGTGAATTTGATGTTATCTGGACCTTTCAAATGGGTGTTCATAGTTGATTTACACCTATGCCAACATAAAATACCAATAAAAAAAGGAGGAACTTCATTAGAGTTCTCTAAACCATAAGAGTTATAGTTAATCGTAAGAGTAAGGATTAGGCCTAAGAGCCAAAAAGAGGGTCATTGTTACTTATACCTTGAGAGTACTATTATATCTTGTTGAAACATTATTTTAAGGTGAAATCAAGTGTGTTCCAGCTATTTGGATGAAATGGAACCATCAAAAGGTTATTTTGAGCTTCAGGGGAAACTTAGGCCTACTTGACATGATTAAGTTTAAAGCCCAAATGAGGAGTCATTTCCATTTTAAACATAAAGTAAGAATATAAATGGATTGGAGAAACCTTGGAGAAGCAATTTTTGGCTCAAAAACAAATTAGGCCTATTAAAATATAGGAAATAAACTTGATAGGCTAAATTAGAATGTTCATGTCTTTCATGAGGCATTACATGGATGACAAAGGAGTTTGGAAATGTTAATAGGGTCCCTAAAGACCATATTTGTGGAATTTTTTTGCAACTCCAATGTCAGGTTTTTATGAAATAACCTTAAGAGGTCAAACTGCTTAGAAACCCTCCAAAACCCTTATGAAGACTAGTTTGTGAAAATGGAGTTGGAAAGCTAATCTGATGGCATAGTTGGACCATAAAACCTATTGTAACTTGTAAAGGACTCCCTCATACTCCATCACATGCTTTTTGTGTGTATGAACTTGTATGAATGAGGGATAAAACATGGTTTTCTTGACTATTTTATGTGGTTTTTAGGTTTTAGAAAGTTGAAAGAGATAAAAATCACATGGATGGAAATATTAAGACTTAAAATAACCCCATGTCACTTTCATTCCTTGAAATAGCTCCTAAATATCCAAACTAGGTGTTTCAACTTAGCCATTCAAAATTGGCCTATTAGACAATCTAGTGAGAAGTGTGAAAAATCTAAGGAAAAGTGATTTTAAAGTGTTCCTGATGCCTACAAGGCCATGAAAGGCTTTGAAACTTGTCATTCACTCCCTTACATGGATTTTCATGGAAAAATAAAGCCAAATGTGAGGTCAAGTATGAAGGGTGCAAGAAAGATGATTTTTTTGGACAATAAATGATGAGGTTTCACTTTCAAAGATTTCCAAAGGACTAGGCATGTAACCAATGCATAGATAAGAATGTTTTAGAGCCTCTCCTTCCATTTCAATAATTAGACCTTCTCTTAATTAGTCATGGAACATTCAAATAGACCCAAATCATGAAGGTAGTTTTCTAAGCAAGAATGAGGAGTTTCTTGCCACTTTTCATGTTCATGCCTTGAATTGACACTTGTGATTATAGACCTTGCACGCTTCATCCAAAATCCTCTTCACATGCACAATTAAATCCTTATATTAGTTTGAAAAGTTTCCTTGTGACCCTTGGACTTCTCTCTTCTTTTCTCTCTCAAAGGTTCTATAAGAATTGGCCATTTTGGCATTGTATTGGATGTTTCACCTAAGTATGGTGAAGCCTTGCTCAAATATAGACATTTTGATCAATAATAAAACTAATTGTTACCTCCTCTATGATTATTCTTAGTGTTTTCAATTGGATGATGAATCTTACTTAGTAAAACCTATAGATTCCTTAGCATGTTGTTCCATTATTTCACCTATTTGTAGCCTCTTCTTCTAGGGCATGTAACGTGTTCTAGGATATGTTAATGGTTTAATCGAGTTATTATATTAATTATTTACCTCATAGGCATCTTTTCTAGTTCTCCTAGCTTTACACATTCATCCATAACCTCACAATGTAGCATGATTTGAGAAGATGAAGATTGGAGAAGTGGATTTTTAGTTTGTCCTTTGATTTCAAGTGTAATATGCATATGGTTGGATTTCATCATGTTATTTGGTGTATCACCTCCCTTATGTTAGTTTTGTTTCAATTATCCTTCTCCTTTTTCACCCCCCAAGTTTAGCAGTAGTTGGAATCCAAAGTGGTATATCAAGGGAGCTAGCCCTATCTAGAGATTCACCACATTCCTTAGGCTACCCACAAGCCTAGAGGTGATTCCACTATGCCACTTGGATTAGGAGATATTTGTCATCTCTTCAAAGGGTGAAAATCTAAGTGACAATAATTTTTGGCATGCCCGATGGGACTCTTGGTCTAAGAAGTTGAGATATTTTTGGTGTTGTCTCTCAACAAATAGGCTTTGGAGGCATCTATCAAAACATCATTGGTGACTCCAAAGCTGTATCATCTAGTCAAGAAACCTAGGTTATCCTTTTAATATTGATGGTAAAATGTTTTCTTTGTGTTCTTTCTTTCAATGAGGTTTCATGGCTGACTTTGGTTTTGAGTTTTGTTCTTTACAAGTTGGTGAAACCTTCCAAGCTTGTATCATTCCTCATCAATATCAACAAGTTCTTAATGAACCTTAGAGTGACTATAATTATCCTTGATATGAACCACATTTTATCTCTCAATAGTCCTATGAGCCATGGTAGTCTTATAGTCCTTTATTTTCTTCTCCATATGGACACTATGTTGTTGGACAACCCTTTGAGATTAGCTACCAAGGAACCTATCAAGAGACACCTGTCTATCAAATTTAAGAGCATTTCTATGAGTCTTGTCATATTAAACCAAATGCTTTCATGGATTTTACACAAAATTACCATTGGCAAGATGTATCTCCTACTCATGTATATGCTACTCCTCCTAATCAGCCCAAGAATTCACTTTCATATGAGCTCACTAGTGCTTTCCTCTTTTTCAAACCCATTCATAATCCCTCTCCTTCATCCCATACTCCATCTCTAACTCCTTCACCTTCCACTATGTATCATAATCCATCTCCTTCACCTCAAATCCATGAGCATATCCATAAACCTTTCCTTTTCAAAGAGAAACCTATCTTGAGAGAAGCAAGTAAAAAAGAATAAATTCAATTCATGGCTGACCAAGAGGCTTCTATGAATGATTATAACAAAGAAATAATCATAGGGAATTCCCTTGGTGAAGAAAAGGATAATTCACTAGATAATGTATCTATATTTTAAGGGATGTGTGTCCATCAAGAATCCCTTACACTTCACCCTCAAGCTGATTTTGAGTTATATGTGCCACCTCCACCAACTATCTCATCTTTTTTCCACACCATATCACTCTTTACCTTGATGGACCTATGGTATGGGAACCTAAGGAGGATCAGCTAGCTGATAAATAAATAAAACTCTATATTGAAGAAAACCTACTTCATTTGCAGCCTCATTGGGCTAGGTATCATGATTTCAAGATGCCTAATATTGGAATTACCATAAAGGAGAAAGAAATAGAGGATCTTACAGCCCTTGAATAAGACTTTAAAACTAATCAAAAGGTTATAGATGATCATCTCAAACATGAAGTAGAATGTACTATCGATAATGAAAGTCAAATCATCCCTAAAGAAGTAGTATTAGGAGAGCTTCAAGAGACTAAGATAGAGGAAATAGTTCTTGAGGATGGCATCCATGAGGAAGAATATTTGTGGCAATTCAATTCCATTTGCAAGGATTTGATGGGTTGTGTGAAGCTTCTCCTTGTCCAAAATATTTTTCACCTAATGACAAGCTTGTTGATGAGTCTAACCTTGATATTGATTGTTTAACCAAACACAAAGAGGAATTTCTTTGTATTGGTCAGGAATTTGATGTCATGAAGTTACTTGGTGATGCTAGTATACAAGAGGTTGTTGACAAGGATGATTGGTAGCTGCAAATGGAGATATTTCAAGAGCTTGAAGAAATTTGTGAAGTTAAGGTTTAAATGTATGAAAATGTGAAAGAATAGGTTTCCATGGAAGACAATGATCAAGATTAGATAGAATTTTTAAAATTCTTTGATGAGATAGAAGAACTTGTAGCTGAGAGAAAGTCCAATCTTGTTGAAAGCACTATGGAAGATAAGAAGGTATGACTTATTAAATCATCATTTGAAGTTGAAATTGAGGATACATATGACAAAGTTGAAGATGTTTGGATGAAAGAGGAATAATTTTACATTTCAGACCTATTTGAAGATGGTCTACTTGAGAGCATGGTGATTGAAGTGCCAAGGAATAGTTCTAATCCACAAAACATCCAATCCAAGGAGAAACATGTTTTGCACCATGTTCCATATCATGAAGAAGGTGATGATTCAAAATTTACCTTTTATCCAAGGGGAGGTATGTTCATTGTTAGTTGTATATAATAGGTCATTTTCTATTTCTCCTAAGTGCTTTGAACACATGTGTGTGTTTTCTCTCTTTGTTGTGTGTGTCTTTGCTTTGTGTGTTGAGGTAGTCATTAGTTGTCTTATCTTGGTATAGCTCAAAGTCAATGGTAAAAAGTCTCCTTATTTTCCTTATACTTTAGATGAATTCTAATCCCAATAGACTGATAAGGCTACTTGTCTAGTTAGTATCGTAGACATACTACCCCTATGAGTCACCAATTTGTTGACCAAATTTGACTTTTTAGTCAAATTGGGGAACCTATAGGTAAAAACTTGATTTTATAGGCCTATATGGGGTGTAATATTAGTTTAATGGGGTGTATTATAGTTAAATTGATGTTAATTAATGTTATATTGGCCTTGGTCAATTAGTTTTATGTCCATTTACCATTTTGGGTCATTTTGCATTTAATGAGTTGTATGAGTTTATTGGGAAATGTGAAGGTCCGAAAGGGTGATTTCATATGAAATATGTCCTAATAAGTCTAATCTACTATTGATAACTAAAATTTGTAGGTTCATTAGAAGAAAAGTTAGTTTTCTTAAAGAAAAGGAAGAAAATGGCACTTATACAGCCTCCTTAGGAAGTGTACCACTTGTAAAAGGTGTAAATGTGATTTTTCATCTCCCCCAAACTCATATCCACACTTTAATTGAATTTTAAGTTCTATTTCTTGATCAAAACCATTCATTTCTCTTTTCACCCTTCTTAGCGAGCACAAGTGACTTACAAGTTTGTACTTGGTACAGATAGCTCATGAGGTTTTATAAAAAATGCTCTTGGGTGACGATATTAAACTCAAATACCTTAATTTTCATATAAGGATTTTGTAAATTTATTAACTTTACTTTATAAACCATTGCTAATAAGTTGAGTTTACAAATATGCTAGTTATTTCATGCACCCTATGGATTTTTCTCTTATTTGGGAGATTACATACAATTTAACTATTGATGTTGCTCCTAGATTATTTTTAATTATCCATATAATGTTATCCATGATTGGTTTCATGTTTTTTTGGTGTTTGGATTATCCAATAACCTCAAATTTGTAGACTAGTCTCTTTTGAGTGCAATGGATAGTTTTCACCAGTTTTAGGAACTTTATGCTTCTCCATGGATTCATATGGTTGTGTTAGTGTATATTATATGTTCTAAAGGTCATATTTATTCTCCCTCCACATTTAAACCTCTTTTCCCAAAGAAATCCATATAAATTTGCAGTCATATGCTACTCGTCAGTCAATCTGCCATGCAAATACTCATTTAAGGGTGCTTGAAGGGAAATTTTACGTTGAAAATAGGTTTTATTGAATTGAAACAAGTCTTAAAAAGTTATATAGAATACATGTTCACATTATATGGATTTTTAGATTGTTCATGAAGCTTTTCCCTATGCATATTGTTCTAATTCTGCCCACTATCTGTGTATGGCTCCATCACCACCTACAGGTGACTTGAGCAGAGAGATTAAAACCCATATGGAAAGGTTGAAACATTGGTTAACACCATATTTAAGGTATAAACATGATTAAATATCATGATAAAATTTCTAGAGAGTTTAATTATTGAATAAGGTTGAAGGTTACCTAAAAAATTGATATGACTGGTCTTAGGGATCAAATCCCTAAAAGGATAAAATAGAGATCCTAAGGGTTTTGTGATTACTCTATAACATGTTTTACAAGAGGGTTAGAACATTTATATATGTAAATTTTTAAGACTCTACCATATACAATATCTATACCAAGTTTTGGGGGAAGATAATAAATGGAAATCAATTTTTGAAGGGCCTAAAAGTGCACTTTCATGCATTGATTTTGGACAATGTAATCTATAAGAAAGAGATCAAAATGGACCCTTAACACCAAAAGTTGTGAATGTAACATTTTAAACATGTGAAAATGGTTTCAAGTGGTGAAATAAAAATATTTGACCAATAATATCACCAATAAGGAGATGATGAGCTGTGTTTGCCTCCAATACTCACCTATAGTTCGTACATTTAGGAAAAGGAAACCTACAAAGGGTGTAGCAAATATTTACCCAAGTTGGGTTTTTGAGAATGTTTTTGGCCATCCAAAGTGAATGAAGGTAAAATAAAATATTAAGTGGATTTTAAATTTTCAAGAAGTTTATCCATACATCAAATCCAAGGTTTTTAATAAGCAATGCATAACTATAAGACTCTACTTACAGTCAACTGTGGGGTGGTAGTCAAATGGGACCATATGCCCAAGGTAAGGTTTGGGATTAAACAAGGGAATAATTTGATATAAATATTTTATTTATGATTTTAACCCTTCAATAAGTCTCTAATGAACTATATTCAAGACTCAAACATGTATAACAACCTACAGACAAGGTCTAGAAGGCAAAAAACATAGTCAGCTGACTGTTGTGGTTTGGAACATGCAGATAGTTTCCATGATGTGGAATGGAAATAAAATTAATAAATTTGATAAATTATCCTTTAAAACTTAAAAATTAATTCTTGGAATATAATTTTCAAAATCCAACCAAGCAACTCTACCTACAGGGTTTATCTTTTGACCAAGGAAATAGAAAACACAGTCAATTGTCTATGATTGATATTGAAGGTTTTAGACCCAAAAGTGTGAAGTGGAGAAAGTATATTAATGAAATTTGTATTTTTAATATTTATTTAGGAATATAAATTCTATTAAATTCCCAAAAATTTCAATAAAAACCTACAGGATTGATCCTTAGAACATAATACAATCAAGAGGTCATACTTAGTCTTGATTGGAAAAGGTATGGGAAGGGGTTTGTGAGAGTTTTATGTGATTTGAATACCTAAAATAAATTAATTATGGTAAATATAACCTAAAAATACTATCCAAATTGGATATTGAATATAGGAAATAACTCTAAAACAAGCAAAATGCAATATACTTTCCAAACTATGTACAGTCTACCTTGGAGGAGCTAGTTTTGAAGTTAGGAGTTTTGGGAAGTAAAAAAACCAAATAAATGGGTGAAAAGTTTTGGAGGTCATATTAAAAAATTTAATAATTACCTCCAATACTCATATAACCCAAGAAAATAGGGGAATTACCCCCTATTTTGTCTTAGATAGGAGGTACTTCCTTTTGTGCATAGATAGGTAGGTTTGAATAAGGGAGGTGGTAGGGTGAAATTAAGGTTGTATAAACCTTGAAAAGGTGTGTGCGGAGTTGAAATAAAAATATTCCAACATGAAATACCAATCATATAAGGAGGAAATTTAATAGAGTGCTCTAAACCACAAGAGTTGCAATCAGTCTTAAGAGTAAGGATTAGCCCTAGGAGCCAAAAAGAGGGTCATTATTACTTATACCTTGAGAGTAATATTATAAATTTTTGAAAAATTATTATAGGGTGAAATAAAATGTGTTAATTCTATTTGGATGAAATGGAACCATCAAAAGGTCATTTTGAGCTTTAGGGGCAACTCAGGGTTGCTTGACATGATTAGGCCTAAAGCCCAAATGAGGAGTCATTTCCATTTATAACATAAATGAAGCATATAAATGGATTTTAAAATTATTTTAAGGTCATATTATAGGTGATAAGGCATTTTGAGTGCATGGAAAACCTTGGAGAAGCCATTTTTGGCTCAGAAATCAATTAGGCCTATTAGAATGAAGGAAACAAACTCGATAGGCTAACTTAGAATGCTCATATCTTTCATGAGGAATTACATGGATGGAAATGGAGTTTAGAGATGTTAATAGGGTCCCTGAATGCCACATTTGTGGAATTTTTTTGCAACTCCAATGTCAGTTTTTTATGAAACAACCTTAAGAGGTAAAACTTCTCAAAAACCCTTGTAAAAACTAGTTTATGAAAATAGAGTTGGAAATATAATCTGATGTAATATTTGGACCATGAAAATTTTTGTAACTTGTAAAGGACTCCCTCAATCTCCCTCACATGCTTTTTTTTTGTGTAGAATTGTAGAGATGAGGGGAAAAATGGGATTTTCTTGACTATTTTGTGTGTTTTATAAGTTTTAGGAATATTCAAGAGATGAAAATCACATGTATTGAAAAAATAATACATATGATAACTACCCATATCAATATAATTCCTTGAAAAACCTCATAAATATAAAAATTAGGTGCTTTGACTCAACTAGTCAAAACTAGCCTATTAGACATGCTAGTGAGAAGTGTGAAAACTCTAGTGATTTTAAATTATTCCTGATGCTTCCAAGGACATGGAAGGACTTTATAATTTTAAATTACTCCCTTACATCTATTTTCATGGAAAAATAAATCCAAATTTGAGGCTATGTGTAGGGTGTAGGAAAGATGAGTTTTCTAGACAACAGATGATGAGGTTTCATTTTAAAAGATTTTCAAAGGACTTGGCATGCAACCAACGCATGGAGAGTAATTTATAATACCTGGGATGTTAAAATAGGCCCAAATCATGAAGGCATTTTTCTAAGCAAGAATGAGGAGTTTCTTGCCACTTATCATGAAGTTCATGCCTTGAATTGAAACTTGTGATTCTATTCCTTGCATGGTTCATACCAAATCCTATTAACATGCATAACTAACTCATTTTATCATATTTATAAGTGTCATTATGACCCTTGGACTTCTTTCATCTTCTCTCTCACAGGTTCTATAAGAACTAGCCATTTTGGCATTGCATTTGATGCTCCACTTGAGTATGGAGAATTCCCCCTCAAATGTATACATTTTTATAAATAATAAAACTTATTTTTACCTCCTATATGAATTTTATTAGTGTTTTGAATTGGATGATTATCTTTCTTAGTGAAAACTATGGATTCTTTAGCATGTTCTTCCATTCTTTCACCTATTTATAGCCTCTTCTTGCAAGGCATGTGAAGTGTTCTAGGAGATGTTCATGGTTTAAGTGAGTTATTATATTCATTATTTCCCTCATAGGCATATTTTATAGTCCTCTTATCTTTTCACTTTCATCCATAACCTCACAATGTAGCATTGATGTGAGAAGATAAAGATTAGAGACATGGATTTTCAGTTTGTCTTTTGATTTCAAGTGTAATATGCATATGGTTGGATGTCATCATGTTATTTGGTGTATCACCTCACTTGGATTAGCTTTATTTCAGTTATCCTTCTCCCTTTTCACCCCACAATTTTAGTAGTAGTTACAATCCAAAGTGGTACATCAAGGGAGCTAGCCCTATCTAGAGATTCACCTCATTCCTTAGGCTGCCCAAAAGCCTAGAGGTGATTCCATTGTGCCACTTGGATGAGGAGGGATTTATCATCTATAAAAAGGTTGAAAATCCAAGTGACAAAAATAATAAATTAAGTTACCTTTAGTATTTCTATAATAAAGGATGTTATATTTAAAGACATATTTGAAAGCTTTTTTACAAATTCGAGTCTTTTTATAATCCAAGTTCAAAGGATAGGTTTTATGCTCAAGGAATTTAATGATGTCTTTGTACCATGGTATATGTCAAATGGTGACAAAATAAATATGGTAGACAATTTAATCTTGTGGTTGAATGGAAGATGAGGACTTTAATATTTGAATAAAAAAGGTAGAATTAGTAAGAACTTGTTATTGATGAAAAAGAGATGCTGAAGAAGTAATTGAATTGGAGATATAATTTTAATCTTTAAGGATGGGATCGATGGTAAAATAAGTGAATTATTTGGAAAGGGTAGTGGTTATTTGATGATAATAAAGTTTTTTTTTGCTTTTATATTGATAATCACCATTAAAATGTTGATATATGAGTTGGGAATCACCCAAAGTGTGCAATATGTAATGTCTAAATCAAGTACCACTCTCATGCCTAGGATTAATGCTTCATATTTTTCCATGTTATTATTAATATCAAATGTAATGAGAAATTCCAAATAGATAATTTTACAAAGAGGACTAGCGATGATGCAATCTGCCCCATCTCCTTTCAGGCATTTGACACCATAAAAATGAAGGGTCCAGGTATCTTTGTGTAAATAGATGTTAATTTCAAGAAGTTATTCAATAAATACTTTAGATTTAGTAGTACTAGTAAGGATAGAGGCCTCTGTATACACATAATATTTTCAAATTTTATTAATTATTGATGCTTTCTATCTTGTAGGTGTAGCCTAGATTTTGGATTGTTTCTATATTACTATTTTTTAAAATAAAAACCCAAAATATAAACAAAATCAAATAGAGAGGATAAAGAGATAATTAGATACTTGCAATGAGATCTCTTACCATCATTTTACCTCTTATATCTCCCCTCAAAGATTACCAAACTGATTTTGAATGCAAAATATGTTGAATGTTGGATTGTTTGATTATGCTTGACAATAGATTCAATGGATTCTTGATTGTAGGATAGATTGACAAGTGGATATGGATACTTGTAGAATGAAAGAAGGATGTTTATGGCTGAAAATTATCTAGATGGTTTTATAATATTTCAATTTAGTTTCCATAGAGGGATTGGCTTGGTTATATAGGAAATGGAGGGAACAATCAAAGGTTCAAATTTAATTTTGAGCCATTGAGATCAATGGCTAAGGAATTTCCAAGGAATTTTTAATTCCTTAAATTTCTAGAATAGAGGATTCTAGAGGAAATGGGATAAATTAGAGGATATTTATAGAATCCTCTAATTTTATAAATCTCCATTAGGGAGTAGGGGTGTAAGAATATCTAGTTCATAGGGTAGTAGATGGGTAGGTAGGATAAAAATGTATTTCTAAATTGTCAAGTGGGTTAATGGGTAGGTTACTAGGTAATTAGGATTATTTAGTACGATAATGAAGGTGATTAATTGATTGTTGGCATAGAATAAGGTTTATAGGATGTAATGATTTTGATGTAGGGATTAGGATGTTAGTAAATTGGCCATAGAATATAGTTATAGTTTAAATTAGCAAAATTAGTGGAATTATTAGGGTGAGTGTATTTAGGTGCATAGATTTTACCCCTCTTTGAAAGGGCATTATGAGTGGATATGATGGAATAAGTAATGGTCTTTCAAAGAAAAACTAGTCATCTATGGAAATGGTGTTAGACAATATTAGTAGGTATGATTATCATGCCCCCCTCAAGGGAACATATAGGGAATCAACTCAGATGGTTACTCAAATAAAAGTATTGGGGGCGGGATGAGACCAAGATGATAAGATGGGGTTGAGATTACTTTAGTATTTATGTAGCTATGATTGAGATGCCCCAAGTTTAGAGACAAAGGGATAAAGTGACTAAGTGTGGAGAGATGGGTTCTAGACAAAGGATCAATGTATAGAAAGGAGTTTGATAATAATAATTTCTAAGATAGACATATTGTCTAAGAACTAAAGAGATGAGATAGATACAAGTCATTAATAATTCAAATAGACAAGACACATGCTAGGGAGGTATTGAAAACTGATAATGAAGACCAAATGAGGTGATTAATGACAAAGAGCCACTTTATGTGCGATGCATAGATTAAAATTATGAACTATTATTAAGTGATTAATCTAATATGGGATGGGGAGTGGGGGTTAGTAGTGGTTGAGATATCCTTGGGAACAAAACCATGGCTAGGTGTTGCCTACATAGTCTTAAGAGACCTTAGGCCAATGTAGTTTTGATTCAGGATTAAGTTAGATGATGGGGAGATAGTAAAGCCATATCTCAAAAAATTGAAGGATTATAATCAATGATTAACTAAGGTTGTTGATTAAGGTGATGGGATTAGGATGTGATAGGATAAGAGAAAAGGAGTGTAAGGGATTAAGGGAGAGATGGGGGGTGAAAAGAAGCGGGGGTCAAATAGGACAAAAGAGTGAAAAGGGGTTCATTTTGACTTTTAACCTTGGTAAAAAATTGTTCTATGCTAAATACATGAATCGAATCCCATGATATTCACATTGTGGTGAGAGAGTCTATGAGTTCTAGAGATGCAAGGATGCTATAACATTGGTGAGTTATGAACCCATAGCTTGTGAAGTTGTCAAAGTTTTACATTTATTTGCTAATAGTTAGGATGGAAGTGTCACTAGTGTAATACTACAACTGAAGGCAATGCCCTCAGTCACATTTTACATTCATGACTAGCGGTATTGATTTGTAAGTGGTGGTTTTACAATACCACAACTATAAAATTTTGGTATTGCACCACTGTAACTATAAATTTATAATATTGCAGTAATATACGTCTCAACTTGCAATATTATGATATTGTGAGTTAGTGATTCATGGTTTTACATAACCATGAGATTAGATTCATAGTTATGCAAAACTTCACGACTTGAATGGTGAAAATGACAAAGTCATGGGTTAGGGAAATTCACAAATTGTGATATTGCCATAGGTGGGGAAAATGGTTAAGGGATGGGAATAAAAGGATAGGCTAAGGTTTTTAGGAGAGTTAGAGATGGTGAGGGAAGTAGATGAGGTTAGTTAGAATTAGTGAGGTTAGGATGAATTAGAGAGAGGTAAGTTATAGGGTTAATTAAGTCTAAATTAGATGATGAAGGTCAAGGAAAAAATGGGATTAGTAAGTAGGGTTTAGGAGTGTTAATTAGGATAGTTAGTTAACAGATGAAGAGTGTAAGTGCATTAGGGAAGGGGCTGTAGGCTAGAAGGTGGGGTTGGATTAAATGGGTTAGGTTAAGATGGATTAGGATTAAGATTGGTCAAATGATGTTAGTATGAATTATAGGTTTAGTGATGGGTTTTGGGTGATTGGTTTAAGAGGATGTAAGAGTGATGCCATCCTATTTGTAGTAGCCTATAGTTTGTTATGAGATGCACCAGTTGACTATTGTGGACTATGAGGTGTTAGAGATAGTGGGGATACACTATATATCTATGATGTTGGTGGTGTGGATCAATCATGCCCTAATTACTATGTTGGTGGAATGATGGCACTCAGAGATGAGTACATTCCACTTTGTGACTAGAGAGATGATAGTGATGATGGAAGACATCTATCAGATTCTACGATTGCCAATGATAGGGGATAGTATTTACTAGTGATCACACACACTTAGTGTGATAGTGTAGAGACTAGCAGGAGGATTATGAGTTAGTGTGTAGGACTAATGAGTAGATATTGATAGATGCCTCCAAAAGGGGACTATTTATTAATTGACATTAGTTTTAATGTCTCTTATGACTAGCATACTCTTACTAGACAAGAGCAGTCAGTGGTTTCACTTAGGACTTGGAGATGTGGTTGAAATATGGTTTAGGACTTTAGGGTGTTTGCATTGGGTCCAATGGTATTGAATCATCTATATCTAGAGTTGTATTTTGGGGCTTATAGAGGAGTGATGAGCTTGGGTCTGTCACTATTGTTGTAGAATTGGAGATGGGAGTACATTATAATCACATCTAAGTACTAGAGTAGCTAGATATCCTCATGAGCCCATTATTTTTGGATGGTACATTTTAATAGCTGTGCAAAGAGGCCATGCTAGTGAGATGAGATTCTATAGATAATTCATTGATAGTTTATGGCTAAAGCATATCATGTGGATGCTCTATAGAGGACTAAATTTTGGTTGGGATGATGAGGCTAAGGTGACTTAGTATATGCTAACTAATTGTTATTTGATAGGTTAAAGATACTTTATTCTAAATTGATACAAACCCAATCATGTTCAGAGATAGTTCAGGATCCTATAAGATGTCTTAGGTGTGGAACATATATTTGTCAGGTTTGACCAATATAGGCCACAATGGGGTAGGGAAGGAGATATATCTCTTGCATTTATAGATTATGATAGCATTTCCCCATTCTCATGGGATTTACAAACTCCTTTATTAGATCTAGGAGTGGAAAAAACTTATAACACATGGTGGGCTCAGAGAGTACCAATGAGGTTGCTTTGATGTAGGGTTGTGGTATGGAGGGGGGTAGTGAGGAGGGTGTTTTAGGTGCAGATGAGGATATAAAGATATAAGAGGGTACATATCCCATTACAAGATGCTCAAGATGGGAAAGGAGGTCCAAATTTAATGGAGGTAGATGATAGTAATGGGGACCAGGTAGTTGTTATTACATAAGAAAGGGGAGTGGGACCCAGGCTAGGGGTAACAATGCACAGGTTAGAGTGATTTCTATTTATCAAGCACACATTATCTAGATGTATACTTAGATTAGAGATATGATAGGAGAGGTGAAGGTGGCCAAGAGGGCCAAGGAGGAGACTAACACAACAATGCTAGTAGGGGGATGGATGGGGTTATGAAAAACATGATGAGGTTGACTTGTAAGGCACAATATTATATGGAATTATATAAGGCAATAGTGCCATTTGATCAATGTACACCTACATTCAGAGCTAACTCCTTGTAGTTTGTACACCAGTGTCATAGAGGACCAATAGGAACCTATTTGAGACTGTGAGATTGTGTGTGTGTGTGTGTGTGTGTGTGTGTGTGTGTGTGTGTGTGTGTGTGTGTGTGTTGACATGGATTCCATGTGGACATTCAATATTATAGTATGATATTTTTGATGTGATGTGATGTGTGCTACAATGATGATTATGTATGTTTTTGGTTTTATGATATGCATTAATTATGGATATTATATGATGTGATGAGATGGATTTTTTTATGAGTTAGATAGATTAGATAGATGCATTATTTTACTTGTCTTATGTGATGCAATGGATGCATATGTTATGTAATTTGGATGCCATGGTTATGATATGATGTAGGTAGTTAAATATAGATGTATGTATTTGATTTGAAATGATATGATAGTCATGATAACATGATAGAGAAATTATGATTTATATGTTGATGGATATGTGGATAGATTAGATGGATGTTAAGTGTGGATTTAATGATATGATAGATAGATGGTAGATTATGTGATGATGCTTTAGGATTTATTGATGAAATGTTATGAGATAGCTACGTGGTTATATGTCATGGTAAAAATTTTATATGGATGTAATGTTAATGAGATATATAAAATATAAATTAATGTGTTAATTAAGGATTAATGCATTTTTAATTGTTATGTCTCATAAATTGGGTTTGGGTAGGAATCCTCCTATACCAAGGAGGTAGGATAATGATGGGTGTAGACACTAAAATTTTTCACACTACAATTTTGAATGTTGAAACACCCCTAGATTACCTTAGGACCCCCTTGGAACCAATTTGACCATTTGAACCCTAAACCAAACCTAACCATGGTTAGTTTGACTAACTGACCAAACCCACCCTTTTACCCCACTTAACCTTCAACACTCAACCATCAATAGTCAGAGTGACAGTTGATGATCACTCTGACCATCGATGGTCAGGTCCCCTCCACCCCTAAACAAACACAACACTAGTTGTGTATGAGATAACATGACACAATTTAATATATTTGCCTTACCCATTTATAACACATCATGATACATCAAAATCAATAGCCTAACCTTCATCTTTCTTTGTCTATAAAAGGAGGGGAGTAGGAGGTGAATCCATGATCCATAATCAAACATTTTAACACATAGGTGATAAGGATATCAACATGTAAGTCTTCCTTATAGTAATTCAAAAACCACAACAAAGCCCTGAACCTTTACCAAAATTGCTCTTGAGGCAAAGTACCATGTTGATAGTGAAAAATGTCACACCAAAAAATCAACCCATTTGCCTATCGTGAATGTCAAAATGGAATTGTACTAATATAATCATGGGATTTTTATGACTAAACAATTAGTACAAGGCACATAAAAAGGTATTTTAAAATTTTAGGGATTTAATATGTTAAATAATAAATCCAAATCAAGTGTACACACATTCACTAAGTTGATCAAACACAAGATGAAAATTAATTATATCAAGAAGATTACTCATAAACAATAATTTGATCTAGGAAACTAATCATTCTTTTGATATTATAGATTCAATCTCAAATCTGTATAAACTATCATCTGACATATTTAATAGAAAAGCCTATGAATTAGACAATCTCTTGAAGGATAGAAAATTTAGATTGTTGAAAAGATGTGTCTTATGTTCATGTTCGCAAATTATCATCAAAATAATAAACAAGAAAGCATAAAATATCAATATATCTCAACAACCTAAAGAGACAAGATAAACAACAATGACTGATCAAGAAACTAACTAACAACTAACACTAAAATAAAAAAATCTAATCTAAACCAAGAAAATAAAATAATCTAATATGAACTAAACTAAGAAAATAAATTGACACTAACACTAACGCAAAAAAATAAAACATAAATAAACAAGAAACTATCAAAGAAAGTAAACTAAAGTTAACAAAAACTAAACTAAAAATCAAACTCAAATAAATAAAATACATAATAAAATAGAAAATTTATGAGTCTTAATAAATAAGAGTCATATTAACAAATCAAATTAATTTATTTAAGAAATCAACATCCTTCATATAAAATATCTTCAAAAGATAACTTTTACAGTCAATTAGATCAACAATCTATTGTAAAAGTGATATTTTCATCATTATTCAGGTCAAATAATCAAATTCTACACATAGAATTACAAACTGCAATCATCAAATGATATGAAACTCGACAATCTTTAGATAATCAGTTATAAATGACAATATAAAATTGGATATACCTACATTGTCTAAGCAGTATACTCAACCATCAAAGAAAGTACCATTGATCTTTCTGTAAAAGTCATGCTATCTTAGAGAAATTATATAGAAGAGAGAGATAAATGAATGACTTTACAAGTGTTCAAGTATTGAATACCTGTGTTATTCTTCTTCCTCAAATGAATGCTTGATTTAATTTTATATCCTTCATTTAGTTATGAAATAAGTTATAACCAAATTTCAGTTAGTTATGGGTTAATGTTAACTAATTGAATTTAACAAAATCAATTAATTAACTAAATCTATTAAAGATAAATTAGCTAAGACTTAAAAAGTCTTAATTTGATCAAGATATTTTAAGATAATAGACTTGGGTACTAATCTAATGGGTGGGGACCCATATTAATTAATAATATAGTAGGATACATAATAATCATAAAATAATAAACAAAAATTTGATAAATTCTCTTTATGTATAAACCATAAAGTATTTAAATTAAACTTAAGAATATATAACTATACCAAACTCCAAAATTACTGAGTGTACCAAAATATAAAAAAAAATCAAGTTTGAAGTATCAAGTTTTGTATGAAAAAGTTCAACACTAAACATAAATTATTCCTTCAATGGTTTAGTTCTCTTCATAGCAGAAATCTTTTTATAAGCATGATCTAGAAATAAATACATCTAAATCAAAATTATATTTATTTTCATGATTCAAACATAAGGAAAATCTGATATTAATTCCAAGGATCTTGACCATTTAATAACTTATGAATCAACTGTATAAATATAAATCTTAAAATTTGTAAACTAATCACATAATAGACTAATATAAACTATCAAATTTGTGCAAAAATATTCTTTATACCCTAATTGCTTCTAAAACTTAAAAATATTCATAAAATATATTTTCATATTTAAATATATATATTTTCCATCTTTGATTTATCATAGTCCATTGATCAATTCTCAATACCAATAAAGTCACTACAATTTCTAGATTTTATTTGAAAACATTCTCATATTGAAATCTGACTTGAGTCTTGAAGCACCATAAAATAATGAACTAAATTTGCCCAAAATCTATGAATTTATTCATGATAATCATCTATATGAACTTGAATCTCTATATAATTCATGCAAACTGATCAACACCTCAAATTGAACACCATTATCATCATATATAATTTGAAAAACAATTATATATTGTTATATTCCTTTATAACCTATTTCATCTCAAAACCGTAAGTCTGCAATACTTTGGAACAAAGCCTTTACAAGCTTAACCATTCAAAAACTAAGAAACAAAAGCCTTAAATATGAACATAATTGAGGAATATTGAGATTTTCTAAATTGCTACAAAACTGTTGCTTATTTTGACTTGAAAAGAAACTAGCTCATACTAAAATCATCAAATGTCATCTAAAATTGAAACTTAGAACAAAAAATTACTATAAAATGAGAAGGATTTTCTACATGAAAACCTACTATGAAAACTTAATCCAAGCTCTTGCATGATAACTTCAACATTCTCAAATGGGTCTTGCACAAAGGTGTTCAAACCCTCAAAAATATAACTAATCATTTGGACTTTCCTCAAAATTTACAATTAAAACTTGAGTGCTTGTTAAATTTTTAGATCTATACACATGGAAAGATTATTTTGACTATAAAAATAATTGAATTGTATGTAATCATTTCTAGAAAACAAATAAAAATTACCCATGATAAGAAACCTATAATTGAAATGATAAACTCAAAAATCTTATGTGAGTTCTATACTTAACCCATTCCATGCAAAACCACAAACTATTAAAAAGATTACTCAACTTCAAGAAAACTACAACTACACAGACCCAATACTCAATCATATATTTGCATGGTAGAATCCCTTTAAATTATTTCAATTTTTCACAATCTTCCACTAATAAATCCATACTCAAAACCAAATAAAGATTCACTTTATTTTTTAAAACTCCATATTTCCATATAAAAGTGAAACACAACATACCTGGGTTTGAGTTCAAATCCTTTCTTCAAAATTTTCACTTAGCTCCTCTCTGCAACTTGAATCCTATCACACCAAAGCTTCGCTTCCACTATAAGCTTGAAAAATGATGTAGGGAATGAAGAAAAATGAACTTTTATTTGCCACCCTTTGAGCTGTAACTGCTTGAGTGACGTGATCTATTTTTATTGGCTCGCATTTACCAATTGTGTACTTAACAATTCTCTAAACCACTTTGACAAATTGACAAATTTGTCAACAAGATAATCTTCCTATTAAAACCTTCATTATTTTTTGTGACTTAAATTATTCAGTTGGCCATAAATATTGACATACCACCAAATACATCATGATCTTGAAACACCAAGATATGTTTCCAAACATGAATGTCTATGCCAAATTGACCAAAGTATGATAGATCAAAGTCCATTAGATGCCAACTCATTAACCATGCTATGTTAGGGTTTAAGACTTATACATTTACAAATAAATTTATAATCACCAAATAACTTAACTCATATGATCAAAAATCTATAAAAGTATAAGCATTATTTAGACCAAGCACAAGGTACAATGAAATCAAATTCAAACCTTAATATTGTGTCTTAACATCATAACCCTTTGACCTTGAAAATAGAAAATGTAATAAGAAAAGTCCCCTTTAGCTCATTTCAAGAGATTTTTATTCAAGTGAATGTAACATTCTGAAAATGAGTATCATGTTTTTCAAAGGACTTGTATGTCATTAACTTCCCATCAACCAAAAAAAATTCACGCATAATTTAAAGGATGATACTCATGTGCTAAGAATTGTGATCATCAATTTAATTATTTATCGAATATTGAAACAACTTAACTTAGAATGCCAATGAAGTGGCTATGTATTTGGGAAATCAAGTAAAGAAAAATAACTTTTAAGCTATACAAAGTAGTGTGATAGAATCATCCAATCAAGAGGATCACATCAAACTTCAAATATCCCAATCATAACACAATCATCTATTATATTTCAAGAATCATATCAACTAAAAGCAACACTAAGCCATCAAACCATATCAAACAGTGTCAAACTGAATCATCCATTTAGAAACGAATTGTAATACTTCTCTAAAACATATCATCAAATATAAAATTTCTCCAGAAAATCAAATTATCACTATATATCATCAATATGACTAAGAACTGAGAAAAATGTAAGTCCACTATAAATATCAAGTAGGCTAAATCTGATCATACATATAATCATATATGCATATTTTATTCATTTATCCACCATGCTTTTTGAAACCACTAAAACATAAATAAAACCATCAACAAGTCATTACGATTTCATAATCAAATATGCATCAACAAATATCATCAATCAATAGGGTCCCTGACATAGTTTTAGGCTTTATGACAGAGTCATCTCTATGGTAGTAAGTATAAACTTAAAAATTTAAGAGGGGTGTAGAAAATAGGCATAACACTAACAACCTTGCTCGCCAGTTTCAAGTATGAAATTGGGTAGCAATCAAATTGCCTAGTATAAGAATATTTAACTTGAGAGTGTAATTCAAGTAAATCATTTCTCAAGTAGCTATACGTGAACCCCTTTAATAATGAATTTTGTTAAGGGATGAGTTATTCAGCTAGCGTGTTATGAAAAAAAGGAATGATATAGCATGGAAGTTTGGATTGGATGCACAAACAAATGTAAATACTTCAAATACAAATTTTTAAAGTACAATATTACTTTTATGACCAGCTATAACTCAGTCTATATTAATCATATATAAAAGACATATGTGTTAAGTTGTGAAGCTAAAAGCTTCACCAAATGAGTGACTTTACAAAGTTGCAGGATTTACATAGTCACCGGTGTTGGTCAGGAGCGACCGACATCGGTCGGGAGTCAACTAGGAGATGTAAGTGTCGGTAATGTATCGGCCGACGTCAGTCACAGGCAGACAGGCAGGGACCGACGTATATCACCTGTGCATCCAGAATGTTATTTCCATAGACAAAACAAAATGTTTCCATGGTAGGATTAAGTGTTAGTCTTAAGTCCGCATCTCTATCTTTTGTAAGACTGATTTGAGCCCTTGATTAGGAGGTGCATCTAATGGTTGTAAATGCATGCTCATGTTTCCTAATATTATATATAGTATTAGATCTTCATAGCTTAAAGAATTGGAACAATACAGAATTCTATATGTGAATCATTCCAAGTTGTTGGAATTGATTGTAATTGAGAGAGACAGCTCTTGAGGAAAAAAGATCTAGATAGAGATCTGTACATCTGAGAGAGGTGTGGAAGAAAAGAAGTTTCTTCAATTGTATTCATTCTATAAAGAGTTTAATACAAGTTTTTAGGGTGGTTTCTTGTATCTCTTGTTCTTTGCTATTTTTGATTCTAATTACTTATCATTCTGATTTAATTTCGTATTTAATTGCTTTCATATAGTAATCAACCTTGTTGGTTGATCCCCAATAAGTGATATCAGAGCTCAGGTTCACTAACAGGTGGTTCAGATCTATTTAGTGTGTGTTGATTATAGGGTACTCACAAGGGTTTCTAAAGGGATTTCTATTTGAGTGGGAGAAGCAATGGCAGAAGAAAGTAAAGTGAGAATGGAGAAGTTTAATGGCAGGAATTACCAATTATGGAGAATGCAGATAGAGGATTATCTGTATCAAAAAGATCTATACTTACCGTTAGGTGGAGTTTCAAGAAAGCCCACAGACATGGAAGATGAAGAATGGGAAGTTCTTGATAGAAAGGCTCTTGGATCTATAAGATTGAGTCTGGCATCTACTGTGTATCTAATTTATCACAGGCAAAGTCAACGGTAGAGTTAATGACTACTTTAGCAAATTTATATGAAAAACCCTCAGCTTCAAATAAGGTATATCTTATGAAGCAGTTATTTAATTTGCAAATGCAGGAAGGTGGATCTATATCTAATCATCTTAATGATTTCCATGGAATTGTAAATCAATTAAATTTAGTCAAAATAGTGTTTGATGATGAAATTAAGGCTCTTTTAATATTATGTTCTTTGCCTGAAAGCTGGCATAGCTTGGTAATGGCAGTTAGTAATACTGCATCTGCTTCAAACATTTTAAAAGTAGATGATGTTGTTAGTGTAATCTTGAATGAAGAAATTCACAAAAAAATCACAGAGGAAACATTTGGGAACGCTTTAAGTTTTGAGAGCAGGGGAAGGCAAAAAGAGAAGAGCAAGCATAGGAGATCAAGGTCTAAGTCAAAGATGAGAGGTAGATCCAAATCTAGAAATGGCAGGAGGATAGCCTACTGGAATTATGGAAAGATAGGGCACATAAGCAAATATTGTTGGTCAAAACCTAAAGAGGACAATCAGCATGAAGGTAAAGAAGAAGCAAAAGTTACAGGTATTGCATAAGATGCTCTTATATTTTCTTTGCATAATAATATAGAATCTTGGGTGTTAGATTCTGGTGCCTCTTTTCATGCAACCCCTAATAGAGAATATTTTAGTGACTATGTCCATGGAGATTTTGGAATAGTGTATTTAGGGGATGATGAGCCTTGTAAAATTATTGGCAAAGGAAAAGTGCAGTTGAAAATGCAGAATGGCAACACATGGGTGTTGAGAGACGTCATGCATGTTCCCAGCTTGAAGAAGAATTTGATTTCTATAAGAAAGTTAGGGGATGAGGGTTGAATAGTAACTCTCACAGCTGAATCTTGGAAGGTTACCAAAGGTGCACTTATATTGGCCAGAGGTAAGAGAGTAGGTACTCTCTATTTATGTAATTGTATTACTGATAATTCTCCTTTTGTATTATCTACTTCAAATGTAGATGCAAAGTTGTGGCACCATAGGCTTGGCCACATGAGTGAGAAGGGAATGTCCATTCTTAAGTCCAAAGGTAAGCTTTCAGATTTGAAAAGCATAGATTTGGATTTTTGTGAGCACTGTATTTTTGGGAAACAGAAGAGAGTGAGTTTTCTCAAGACAGGGTCAACAAAGAAGAAGCACAAGTTACAGTTTGTTCATGCAGATGTGTGGTGACCAGCTCAGGTTGCTTTTATTGAAGGATCACAGTACTTTGTCTCTTTCATTGATGATGCTACACAAAAGGTATGGGTCTATTGCATAAGGAATAAATTTGATGTTTTTGACACTTTTGAGATTTAGAAAGCTTTGGTTGAGAATGAAACAAGCAGGAGATTGAAGTGCCTGAGATCTGACAATGGTGGTGAGTTTTGCAGCCATAAGTTCAACTGGTATTGTTATATGCATGGAATTCACAGGCAAAGGATGGTTCCAAGGACACCTCAGTAAAATGGAGTTGCTAAAAGGATAAACAAAACAATATTGGAGCATGCACGGTGTATGAGATTGCATGTTTGTTTGCCCTTAGAATTTTGGGCAAAAGCTGTGGATATTATAGTGTACCTAAGTAACAGAGGACCCTCTATAGCTCTAGATGGTGGAATTCCAAAAGAGGCATGGATAGGTAAAAAGGTAGATCTCTCATTTCTCAAAGTTTTTGGTTGTGAAGCTTTTATGCACATTGATAAGAAAAATAGAAAGAAGCTAGATGCTAAGTCTATGAGGTACACATTTATTGGTTATGGCTCTGAAGATTTCAAATTTAGGTTTTGGAATTTAGGAACTAACAAGATAATTAGGAGCCGTGATGTTGTTTTCAATGAGAAGGTGATGTATAGTGATCAAATCAAGAAGCTAAATCAATCTAGGCAGAGTAATGGAGAATTAGACGAGGTGACGGTCCAAAATGAGCTCATGGGCAAAAATAATTACAGACAGGAAAACACAGAGATTGGCATTGATCAGGTAAAAACTGACGTCAGTGATACAGGAATTGATGTCAGTCAGATAGTGATTGACGTCAGCCATGCAGGAATTGAGGTCAGTCATGTAGAACTGACGTCGGCCAATAACAGGCCTGGAGGTGACCGAGGTCGATCACTGTTAGAGAATTTGGGCAGACAATGTGTTGTGAATGAGTCTCAAACACCCATCAAGAGGTCAAAAAGGGTAAGTAAACCTCCAATTTGATATTTCCCTTCATTATTCTATTTATTACTTACTAATGGTGGAGAACCAGAGAGTTTTGATGAAGCAATACAGGTGGAATCCAAGAAATAGTTGGAGCTAGGCATGAATGAGGAGATTGATTCCTTGAAAGAGAACCCAATGTGGGATTTGGTTGAGTTGCCAGCTGGTAAGAGGGCACTGAAGAATAGATGGATCTACAGATTGAAGGAAAGTGAGAATGGACAGATGAGATATAAGGCCAGGTTGGTAGTGAAAAGATTTGCACAGAAACCAGGTATTGACTTTGGTGAGACTTTTTCTCTTGTTGTTAAAATGACTTCTATACGGACTGTACTGTCTTTAGTTGCTATTGAGGATTTGCATCTTGAGCAGCTTGATGTTAAGACAATGTTTCTTCATGGAGATTTGGATAAATAAATATATATGGATCAGCTGGAAGGATATGAGGTCAAAGGTAAGGGAGAAGTTAGTGTGCAGATTGAAGAAAAGCTTGTATGGCCTCAAGCAAGCTCCTAGACAATGGTATCTTAGATTTGATAGGTTTATGACTGAGCATGGCTACAGTTGATGTCAATCTAACCATTGTGTGTATTTTAAGAGATTGAATAATTATAGATATTTTATTTTGTTGTTGTATGTAGATGATATGCTGGTTGCAGGATCACACATGCAGGATATCTCTGAGCTTAAGGCGAAAATAGCTCACACATTTGCCATGAAGGATTTGGGAGCAGCAAAGAAAATCCTTGGCATGAGTATCAAGAGAGACAGAAAAATCACAATTTGATTTTGTCTCAAGAGGATTATGTGAACAAGGTGTTGAAACGATTCAATATGCAGGATGCAAAATCGATAAGCACACCTTTGGCTGGACATTTTAAATTGAGTAAAGAACAGTGTCTTAATTCACATGATGAGGTAGAGTACATGAGTAGAGTTTCATATGCTTCTACAGTATGGAGTTTAATGTATGCAATGGTATGTACTAGACTGGATATTGCCCAAGCAGTGGGAGTTGTTAGTAAGTATATGGCCAATCCAAGGAAGGAACACTGGAAAGTAGTTCAGTAGATCCTTAGATATCTGAGAGGGACCAGTAGTAGGCATTTGTGCTATGGTGGGTCAAACACTTCTCTACATGGTTATGTAGATTCAGATATGGCAGGTGATTTGGATGGCAGGAGGAGCACCACAAGATATGTTTTCACTGTTGGTGGAACGACAGTTAGCTAGATATCAAAGTTGCAAAAGGTTGTTGCCTTGTCAACTACAGAAGTAGAATATATTGCAATCACAGAAGCTAGCAAAGAGATGATATGGATGACATAGTTCATGGAAGATCTAGAAAAGGAGTAAGAGAGTTGCAAATTATACAATGATAGTCAAAGTGCAATTCTTTTGGCTAAGAATTTAGCCTTTCACTCAAGAACCAAACATATACAGCTTAGGTACCACTTCATTAGATAGGTATTGGAGGATGGTGAGTTGAAGCTGGAGAAGATCCATACAGATAAGAACCTTGCTGATATGTTAACCAAGCCGGTAACAAAAGAGAAGTTGAATCTTCATTCAACTTTTGTTGGTCTTCATGATTGAGTTTGAAGATGGAGGAGCTAGAAGATGTTGTTGTATAGGTACTGGTGCAGCTGTTTATCTCTAAGTGGGAGATTGTTAAGGTGTGGAGCTAAAAGCTTCACCAAATGAGTGAGTTTGCAAAGTTGTAAGATTTACACAGTCACTGGCATCGGTCAGGAGTCGACTAGGGGATGCTATCGTCGATCATGTATCGGCTGACGTCGGTCACAAGTAGACAGGTAGGGACCGACGTCAGTCACCTGTGCATCTAGAATGCTATTTCTATGGACAGAACATAATGTTTGCAAGGTAGGATTAAGTGTTAGTCTTAAGTCCACATCTCTATCTTTAGTAAAACTGATTTGAGCCCTTGATTAGGAAGTGCATCTAATGGTTGTAAATGCATGCTCATGTTTTCTAATATTATATATAGGATTAGATCTTCATAGCTTAAAGAATTGGAACAGTACAAAATTGTATATGTGAATCATTCTAGGTTGTTGGAATTGATTGTAATTGAGAGAGAGAGCTCTTGAGGGAAAGAGATCTAGATAGAGATCTGTACATCTGAGAGAGGTGTGGAAGAAAAGAAGTTTCTTTAATTGTATTCCTTCTGTAAAGAGTTTAATACAAGTTTTTAGGGTGGTTTCTTGTATCTCTTGTTCTTTGCTATTTTTGATTCTAGTTACTTATCATTCTAATTTAATTTCGTATTTAATTGCTTTCATATAGTAATCAACCTTGTTGGTTGATCCCCAACAATATGAGCTTATAAAGAATAATATCTAAAAATAATCAATACTCACAATAGAATTGAAGCATCCTTACATTCTTCCTTCATAATGTGAAACCTTTGTCCACTTGAAACAATTATTGATATTTTCAAAGGTGAAAGCCAAACAACAAAAAGAAAATAAACAAACAACTAGAAAAACCAAAAGGGAAAAGAAACACAAACATCAAACTAAAATTGATAAAATATTTACAGAACAAAAAGAAATAAATTATTAACCAACATCAAAAATTATCCACTGTGAGACAAAATGAAGAATACACCATAAAAGGAAACTAAAAAAAGTAAAGAAATAAAACTTAATAAATGAAAGAGGTATAATAATAAATGATACAAGATCTCCTCCAATATAACTATAATTTAATACATTATTTTCAGCATGCAAATATTCATAATAAGTCAAGCTATATGATTTAAATGCAACAAGATAGCATGATAAACACATTAAATAACCTTGAATAAATTGAATCAAATCTTGATTATGCATGCGTTTAGTCATTCCTTGGTTTTGTATTGTATATGAAAGATTATTTATCTAATTTGGAATGAGATAAATAATTTTAAGGTTATGATAGAGAGAATCTTGATCAATAAATTGACTTGACTATTCATGTATTTCTAAATAATTTTGATTTTTTATTTATTTAACATATTCAATAGGATCTATTTTCTCAAACTCTAAAAGATCATAAAATTGAAACATTCATAGTCAAAATTAAACAAGTCTTTTGATTTAAATTTTGTAGAAAAAACCTTATAATAAATATCATACTCACTTGTTGGTTTTGTGTCATGATCTAAATAATCTAGAAAATTAAACTTTTCATACTCTACTTTGATCAATTGATTGTTCATCTCAGTGTGTGCAACATCATCAACATATTTTTATATTTTTATAGTACTAACACAAGCATCAAAGAAATTAGAATTTTCATTACCAAGATGATCCTTTGAATCAAAGGTAATAAGATAGTTACCAAAAGGATTCGAATTGGATTTGATATTATTATAAGTAGTGATAAAATAAGCAAGTAAATAATTTCTTTTGGGAACATAATCAGATTTAAAATCTAAAGAAATTTCCATATCGAAGTCAAGATTTTTTAGTTCAAGATTTTTTAAAACATCATCATCTTCTTCATTAGATATGTCTAAAAGAGAATCAAGAGTGAATTTATTTGATAAAGAGTCATCACTAGAAAACAAGTCAGAATTAAGTGAAAATATGTTATCAAATGATTGATCAAATTGATCAAACAAATAAAATTGCTCTAATTCTAAATCTGATGAAAAGTCTAAATCAAAACATCGTGATGAAGTATTTGAACTGTAATCTAATTCTTGAGAAGTATTTTCAGTATACCATGCCATGATTTGATCATTAAAAAATATATATATAAAAAATTATTTAGGAAATTCATATTTAAACTATAACATTAACGTAGAAAGTTTTTTGCATTTGAACATATCATAATTGAGTGAACAAAGCTTACAAAAATCTTGATTTTGTCTTCGAATGTGAACAAACTTTAAAGCTAAGCTAAAATCAACAATACCATTTTTTTGAATAATCTAAATATAATTATCAAGTAAGTTGTTATTCTAATAAATAAATAAAATATCACCACTTGGTCAGAAAGGAATAGGAATTTCATTTAATTTTGAAAAGAAATGCAACAAATATTTTCCTATGGACTCTTTTTCTTTCAAATAAAGCATTACCCAAGTTATTAAATGTTTATCTACTTGATTTTAAAATTAAGATTTTGATGTAAATCCTTTCTTGACTAAGTTCATCTGAAGTTTACATAACTGAACAAGAAATAGTCACTAAACTAGAATCAAAACCTAGGCGACCAATTATGATAACTATGAACTAAAAACTAGTGACCAGTTATGGCAATGTGAATCATTAAAGACAAGAATGAATAAAGAAAAATAATTGATTTAAACTCCCCAGTGGTGTCACCAAATTTGTTGATGATAAAAAATGGCATGCCAGTGAATCAACCCATTCACCTATTATGAAGGTCATGATGAAATCGTACCAATTTAATTGTGGGAGTCCTATGAATAAAAAATTAGTACAAGGCATGTAGAAGGGTCATTTAAAGTAATGGAGATTTAATATGTTAAATAATAAATCTAAATCAAGTGTACACACATTCAATAATTCAATCAAACACAACATGTAAATTAATTATATCAAGAAGATTACTCATAAACAATGCTTTGATTTAGGAAACTAATCATTCAATCAATATTATATGATTCAATCTCAAATCTATATAAACTATCATCTGACCTATCTAACAGAATAAAGTCTATGAATTAGACAATCTCTTGAAGGACAAAAAATTCATAGTGTTGAAAAGATGTGTCTTATATTCATTTTCACAAATGATCATCAAAATAATAAACAAGAAAGCATAAAAGATCAATATATCTCAACAACCTAAAGAGACATGACAAACAACAATGATTGACCAAGAAACTTACTAACAACTAACATTAAAATAAAAAGATCTAATCTAAACTAGAAAAATAAAATAATCTAATTCTAACTAAACTAATAAAATAAATTGACACTAACACTAATGCAAAGAAAGAAAATAGAAATAAATAAGAAACTACCAAAGAAAGTAAACTAAAGCTAACAAAAATTTAACTAGAAATCAAACTCAAATAAATAAAATACATAGTAAAATAGAAAATTTGTGAGTCTCAATAAATAAGAGCTAGCTTAGCAAATTAGATTAATTTATTTGATAAATCAACATCCTTCATACAAAATATCTTCAAAAGATAACTTTTAAAGTCAATTAGATCAACAATCTATCACAAAAGCAATATTTTCATCATTATTCAGGCTGAATACTCAAATTTTGCACATAAGATTGCAAGCTAAAATCATCAAATGATATTAAACTTGATAATATTTAGATAATCAGTTATAAATGATAATATAAAATTGGATATACACATGTTTTCTAAGCAATATACTCAACCATCAAATAAAGTACCATTAGTTTATCTACAAAAGTCATGTTATCTCAAAAAAAATACATAGAAGAGAGAGAGAAATGAATGACTTTACAAATGTACAAGTCTTCAATACCTGTGTTGTTCTTCCTCAAATGAATGCTTGATCTCCTTTTATATCCTTCACTTAGTTATGAAATAAGTTATAACCAACTTTCAGTTAGTTATGGGTTAATGTTAACTAATTGACTTTAACAAAGTCAATTAATTAACTCAATTCATTAAGGACAAATTACTTAAAACTTAAAAAGTCTTACTTTGATTAAGATATTTTAAGTTAATAGACCTGGATACTAATCTAATAGGTGGGGACTCATATTAATTAATAATATAGTAAGATACATAATAATCATAAAATAATAAATCAAAAATTGATAATTTCCATTTATGTTTAAACCATAATGTATTCAAATTAAACTTAAGCATATATAACTATACAAAACTCCAAAATTACTGAGTGTACCAAAACATCAAAAATTATCAAGACTAAAGTATCAATTTTTGTATGAAAAAGTTCAACACAATAGAAATTATCCCTTGGATGACCAATAATCATCTAAATAAGTTAATACTTCAATTACTTGCTTGTCTTGCTCATTAAGACAAACACTATACTACATTTTATTATCAGGAAAGGGCAACAATCTAGTCCCTATGTTAGTTGTATCATCATCAATTTCTAGCTTAATTCTCTTAATCATCTTGACTTCACTGGATACTTCAGGTTCAATTCTCTTCATAACATAACTCTTTTTAGTAACATGATCTAGAAATAAATTACATTGTAATTAAAACCACTATACTACATCTAAATCCCAATTATATTGATTTTCATGATTCAAACATAACAAAAATCTGATATTAATTCCAAGGATCTTGACCATTCAAGAACTTATGAATCAACTATATAAATCCAAATCTTGAAATTTGTAAACTGATCACATAATAGACTGATATAAATTGTCAAATTTATGTAGAAATATGATTTATACCCTAACCATTTATGAAACTTAAAAATATTCATAAAAAATATCTACATATTTAAGTATATATATTTTTCCATCTTCAATTTATCATAGTCCATTGATCAATTCTCAATACCAATAAAGTCAGGTTAATTTCCAAATTTTATTCAAAAACATTCTCATATTGAAATTTGACTTGAATTTTGAATCACCATGAAATGATGAACTAAATTTTCCTAAAACCTATGAATTTATTCATGATTATCATCTGTATGGACCCGAATCTCTATATAATTCATGAAAATTAATCAAAACCTCAAACTAAACACCATTATCATCATATATATTTTGAAAAACAATTATATATCATTATATTCCTTTATAACCTTTTCCATCTTAAAACCTTAAGTCTACAATAGTCTGGAACAAAGCCTTTACAAACATAACCATTCAAAAAATGAGAAACAAAACCTTTAAATATGAAAACAACTAATGAATATTGAGCTTTTCCAAATTATTGTAAAATTATTGCTTACTTTGACTTGAAAAGAAACTATCTCATATTGAAATCATAAAGTGTCATCCAAAATTAAAACCTAAAACAAAAAAATAAATATAAACTGAGAAGGATTTTCCACATGAAAACCTAATATGAAAATTTAATCCAAACTTGAGCATGATAGCTTCAACCTTCTCAAATGGGTCTTGCACAAAGGTGTTTAAACCCTCAAAAATATAACTGATTATTTGGACTTTCCTCAAAATTTACAATTGAAACCCAAGTGCATGTTAAATTTTTAGATTTATACACATGTAGAGATTATTTTGACTATAAAAATCATTGAATTGTATGTTATCCTTTCCAAAAAACAAATACAAACTACCCATGACAATAAACCTATAATTGAAATGATAAACTCAAAAATATTATGCAAGTTTTTTACTTAACCCATTCCATACAAAACCCATAGACTGTTCAAAAGATTACTCAACTTTAAGAAAACTAAAACTACACAGGCCCAATACTCAATCATATATTTTCACACAAGAATCCCTTTAAATTATTTCAAACTTTCACAATCTTCCACCAAGAAATCTAGACTTGAAAGCAAATAGAGATTCATTTTATTTTTCAAAACTCCATATTTCCACAGAAAAGTGAAACACAACATACCTAGCTTCAAGTTTAAATCCTTTCATCAAAATTTTCACTTGGCTCCTCTCGGCAACCTAAATCCCATCATGCCAAAACTTCACTTCCACCATAAGCTTGTAAAATGATGTAGAAAATGAAGAAAAACAAACTTTCATTTTCCACCCTCTAATCCATAACTTCTTGAGTGATGAACTCTATTTTTATTGGCTCACAATTACCAATTGCATACTTAGTAACTCTCTATACCACTTTTACAAATTGAAAATTTTAGCAACAAGCTAATCTTCCTACTAAAACTTTCACTAAGTTATATGACTCAAGGTGGTCAGTTGGCCATAAATACCAACATACCACCAAATCCATCATGATCTTGAAACACTAAGATACATTTCCAAATATTAATGTCTATGCCAAATTGACCAAACTATGATAGATCAAATTTTATTAGATGCCAACTCATCAACCATGCTACGTTAGGGTTTAAGACTTATACATTTACAAAGAACTTTATAATCACCAAATAACTTAAGTCATATGATCAAAAATATTTAAAACTAGAATCATTCTTTAGACCAAGCACAAGGCATGATGAAATCAAATTCAAACTTTAATATTGTGTCTTAACATCATGACCCTTTGACCTTTAAAATAAAGAATGTAATAAGAAAAGTCCCCTTTAGCTCATTTTAAGAGATTTTTATTTAAGTGAAGGTAATATTTTTAAATGAGTATCATGATTTTCAAAGTACTTGTATGTCATTAACTTCCCATCAAACAAAAACTTTTGCACACATAAGTCAAAGGATGATACTAATGCACTGAGAATTGTGATCATCAAATTTGATTATTTCTTGAATCTTGAAATAACTTAACTTAGAATGCCAATGGAATGACTATGTGTTTTGAAAATCAAGTAAATATAAATAACTTGTAAGGTATACAAATCAAAGTGATATAATAATTTAATCAAGAGGAGCACATCAAACTTCAAATGCCCCAATCATAACACCATCATCTATTCTATTTCAAGAATCATATCAACTAAAAGTAACACTGAGCCATCAAACCATATCAAACAGTGTCAAACTAAATCATCCATTTATAAATGAATTGTGATACTTCTCCAAAACATATCATCAAAAATAAAATTCCTCTTAAAGATTAAATTATCACTATCTATCATCAAAATGACTAAGAACTAAGAAAAATGTAAGTCCACTAAAACTATCGAGTAAGCTGAATCTGATCATATATATAATCATATATGCAATTATCCACCATGATTTTCAAAACCAATAAAACATAAATAAAACCATCAACAAATCATTAAGATTTCATAATCAAATATGTATCCACAAATATCATCAATTAATAGGATCCTCGACATAGTTTTAGGCTTTATGATAGAGTCATCTCTATGGCGACAGTAAGTATAAACTTGAAAATTTAAGAGCGGTGTAGAAAATAGGCATAACATATTGTTGCTCGGCCAAAATGTCTCCAGGATCAATGATCTTCCATCAATAAATAAGCTAGGTACATTTTTTATTTCAAGTTTTATTTGTTTGGTTTTTAACTTCCCTACCCAGATTAGACCCTTCTACATCTTATCTCCTAATCCCCATACCTTAACTATATCCCAAACCACTTACTGAACCATTTTATAGCCTTTTCTTGAACACCTTTAGAACCCAAAAAAAAAAGAACTAATAGTCACTCAGATTGTTAATGGTCACCTTCAACCATTGACAATTACCCAACCACTAACGATCAACTTAACTACCAATGGTCACCCTAACCATAGATGGTCATTGTGGTAAGAAATAAAAATAAGTTATTTATACCCACTTACCCTCAACTAAATTTCACTTTTTGACCCTATACCTATTCATAGAGACTTCACCTATCTTTTTAACCCAACCTGACCTCTTTAGCATTAGTATTGACCCGCTATTTGCTATAATTAGTCTATTTTATTTTATCAAGCATTTATTTCTTATTACATTTCCTTTCAGTATTTTTGTTATTTGATGCAAGTACTTTATCTTTACTTCTTTCAAATTAACTATTTTAAGAGTGTGGATTGATATCCTCCTAGTAAGCTCATGCTTGTTAGATCTAGCTCATGCTAGACAATCCACCTTGCTACCCATATAACAACCCCTTTGCATTAGTGATTTCTTATCTATGGGCCAATCATCCCAAGACAAAGAGGATATCTTCAACATCATTTGGATCACATGTGCACAAATAAATAGTTTCTTCCACCACAACCTTATTACTAGTTTCTTACTTCTTCTTTGATTAAAAAATGAGCAAAAATTGAGAGAAATATTCTAACATGCCCAGTGGGACCTAATAGCATCTAGGTTCCCTTTTCTTTCTTATTATATGCTCATATAAATAAATCAAAATTTATTTTGGGTATAAAATAAACCTCACATACATTAATTTCTTGCATGTTTATCTAATTTATTTAAATTAAAAGAAAAGTAATTAATCATAGTTTCACTTCTTTATCACACATTATACCAAACCACTTGTTGAGTTATGGAGCTAAAAGCTTCACCAAATGAGTAAATGCAGAGGTTGCTAGAGTTACACAGTCATCGACATCGGTCAGGACTGATCGATGTCGATTATGGATCGGCTGACATCAGTCATATGCAGACAAATAGAGACCGGCATCGGTCATCTATGTGTTCCCAAAATTTTAATTTTGAGGAGAACAATGAGTTTGCATGTAAAGACTAACTATTAGTCTTGAGTCCACTTTTCTATTTTTGGCAGGATAGATTTGAACCTTTGATTAAGAGGTGCATTTAATGGTGGAGAATGCATGGCTCATGAATCCTAGTTCTATATAATAGGGTTAGATCCTCATAGTTTGTAAGGTGGATCAATTTAAGTAGTGGAGTTGGTTGTAATTAAGAGAGAGAGAGAGAACTCTTGAGGGAAAGAGATCTGTACATCTGAGAGGTGTGAGAAGAAGAGATTTCTTCATTGTATTTCCTTCTGGAAGAGTTTAATACAAGATTGGTTGTTTCTTATATCTCCTATTTTTTGTTGTTTTTGATTTCTAGTTACTTATTACTTCTAGTTTAATTCTATGTTTAGTTGCTTATACAAAACTAATCAATTGTACTCTGTAAGATCCTAACAAGTGGTATCAAAGCTTGGTTCACTAATAAGTTGTATTAGAGCGTGTTAGTATTTGTTGATTACAAAATTCACTCACAGGGGTTTCTGATTGAGTGGGAGTAAAGCAATGGCAGAAGAAAGTAAACTAAGAATAGAGGAATTCAATGGCAAGAATTATCAATTATGGAGGATGCAGATAAAAGATTATCTGTATCAGAAAGATTTGTACTTACCATTGGGTGGAGTTTCAAGAAAGTCCATAGATATGCAAGATGAAGAATGGAATGTTTTTGATAGAAAGGCTCTTGGATCTATAAGATTGAGCCTGGCATCTTTTGTGATTTCCAACTTATCATAGGCAAAGACAATGGTAGAGTTAATGGATACTTTGGCAAATTTATATGAAAAGCCCTCAGCTTCGAATAAAGTATATCTTATAAAGTAATTATTTAATTTGAAAATGTAGGAAGGTGGATTGGTATCTAGTCATCTTAATGATTTCTATGCAATAGTAAATCAGTTAAATCCAGTCAAAATAGTTTTTGATGATGAAATTAAGGCTCTCTTAATCTTATGCTCTTTACCTAAAAGTTGGCATAGTTTGGTAATGGTAGTTAGTAATATTGCATCTGCTTCAAATATCTTGAACGCTGATGATGTTGTTAGTGTAATATTGAATGAAAAAATTCACAAGAAAAGCACAGAGGAAGCATTAGGTAATGCTTTAAGTATTGAAAGCAGGGGAAGGCAAAGAGAGAAGGGCAAGCAAGAGAGATCAAGGTCAAAGTCAAAGATGAGAAGGAGATCCAAATCCAAAAATGGAAGAATAACCTACTGGAATTATGGAAAAAAAGGGCATGCAAAGAAAGATTATTGGTTGAAGGATAAAGAATAAAATCAGCATGAAGGTAATAAAGAAGAAGCAAAAGTTGCAAGTATTGTTGCACAGGGTGCTCTTACACTTTTTTTGGATAATAAAGTAGAATCTTGGGTTTTAGATTATGGTGCCTCTTTCCATGCAACCCCAAATAGAGAATTTTTCAATGATTATGTCCATAGAGATTTTGGAAAAGTTTATTTAGGGGATGATGAGCCTTGTCAAATTGTTAGCAAAGGAAAAGTGCAGTTAAAATCATGTACCCATCTTGAAGAGGAATCTGATTTATGTAGGAAAGTTGGGTGATGAGGGTTGCATAGTAACTCTCAGAGCTAAATCTTGAAAAGTTTCCAAGGGTGCACTTGTATTAGCCAGAGGTAAGAGAGTAGATACACTTTATCTATCTACTTGTATTACTGATCATTCTCTTTCTATTTTATCTACTTCAAATATAGATGCAAAGTTGTGGCATTGTAGGCTTGGTCACATGAGTGAGAAGGGAATGAATGTTCTTAAGTCAAAAGATAAGCTTTCATATTTGAAAAGCATAGATCTAGATTTCTGTGAGCATTATATTTTTGGAAAATAAAAGAAAGTGGGGTTTCTCAAAATTGAGTCAATAAAGAAGAAGCACAAGTTAGAGCTTGTTCACACAGATGTGTGGGGACCAGCTCAAGTAGCTTCTATTAGAGGATCATGGTATTATGTTTCTTCCATTGATGATGCTATAAGAAAGGTATGGGTTTATTGCATAAAGAGAAAATATGATGTTTTTGACACATTTAAGAAATGGAAAGCTTTGGTTGAGAATGAAACAAGTTTGAGATTGAAGTGCCTTAGATCTGACAATGGTGGTGAGTAGTGCAACAATAAATTCAACAGTTACTATTCTATGAATGGAATACATAGGGAAAGGATGGTTCCAAGGACACCTTAGCAAAATAGAGTTGCTAAAAGGATGAATATAACAATAATGGAGCGTGCACGGAGTATGAGGTTGCATGCTAGTTCGCCCTTATAGTTTTGGGCAGAAGTTGTAGATACTACAGTTTACCCGATTAATAGAGGACCTTCTACTACACTAGATGGTGGAATTTTAGAAGAGGCATGGATAGGTAAAAAGGTAGATCTTTCATTTCTTAGAGTTTTTGGTTTTGAAGCTTTTGTGCTCATTGATAAAGAAAATAGAAAGAAGCTGGATGCTAAATCTATGCGGTGCACTTTCATTGGTTATGGTTCTAGAGATTTTAGATTTTGATTATGGAATTTAGAAACTAAATAAATTATTAGAAGCCGTGATGTAGTTTTCAATGAGAAGGTGATGTACAGTGATCAGCTCAAGAGGCTAAATAATTTTGAGCAGGGCAATCGTGATTTGGATGAGGTTATGATCCAAAATGAGCTCATGGGTAAAAATCATCACTCATAAGAAAACACAGATACCGACATCGATCAAATAGGAACCAACGTAAATCATGCAAAAATTGATGTCAGTCAAGAAGAAACTGATGTCAGTCAGGTGGAACTGATGTCAGTTAGGTGAAACCAATGTCGATCAGGTGCAGACCGACATCGATCAGAGATGACTGGGATTGGTCACTGTCAGAAAGGAATTTGGGTAGATAGCAATCTATGAATGAGTCTCAAACACCCATAAGGAGGTTTGAAAGAGTAAGTAAACCTCCAATTCATTATTCCCCTTCTTTATACTACTCGTTGCTCACTAATGGTGGAGAACCAGAAAGTTTTGATGAGGCAATGCAGGTAGAATCCAGGAAATAGTGGGAGCATGGCATGAATGAGAAAATTGATTCCTTGGAAGAGAACCAAACGTGGGATTTGGTTGAGTTGCCAGCTAGAAAGAAAGCACTAAAAAAAATGGGTTTACAAGTTAAAGGAAGGAGAGAATGGACAAATGACACATAAGGCCAAGTTGGTAGTAAAGAGATTTACACAGAAACTAGGTATTGACTTTGGTGAAATTTTTCTCCTATAGTAAAGATGACTTCTATTCGAACTATATTGTCTTTAGTTGCTATTGAGGATTTGCATCTTGAGCAGCTTGATGTTAAGACAAAATTTCTTCATGGAGATTTGGATGAAGAGATATATATGGATCAGCTAGAAGGTTTTGAGGTCAAAGGTAAGGAAAAACTTGTGTGCAGGTTGAAGAAAAGCTTATATGGTCTTAAGCAAGCTCCAAGACAATCGTCTTTGAGGTTTGATAGGTTTATAATAGAGCATGGCTTTAGTAAATTTCAATCTAACCATTGTGTTTATTTTAACAGATTGGATAATGGTAGTTATATTATCTTGTTACTGTATGTAGATGATATGCTTGTTGCAGGTTCACACATGTAAGATATTTCTAAGCTTAAGGTAAAATTAGCTCACACATTTGCCATGAAGGATTTAGGATCAGCAAAGAAAATCTTTGGCATGAGTATTAAGAGAGACAGGAAAAATCATAGTTTGATTTTGTCTCAAGAGGATTATGTGAATAAGGTGTTAGAGAGGTTTAATATGCAGGATGCGAAATCGATAAGCACACCTATGGCTAGACACTTCAAGTTGAGCAAAGAATAGTGTCTTAAATCACATGATGAGGTTGAGTACATGAGTATAGTTCCATATGCTTGTACAGTTGGGAGCTTGATGTATGCAATGGTATGTACTAGACCTGATATTGCCCAAGCAGTGGGAGTTGTCAGCAAGTTTATGGCCAATCCAGGAAAGAAACACTGGTAAGCAGTTCAGTGGATTCTCAGATATCTGAGAGGGACCAGTAGTAGGCATTTATGCTATGGAGGGTCAAACACTTCTCTACACGGGTATGTAGATTCAGATATGGCAGGTGACTTGGATGGCAGGAGAAGCACCACAGGATATGTGTTCACTGTTGGTGGAATGACGATTAGCTAGATTTCAAAGTTGCAGAAGGTTGTTGCCTTGTCTACTACAGAGGTAGAATACATTATAGTCACAGAGGCAAATATGGAAATGATTTGGATGACTTGGTTCATGGAAGAGTTAGGAAAGGAGCAAAAGAGTTGCAAATTGTACAGTGATAGTCAAAGTGCAATTCATTTGGCAAAGAATTCAGCCTTTTATTCAAGAACCAAACATATACAGCTTAGGCACCACTTCATTAGATAGGTATTGGAGGATGGACAGTTGAAGCTAGAAAAGATCCATATGGATAAGGACCTTGCTGATATGTTAATAAAGCCAGTAACAAAGGAGAAGTTGAATCTTCATTTAACTTTTGTTGGTCTTCAAGATTGAACTTGAAGATGGAGAAACAAGCTAGAGGATGTTGTTGTACAGGTACAGGTGTAGTTATTTATCTCCAAGTGGGAGATTATTGAGTTGTGGAGCTAAAAGTTTCACCAAATGAGTAAATGTAGAGGTTGCTAGAGTTACACAGTCACCAACATCAGTCAAGACCGACCGATGTTGGTTATAGATCGGCCGACATTGATCATATGTAGACAGACAGAGACTGGCGTTAGTCATCTGTGCATTCCCAGAATTCTAATTTTGAGAACAGTGAGTTTTCATGTAAAAACTAACTGTTAGTCTTGAGTTTGATTTTCTATTTTTGGTAGGACAGATTTGAACCTTTGATTAAGAGGTGCATCTAACGGTGGAGAATGCATGGCTCATGAATCCTAGTTCTATATAATAGGGTTAGATCCTCATAGTTTGTAAGGTGGATCAATTCAAGTAGTGGAGTTGGTTGTAATTAAGAGAGAGAGAGAGAACTCTTGAGGGAAAGAGATCTATACATCTGAGAGGTGTGAGAAGAAGAGATTTCTTCATTGTATTTCCTTCTAGAAGAGTTTAATACAAGATTGGTTGTTTCTTGTATCTCATATACTTTGTTGTTTCTGATTTCTAGTTACTTATTACTTCTAGTTTAATTTCGTGTTTAGTTGCTTATACAAAAGTAATCAATTGTACTCTGTAAGATCCTAACACCACTTAAATCAATTAAACATCAAAATTATTGACATAAGGCCTGAATAGGGTTTCATCTCCTAACATATCACCTTCACCTTTTAGATATCTTACTTGGAGGTCATTAATAAGAAGAGAATTAAAAATTAGCTCTCTAATTGAGTCTAAACTTAAGAAATCAATATATACTAACTAAGCACCCAACACCCTTATCATTATTGTGTGTGAAGTGAGGGGGTAGGCCCCAATACCAAGCCACATATTGATTTCCAATACATATCCTTTTGAGAGCCTTGAACACCTAAAATTAACCTAATCTACAAACCAAATTTCTTCTTCACATTTTCCAACTAAGGCATAAGCCAAAAGTGAGATAAAAGATATCTTAGGATTTTGAACACACTCTAGTGTATGCTTGATTGCTTTGAGATCTTTTTCTTTTATTTTTTTGTGTTTAAGTTTTGAGCTTTCTTTTATTTCTCATATGGTCTTTACTAGATAATGGTTGAGAAATCAAATCAATCAGGGGCCACCTTCCTCTTCTTCTTCCTCCATGGAGTATACCTCAGATGTTGAGGGTTCTTCTCATCATTATACCCCTACTATGCCTCAGATAGTTTCCCAATGTGATGTGGGGATTTTACCAATTTCCTTAACAACAACCCTGTGGCCCTCCATTATTACCTCAACACCTTATCTCACTATACCCTACTACTTTGGTTCTTCTTGGTGATCCAATATATTAGATGCCTCCCCATCTTATGATTTCCACTACTTCTACCCAACCTATGATATATCAAGCATCTTCCTCTACCAATAATCCACCTACTACCTCCACCCAAACTCAATCAAACCACCCAACCAATAACCAAACACCCCCTACAACAACCAAAAAATCTTGTAACATAGGGCAACCTTACCTTTAGTTACCCTTACTCCTTCCATCATGGTGATACCTTATACCCATATTGCCACTATCCCCCTCATCACTACCAACCCACCAATCTCCACCGCAATTCAAAGTGTGATGCTTTCTATACCTTCTACCCTCCCACGTATCAGTACAAGAGTTACTACTCACCCCCAACCAACTAACCGTGTCATACCTCCAACCAAATCCATGTCAATTCCTCAATCTACCATTCAGGCCATACCTCCAATCCAACCCACATCATCTCAATCAATACCTATGACACCATACCCATGTTATGTTCCTAATACATAAGGATACATATATCCATCTTCTACCCAAATTTTTTTGCCTATTAACCCCTATGTGGCATCATCCCAACCTTAAATAACCACCTACCAATATGTGTCATCTTCTCAACCTTATACTAGCTATCCATATATTGCATCCACCCAAACCCAAAAAAACTTACCATACATTCATGAAGCTACTCAACCCCAAACATATTTAGTCAAAATGTTGATGGATAAAATGACCAATCTAGAGTCATCTATCTCTGAGGATCAAAACCTCTTATCTTATGACTAGATCTATTATAAACCTATTTACCTATCCATCCCTATCCAACTTTACCCTTATTAATGGGAATTACCCAAATTTTCTAAATTCCAAATCAAGGGGGACCCCCAACAATACTCAAGAGTGTTTCAACACTCTTGCTACTTGATTACCTATGAAGATGTTCTTCTCCTTAGTACCTTTTCTATGTCTTTATTTGGACTAGCATTGGATTGGGATAGTGTTCTCACTAAGCACTCCATCTTTTCATTTTCCAAACTAGCCCAAAACTTTTTAGACCACTTCTCAATCAATACATCTAAGAAGGTCTCCATTACCTACCTCTACTCCATTAGGAAATTTGATGATGAATCAATTACCGACTTTGTAGCATGATGATAGGCCTTATAAACTGACTCTCTTTCTCTTTTCCCCAACCCTAGTTGATCAAAATTTTCTCTTAGGCTTGTGCCAAACATATTTCACCTACTTTATAGGTTCAAACTTTAGAACATTTAATGAGGCTTTCACCATGGCACATAAACTATAAATCAAAGCCATTGATGAGGGGAAATTGAAAATAAGAAATAAAGACTCTAGGTTCAAATCCAATGACCCTTACCCATCCAAAACCACCAACCCAACACCAAACCAAAGACAGATACAAACATGGTTATCCTTAAAATAAATCCACCTCCAATTTTCAACCAAACCAACCCCTTTAACTCCTCCAACCAATAAACCTAAAATCAAAACCAAGCCACCCCAAAATAATACAATCAACTAAGAGAGTTGTATGCTTCAATTTTAGACAAGTTTTTCAAGATCAACATCATATAACTCCCCCCATCAAACCTCCTCTACAATTTGATGCTTCTCATCCTATTTCTGGTTGGTACAAGAAGAATGATCTATGTGTTTTCCACTATGTCATTAGACATGATGTTAGTAGGTGTAACACCTTCAAAACCATTATCCAAAACTTGATTGATAAATAAAAACTTGCATTAGACAATCCCAATGCACCCCAAAATTAGTCACTTGACATCTTTTGATAACCTTTTCCCAACCATGCCCCTTCTACCAACCATGATGACAATAAACTAGAATCATCTCATGCCCGTGAGGTTTATGTGGTCAATGTAGTTATCAGAGAACTTATCATTGAGGAAACCATTGCCTCAACTAACTCTTCCTCTACTCCACTTATTGAAGTGGTAGAATCACCATCCATTCCTTTGGATACCCAAATAAAGGAAGAAACTATCTCTTCTCCTTAACTTGAGGAGGTAACATACTTACTAACCTCTCCTTTGATAGAAATACCAAAGGAGACAACCATTGCCATCAAACCTTCCTCCCTCATCATGGGATCATCTACTCTCTCTTTGGAAACCATTCCACAAAGAGAGATTGCTTTACCTACTCCCTCCATGGAGGGAAAATCTTCCCAAATATTGGAACCTTTCATCAAGGACAAGGGTGAAGAAAACACTCCCTCACCTCAACTAATGGGCCTAATCTTTGAATTAGATTCCCAAGGAGCCAAACCCATTTACAAACCTTCTTTAAACTAGTCCAAAGCCTAGAATTCTCCTCTCAACCTAACTTAGATTGAGCCACCTTTTGGCACATTCTTGGGCTTCCCTATCAAAACAAGTATGAACCTTTAACCTCACTTGAATTCACCATTAAAACTATCATCACCTCACTCCCTTCATCAAACACCTCTCCATCTGAAATTATCAAATCACTTTACACCTCTCTAATCAAACCTATCAATAACTTGGGGGTACTTCTTACTCCTAGCCTGATCCACCTGTATTTGAAGTTGGACTTAAACCCATCTAGTATACTAAAGAAAACTTTAACCAAACCAACCAAGAAGGTGGAACAACCCAAACTCCCAATTAGAACTAGAACGATACCACATCCTTCCCTCTTACCATCTATTTTGGGAACCCATCCTTCTTCCATCTTAGGAGCTTATCCTTCTATCAAGAAGGTGAACCCTCCCAAAACTACCCAAACTAAACTTCCCCCTTTCATTCTACCTTTACCTACCCCTTCAAAAGCATCAACCTCCCCATAATTTTTAACCAAACTATCTACCTCCACCTTCCCACCTACCACCAAACCTTTAGCATCTCAATCATCTACCTCCAAATCTTTCACCTTTAAAGCTTCCACCACAAAACCACCCAATACCAAACAACCCCAATCAAACCCACCTATAAAAACCATCCTACCACCCACAACTTTACTGATGAAGACTACTTCTAAGAAGGATCCCACACCAAAAACCAAAAGCCTATCACCCGTAACACCTTTGCTAAAATCTTATTAAACCATTTTAAAAAGTGTATTACAAACCCCTTCCTTAAGCATACAAATAATCAAACTATCTTGGTTCAATGACATTTTAATCTAGTAATACCATAAGACACCCAGACATGACACAAAGAACTACAAAGCTCTCTAAGCACTTGTCTATAACCTATGGGATGAGTATGATCTATTTGTAGATGAACCTCTCTTAATTCCATTATTAACCCAACCACCAAATGAACCCATCCAACACCTACCCACTCTTTCACTCTCACTAAAGAATGAGGAGGAACCAAAACAACCTTTTATCCTAACACCTCCCCTCATCTACACTATTTATATGGTTACCTAATCTTGGGTGCAATAAAAGGACAAGGGAAAGGACAAAGTGTCCATTCCATAGACATATCCTTCTACCCATCAACATTTCAAATAAACTCAAACATCTTCACCTTCACCAAAACCCAAAATATCCATTTTGGGTGCCTCTCCCTCTAACCCTTTTGAATCTATCTAGCGAATAATTTTGAAATAGCTTCACCAAACATCAATGAAGATGAGCCTATGTGAATTAATAAACACTTTTCCCCATTAATTACAAGCACTAATAAATGCCTTAAAATCTATAGAGGTCTAACTCAATGACCCTCAACCTCTTGCAACCTTTGTCAAAACCCTTCAACTTTTCACCCTCATCACATTCAAGGATTTATAAATACCTTTTATTCATCCTGAAGATCCCAATCTACCTCTCTTCATCACTACATACATAAATCAAACCCACATCAAAAGGGTGATGATTTATGGAAGATCTAGTATTAATATTATCTCCTCTCATGCTTATGACCAACTCTAGTTGTTAAAGGATATCATGTTAAAAACCTTAACGATCCTCTATTCTTTTAATGATACTATGGCCACAACCTTGGGAATAATCATCCTTCATACTTTTTTGGGACCTCATATGCTTTTGGAGTTATTATAAATCATATAAGTTAAGTTATAATAGAATGTCTTACTTATATTCCCTTGGATTCAATCCATGAGTTGTGTCCCATCCACCCTACATCGATGTGTCAAGTTTGAACATGAGGGTTAGGTCATCACCATAAAAGATGACCCTAGTCCTTTTACATCTTGCAATATGACATATCAACCTGATGATGTTCTTGTTCCTCACTCATCCACCTCACCCCCAACTAATAACAACACCACTACCATCAATGAAGCTTCAACTAGCTCATCTATCCCTTCTTCTTAGATCCCCATAGAGGACCCCTTGGAACCAACATTCTAACATCTCTCACTAGGAGAGTATCACATTTTGACCTTGGGTGCTTTCCATACTCCTCAAGAGTATTGTAACCTTGTCCATGACCCCAATATCAAAACCATTATTCCTTTCAAACTTCCCAACCACTAAACCAATTTCACTATGGGGGACTGGATCATCCACTTTTTGCTCCCTTAACCACCTCTTATATCCAACCATTTACTTCCAATTTCTCCTATTTGGACAAACTAGCATTTGCCAAATTATACCGTCATAGGTATCCCTAAAAGGGATTTGGCCTTAGCCATTATGAAAATGAACCCCATGAGTTACCTTTAATGAAAACTAGAAACCTTGTGAGCTATTTAGCCTTGGGTTCATACCACCAGAAGAACCCACTGATTCACCCAAACCCATTGCCACAATTGAGGAAGACATCTCATCCTAATAGAACCCACCTCTTTCAAATTCTGAGGATTTTAAAATCATTCTTCCTAACTTTTTTTAGTTAATACCATTAGTTTGGGCCCCCTAACCTATCAAAAGGATGGCCAAACTAAAACCTTTCCTTTGATTCATCTTGAAATGGTAGAAAATGATTCTCCTACAATCCACACCATCTAACATTAGGATGATGATTCCATTCTCACTTATCTTTGTGTGAGGGATTCTTATGTCCAAAAATCACTTCCTCCTAAGAACCAAACCATGTTAAATGAGTCCACTATCGATGTCAACTTGGGTACTCATGATAACCATCACATTATAAATATTGGTCAATCCTTAGATTCCACAAAGCAAAAAAATTACCCTTCCTTCCTTTGTGACCGAATCATAGCATTTGATTGGTCCTATCAAGATATTCTTAGGATCAACCATTTCAAATCCCTCCTTAACATTGTCATCCATCTTGATGCTAAGCCTGTTAGGCAAAAGCTTTATAAGATGCACCCTCATATCACCCTTCCATTCAAAGAAGAGCTTCAAAGCCTTTTATTTTCCAATTTCATTCAACCCATTAACTATCCCTAATAGGTTTCCAACATCATTCCCATCACAAAAAACACAAGGGGACTTAACCTCTATATTGAATTTCATGACCTCAACCTTGCTTGTCTAAAGGATGACTTCCCTTTGCCTAGAATTGACCAACTTATTGATCTTATAGCTGGCCATGAGATGTTATCTCTCATGGATGGTTTGTAAGGCTATAATCAGATCTTGATTTCCCCCAATGATCAGCATAAAACTTCCTTAATCACCCCTTGTGGAACCTTTTACTATAGGGTCATGCCATTTCATTTTAAGAATACTGAGCAACCTACTAATGTGAAATGAGCTACATATTCCATGATCTCATCCATATAATCATAGAGGACTATGTAGATGACCTCTTTGGAAAATCCAAATATCATAAGGATCATCTTGACATCCTCAAAATTATCTTTGAGAATCTCATCAATTTCCATGTCTGACTTGACCCTAAGAAATGTGTTTTTAGGGTCCTATCTAGAAATCTTTTTGGATTTATCATCTCTCTCTGAGGATCAAAGTAGACCCTGCTGAAGTTAGAGCAATCCTCAACATACCACCCTCAACCCACCTTAATCAACTTTGTAACCTATAAGGGAAACTCCAATCCATCCATCATTTCATATCTCAATTATCAGATTGATGTCAACCTTTTCACCATATTCTTAATAAAGATACATGTTTTAAGTGGACTAAGCACTATCAACAAGCCTTTGATTCACTCAAAGAGTACCTTCTTTCTCCACCTATTCTTACCTCTCCTAAAGAGGGCCAACCTTTACACCTTTATATCTCCACTACTAACCATTCCTTAGGGGCAATGTTCAATCATTATGAGGAACAAAACAAAGAGCAAGTTGTCTAATATATATGTCAAACACTTATAGAGTATGAGATTTGATACACACATACTGAGATACTTTACCTTTCCTTAGTCTCCATGCTTATAAAGATTTGTCATTACCTCCTCAATAAAAACAACTTCATCATCACTAACATTGAATCACTCAAGTACATGCACTCTAAACCATACAAAAGCAACATATGGCTAAGTGGCTCATGCTCCTGGTTGAGTTTGACCTTGAGTTCCTCCAGCATAAGTCGATTAAAGGGTAGATTAATTTTGATCAATTGGCTAAAGCTCCTTTTCTAGATAACTAACTGCTTCCTCTTATGTTGGAATCTACCAAATTACCATGTTTTTTGATGGCTCAAAGTGCCAACAAATTAGGGGTGCCAAAGTTTTTCTCATTTCCCTTGATGGCAAACCTATTCCTCTATCTTTCAAACTTGATTTTGAGTGTACCAACAATATGGTTGAGTATGAATTCCTAGTAATAGGTCTCCAAACCACTCTAGCCTTGGGAGTTAAGATGATCAATGTCTTTTGTAATTCCCAACTTGTGGTCAACTAGATCAATGAATCCTACCAATGTAAGAATACTATCTTGTAAAAGTATAAACAACTAGTAGATGTACTCTTAGCATCATTTAATCATTACCTTATCTAATCTATACTACAATATACCAATAAGTTTTTAGATACAATGGATTCTCTTGCTTCCCAAATCCTATCTTGGTTGATATCACTCATTTTTGGGACAACATTTGAACCATTTTGGTCCTACAAACCAAAATTGTCTCTTCCATTTCCAAAATTTGTCCTGGGCATTTAAATTTCTCATTTTTCAAGCTTCTCAGGAATCTACAGACTCTACAGGCTTGAATCTAAAAACTCTTTCAAGGTTAGAGAAAATCTATGGACTTGGTTTCTATAGACTCTGTAGGCAAGTTCATTTCTATAAGTTCAAAGTTCAACTGCTTCAAGGTTCAACGGCTTCAAAACACTTATCAAAAAGAAGAAGGCTTGAACCATTGAACCGTTGAACCATTGAACCACTTTGGTTTAAAGGTTGAACGGGTTCAAGGTTTAATAGGTTCAATGCATTTGGTTTAATGAAGGAATTCACAAAGGACTTAGCCAAATCAAAGGGAATGAACCATTGAACCATTGAACCAAAGCTTGGTTCAATGGTTGGTTCAATGCTTTAGTTTAATCAAATAGTTTACTCATTTGGTTCATCCACTCAGTTCATCACTTTGGTTCAATCAAATGGTTTTTCAGTTGGTTCAAAGGCTTCATTTGAACCATTGAACCAAAGCTTGGTTCAATGCTTCAATTCATTCAATTGGTTCATTGGCTTGAACCATCGGTTTGAACCATTTTGGTTCAAAGCTTGGTTCATTAGCTTGGTTCAACGTTTGGTTCAACCAAGCAATTCAATGCATTAGTTCAATCAAATGGTTCACTCAGTTGGTTCAATCAAAGGGATCATCGACTTGGTTCAAAGGAGCGGTTCAAATGCAAAAGTTCAAAGAAGCCTCCCAAAGGACAAGTGCCCTTGCAGAGGGCACTTGGTCGACAAAAGCACCCTTCAGAAGGGTCATTTTCAAAGAAGGCCGCAAAGGTAAATTCTTTTAGTTTCTTGCCTTAGTATTTTTGTTGTTGATCATATTTTGTTAGTGGAATAAGAAAGCAAGTGATTTTTTAGACTTTGTGTTGTGATATCTTTGTTGTTGAGGAAACTATTCTTATGTCTTTTTCCTTAATATATCTTCTATTCCTTTAATTCAAAAAGTAGAATTAGTGACAGTAGTCAGGAAGGTGTCTTGAAGTCAACTGTGGAGATACTTTGTGCCCCCACAATTGCCTTTTAGTGTGTTTTCTTTTCATTTATGTGTAAAGGACCTTGGGATGAATTTGTGCCCTCATTGTCTTTTGTATCTCACTCTTGGGCAATTCAGGTGGAGAATTTGTGCTACATCTTGATTTGCTAGTTACTACGTCCTTGGTTACATTTTGCATTTACTACCAGGAGTATTCTTGTGGTTTGTTGAATAGTACTTCTGAAAGAAGAGTGCTTTTTGTCATTTCCCTTGAGTTTTTCCTTTGATTTGCATGCATCATCTCTAAAGAAAGAGAGATGGATGGCTTGTCCTACCCTTGAGTATTATTTTCTATTTATATATATATATATATATATATATATATATATATATAGGGAACCTCCCCTTGATGAGAGGAGAGATCAGTCCCCTTTTGACGTGGTGAACCTACACATTTGAACGACTAATCTTCCAACTTTGGCTGATCAAACCTATTTTGTTTATGAGTACGTTGATCGATAAAATATTCAACCAACAATTTCTACCTACTTGCCCTAAACCAAATTCCACTTTCTAACCCTCTGCCTATTCACAAATACAACACCTATTTTTTGAACTCAACCTAACCTATTTAGCATTAGTATTGACTCACTATTTTCTATAGTTAGTCTATTTTCCTTTATTAAGCATTCATTTATTCTTGGATTTCCTTTGATTTTTTTTTAATTTGATGTAAGTAATTTATCTCTAAATATTTTAACTTCAATTTTTTAAGAGTGTGGATTGACAACCTCCTAGTAAGCTCATGCTTTTGGGATCTAGCTAATGTTAGGCAATCCATCTTTCTACCCATCTAATAACCCCTTTGCTTTAGTGATTTCTTATCTATAGGTCATTCTTCCCAAGACAAAGAGGAGATCTTCACCATCATCTAGATCATGTACACATAAACAAATAGGTTCTTCCACCATACCCTTATTACTAATTTCTTACTTCTTCTTTAATTAAGAAATGAGCAAAAATTGAGAGAAACAATGAGATGGGGGGATAATTAGGTTTAAATAGCATGGTGATAGGTTAGATGAGATAATTGATAATATTGGGGTGAATGGTATGGGTGTAAATTTTTAAGCCATTAATTATGTATGCAATACATTTTAAAATTTCACCAATGAATAATTTTGTACCAATGACATAAGAGAAGTCAAAGGTACATCAAAACATGGTGCATGGGGGAACTCCATTTTTGAAGTGACTTTGATTGTAAAAATCTCAAGAGTCACCTAGACCATCCTTATTCCCATAAAAATATAATATATCATTAAAATTGAATTAACATATAAAAGACCTAAATGATTAATCAAATAACCAAATATATGCAAAACACACACACACATTCATATATATACAAAAAGACATCATAAGATAAAATAGATTAAAGATAGGGATATACAAGGGATAAGATGAAGTGATGATAATAATTTGATTATGGAAAATGGTTTTAATGATGATAAGGAGATATGTACATGGGTTAAATTGTACCCAATATTACTAGATTAAAACAAGGACCCAATCAAATTAGAAATAACCATATATGGGTTTTAGGATAATTGATCAAGATTCAATGGCATAGTGTATGTGAGACCCCAAGTAGGAATTAGTATTTTGGACCCTTCCATAATGATAAATTTCATGGGAACATTGTGTATAATGGATTATAGTTATCAAGAGATAAATTAGGATGGGATTATCTTGAGGCCAAGAGGAGGCACACTCGTCAAAGAGGATGCAATGTGGTGATAGGATCAAGGATATATATGAGGATGTGATAAGATAGTGGATATATATTAAAATGGATAAAGATACTCTATAAGACTCATCAAAAAACATTCCCTGTGCATAATAATCAATGACTTGTATCATGTTGAAAACATCTATCTCATATTATTGTATAAAACTTGTAATGGATTCCCACTTTGAAAACTAAGGCTAGGGATGGAAGAACAGAGTGGACTGGGAAGAGAAGTATGGAATGGAAAAGGATATTCCCCCAGGATTTGGGACCCATAGATAAAGGTAAATTGAATCATATCAAGTATAGAAATGTTTTAAATGCATTATATTCATTGTCTCTTTGATTTCTTCAAAATCTAATGTGGCTAACCTATAGGCTCCTAATCCAAACTTAGAAACTATTATATAAGGCCCAAGACAATTATCTTCAAAGTTTTCCTTCTTATCCCTATCTGCATTGGTATTTTTTTATTCTATTGTAGGACTAGATCTTCTTGCAATATTGGCATTTTAATCTATTCTGATATGCCCATAGGTGATTGAGAGACTTTTGATGCTTTTCATGTAAAATCTCTAGTTCTTGTAGCTTTTCTTGTCTAAAATTGTGATTAGTGATAATTACCAACAATAAAATACATAATAAGTGGAGATCTACTTCTATAGTCAATATATCTTCTATTTCATATACTAAAGAATATGGAGTGGCCCCAATGGGTGTTTTGACACTTATGTGATAAGACCAGAGTGCAAGATATAGTTACAGTACCAATTCCTTCTAGCATCATTGATTATTTTCTTAAACATCTTGATAAGAGTCTTATTTATTGATTCAACATGTCCATTCCCATAGGGGTAATAAAGGGGTAGAAAAGTGCTACTTGATACGTTACCACTTGCACAGGGCCTCAATTTCTTGACTTTTGAAGGATTAGTCATTATCTGATATGATGTTGGTAAGAATTCTAAAATGGAAAATGATCCAATTTAGGATGAATTTATAAATTTGTATACCTATAGTGTAGGTAAGTGGCATAGCTTTTACCTATTTGGTGAAATCCTTTGTAGTAGTGATAATGAATCCATGTCCATCAAAAGATGTAGGATTTATCTTACTAATCAAATCTAGTCCCCATATAGAGAATGGCCATGGAATCATAATAGGATGTAATTATTATGTGGGCTCATGGATAATATTACCATATTTTTGGAAAATTACAAACTTTTTCACATATTGGCAGACATTCTATTCCATGGTAGGCCAATAGTATCTAGTTCTAAGTAATTTCTTAGCTAGTGCCATTCCACTAACATGACCACCAAAAATACCATCATGGACCTCCTTGATCACAAAATAAGCCTTTCAAGGTTAGACATCTAAAAAATGTCCCATCATATCCTCTCTAATAAATCATGCTACCAAGGATGGTATAACGAGAGGTATGGTGGATGAAATCCTTGTGTTGATGGCAATTAAGGTTCGATGAAAGGATGTTGTCATGGAGATAATTATAGATGTCATGATACTAGGGGAGACTAGGATCAAGAATGGCATAAATTTGTAAAGGAGCCATAGATTGATGGTCCAATAAGATCAAATGCTCAATCAAGAAGTTTCCTTAGAGGATGTCTTCAGGGAGATCAATTAAAGACCCAATAGTGGCCATGGAATCAGTTGCCTTATTACTCCCCCTCGACACTTTTTCAAATGTGATAAACTTAAAAGTTTGCTTCAACTGATTCACCAATTTTTTATAAGGGATTAATTTTTTATCTTTAGTTTGGAACTCATCATTGACTTGCTTAATTATTAGTTATGAATCACCAAACACATGGATATGATGGATGTTCCATTAGATGGTTAATTGGAGGCTAACAACCAAGACCTCATATTCATAAATATTATTAGTGTATGGGAAAGTGATGAGGAAAGATTTTGGAATAAGGTCACCTTATGCGGTGACCAAAATAATACCCACTCCCAATCCATGCATGGTGATTGAGCCATCAAAATATAGCTTCCATCTATTGGATTCCATAGTTCTCATGAAAGATTCATTTAGGAAAGCTATGACTAAAGGCTAAGTATCTAAAAGATGGGATTCTTTAAGTTGATCTATAATTATCTGGCCCTTGATGGATTTTGTATGGATGTATTCAATATAAAATTCACTAAGTAATATAATCCACTTAGCCATTATTAATATGAGGGTGGATTTGGATAGCAAATATTTAAGAGGATCCACTTTAGCAATGAGTTGTATTTGACTATTAAGCATATAGTACCAAAGTTTTTATAAAGCAGACAATGGCTAAGCAAGAATTTTTAATTGAAGTATAATTCAACTCATATGCAACCAAAGTCTGATTGAGATAATAAATTGGATATTCCTTTCCCTCATCATTATGTTTTGTAAGTAGGGCACCTATCACACAAGATATTGCAAAAATGTATAAGATTAAGGGCCTTCTTATGATGGGTGGTGATAACACTAGAGGATTTGCAAAGTATTGTTTAAGTCTATCAAAGGTCTGTTGATAATTAGAGTTATAATTAAAATGGGTCCCCTTCTTTAGAAGGTGGGTAAAGGGGTGACACTTGTCTACTAGATAAGAGATGAAGTGTTGGATAGCTTGTAACTTACCCTACAGACTTCTTAGTTGCTTTAAATTATGAGGAGGAGACATTTATATAATGGCTTTAAACTTGGTTGGGCCAACCTATATGCCTCTCCTAGAAACTATGAAACCCAATAGCTTACCTAAGGTAATGCCAAATACTTATTTATTAGGATTTAATCTAATCTTATATTTATGTGGTCACTCAAAAATTCTTCTCAAAACTACATGATGCTTATATTTGAGTCTAGAATTCCCTCGAATATCATCCATGTAATCTCCAGCTATGTCATGCATCATATTGTGGAAGATAACCATCATTTCCTATTGATAAGTAGAACCTAAATTATTGAGACCAAAGAACATGAATTGATAACAAAAGGTCCCCCATAGTGTAATGAAGGATATTTTATGTTGATCTTTAAGCATGATTTTAATTTTATTATAGCCCAAAATTCCATCCATGAGGGATAAAATTACATACCTAACTGTTGAATCCATGATCATATCACTATTTAGGAGAGGGAAGTCATCTTTGGGACATGCCTTATTAATGTCTTAAAAGTATATATAGATCTAAATCCCACCTTATTGCTTGGCTACATGAATAATGTTAGATATCCAATCAGATTAATTGATGGGTCAGATAAATCTTACCTCTAACAATTTTTTTAATTCCTCCTTAACTAATAAGGCCACATTAGGGTGAATCTTATGTAATTTTTTTATTGATTGGTTTGGAATTAGGATGAACAACCAAATGATGCACAACTAAGGAGGCATCAAGACCTGACATGTCAAAGTAGCACCATATAAATATATCTATAGATTCTTTAAGTAGCTCAATAATAATTTGACATTCTTTAGGCATAAGAGTTACCCTTAGTTTTACTATTTTAGGATGTTATTCAATTCCAATGTTGAATTTAATCACCTCCTTAAAGAGAAAGGTTGATTGATCTTGGAGATAGGTGGGAGGCAATGGTAAATCCTATATTTTTAAAGTAAAATCTTCTAGGAGCTTCATGTTTATTTTAGTGTATCCTTTTGATTCAGTTGAAACATGTAGAAATTATTCCAAACTTTGGGATGGATCTTCTTCTTCAATTTTATTATTCAATTTGGTTAGGGGGAATTCATTGTTACCCAAAATAAGATGACTAGCAAAGATGAATAGAGAATCCCTTCTTATGATTTCCAAAAGGAATAAATACATGCTCCCAGTAATTCTAAGATGGTTTCATCATTATGAAACATATCAAAATATGGCTCTTGATGTTGATCCTAATCAATTAATGAGGGTTAAAAGAGGGATATTTTGATGGTGGAGATAGTGTTATCATGGAAAAGGTTTGTGGTAGTAAGCTCCTCATAATGACTATAAATATATCTCATCTTGATTTATTCATCAGAAAGAGACTCCTTAGGGACTGAAGTAGTATCCACGATAATATTTTTTAAGTCATTGTCAATAAGTATGTACCCTAATCCAAGATATTATGATGTTATTTAACTCTTTTGGGCTCAATCTTGCCTTTCTCATGGATCCCTAGTCCTTTTCCTTGATAATGCATATTTTGTAACATTTTATGAATGTAGGGGTATTTAATTTTGTGAGATGTGAGGGACTCATATTCTAGAATAAGGCATGATTCAAGAAGGCCATTGGTATAAATTGATAGCTTATAAGTTTGGTCTTCCTCATAGTTGGGGATGCATAACTTTGTGAAGAAAAAGGTAAGTCACCACATAAAAGGTTCTATACTCATATTCCCCACATCTTGTGGACATGATTTTAAGGCGAGTGACTTTAGGTAATGGATTAGAATTAGGTATGAGTTCATTGGGGTATACATATTTAGTAGTTATAAAATTTAGATTGGAATTTTCTATGCTAGGAAAATAGTAATTTGGCAGCTACCAAAATAGTCAATTTCCCTAGGAATGGAAATTTCCTTACTAGAGTGAGGGAATTTCAGACATTCATGAAGGGTGGATGGGACTACTTAAATATCATGGATCCATGGGTGAACCAATAGTATATTGTATGGAAAATCAACATCCATAACATGAATCAATGTCTGATGTATTATGGGTCCCATAACAATTGGAAGGTAGATGGTATCTATAGATGACCATTCATTGTCATCATATTATTTAATCATGATTAGTGTAGGCCCCAAAGAAGCTTTAGAATATTTTAGTTTCTTTACAAAATCTAGATTACATAAGTTTAATGCAAACTCTCCATCTATGAGCACCTGAGGGATGTGGTGGTTAGATATGGATATTTCTATGAATAGTGGGTAGTTATGATGTGGGCTAATGGAAGGCATGTCCTGGGCACTAAAAGTGATTTGTTGAGAAGGAGATAAATGACCCACTAACACTTAGAATTTATTGGTGTCAATATCTTAGTGGAATTTTAGGTCATTCAAGACCTAATTGAGTATCTCTTGATGCACATATGATGTTTTGAGAAGATTCATTAACAAGATTTAAGTGGGTGTCTTCTCAAGTTACTGAATTATATCATAAGATTTA